>OZ038496.1:19014684-19267184 GCA_964036315.1 Acanthosepion esculentum | reverse complement strand
AATTTTCGATTGATTTGCACCAAAATTTACATGTACATGCTCCAAGTTAGTCAGAAGGCCAAGAGCAACATTGCATTTCCCAACTCCCATCGATAGTGGAAATAATCGATTTTTTTCATGCTTCTACGGCAGTTTTATGTAGTTTGCGGCTATTTTCTATTGGCCAGAGAGCCTATAGCTGGCTGCCACAAATAGGCCAGCGTGAGAGCCAACAGCTGACTGACATGAATGTTAACTAGCATGCAAAAAAAATCGATAGCTGCATTTGCCATAAGTGGGAAAAATTTAAATCTGCATGGCACTTTACTCCAATTGGCTCATTTGCTTGCTTAAACTCAATGTTAATTCTGATTCCGCAGAACTGGGTTGGGTGTGAAAAAGTATTTGTTGTTAACATTCTTTTTTCATTTGGTTTTTTAAAGCTGATCGTTTTGTGTTCATTTTGTTTAGTTCTTTTTTTGTAACAGATTTAATGTTTAGTTTAGAGCTTAGAAAAAATTTGCAGTGTGAGATAGGCAAGAAGTAAGGCATGTAGCAACATCAGCACGGCAAAGGGCACTCCTTTAAAGGCAAGGAAGGGCAAAAATATTTTAAGTCAAGTGATAGCGATTGCTGTACGAGTCGTACGGTTTTTTAATCAAGCACGGGCAATGCTGGGCTATGCTGCTAGTATAAAAATAAAAAAGGCCAAAGATAAGAGAATGTTAGAGATTTGCCTGGAGCTATGGACACAGAGCTATTGGCTTTGCATTGTGGGTATTTTACTGGGAAGAATAAAGATTTATGAGTTTGAAGTGATTATTTTCAACTTAAATAAAATTTATTTGAAAAAGCAAACAAAAAGAAAATACATTTTTAAGAAGATAAGATGAGATGAAGTTTTATAAACCTGTTTGGGGCTTCTATCATATAAAATGGTAATGGTTATTGGTGTGGAAATTTAATGTCCTTAGGAAAAATATGAATCCATCTTCCTCCAGCTATGGATTAAATAGCACACAGACACACACACACATATATATATAAGATTATACTTGTTTTTGGAATATGATTTTTTACTTCTAAGTATGATTTTGTATTTTCAAATTTAACTTTATCTATATATTTCAAAGGATTTTTAAACCCCTTTTTATTCCTCTCTTAGCTTTTTATAAAACCTCTTCCCTTTAAGACAAATACCTTCCACCCTTCCCCTGACCACTCACTCGTGCCTTTTGTCTGACTGAAACATTCAAATGGATAAATTCTGCATTAGTTTATCAATGTTTTTTTTTTAGCTTTCACAGTTAAATTTCTATATTTGACACAAACTCAGTCTATACTGGGGTTGAATAAGACTGACAAATATTTTTGTTGGTCGAAATAAACTTATTCCTCATATGAGGTAATTTGTGATTTTATTGTGTATAAATTTTTGCTCTGTAATAATAAATACATTGAGCTCTTTTTGTGGATCAGTTTTAATATTTTATATTACTAGGATTCACCTGGATTATATACCAATGAATTTATTACTTTTACTATATATATATATATATATATATATATATATATATATATATTTACTCTCAGTTTAGCTTATTTAAACACAAACCATAGTAATGGGAACTCCTCAGAAGACTGAAACCACTACATAAGATAATGGGTCTCATAAGATTTGTTTGGTAATGGATCTAACTGAAATTGACAGTTACCATACAGTGTTGATTCCTGTGTCCATACTATCTATCTATGTGTGTGTGTGTGTGTGTGTGTGTGTGTGTGTGTGTGTGTTTATAATGAAACAAAATTCAGAAAAATTATAATGATAATATTTATTATATATCATTCAGTCAATAGACAAAATAAAGCATGATGGGAAAAATGCTAAAAATTTTTTGTATTTCTTTAAGGCTTGGACTACCAGGGAACCCTTCAATGAGTCTATCGGAACCTTTTCCAATCAAACTGAGGAATTCAACTACAACTGGAATTGTTGATGTCCTCATGTGCCATATTTTTGAGATTTCAATGTCAAGGTCCTTGTACTTTGATAGTTTTTTTGAAGATCTTTAAAGATACATTACAGTCTGCTGCAGTGGCTGCCATGTTAATAAGAAGGCATTTTCTGTTGTCTCTCATCATGATGTTTGGGAAATGAGTTTTGATTGTTTTGTCTGTCTGTATTGTAAAGTACCATAAAACAGGACCTATCTCCATGACCGGGTCTGGGTGGTGTTCATACCAATTTCTTTTCGTAAAAGTTGCATATTTTCCAATGCAGATATTGGCTCACTCTGTCATGTCAGGTTTTATATTAAGTATGTTCCAATACTGTGCAAACTGATACAAGATGGTCAGGTGTTTCTGGATATTTATTATTATTATTATTATTATTATTCAGTCTTTTTCAAATTTATTTAATTGGCTTATTACACCAACATTCTGTAAGAAGCAAACAATTTCTATACTATATATATGTAGGTATCAGATATTTTATTGGATCCGATATTATTACCAAAGAGAATGCTACTTTCATTGCATTCACTGTCACTTGGAAAAGATTCAGACATTTCATCATTGGATCCAATATTATAGAGAAATGCCACATTCAGTCTCAGCCATAGCATTACTGATATCATATCTCTTAAATGATTGAATCACTATATGATTTTTTCCTACAAACCCTTCAGCCATATGCACATCTGAGCAAGTGTCATTCTTTCTTTTGACCAGTGAGGCTTATAGAAAAATCTTTCTGCTGTATTTCCATTAATTCATTTGAAAGGATTTGAAAAGTTGCAGGTGATTTTTTTAAATTGCAGTTGTTAGCTTTTTCCATTATTTTTACATTTTTTTCTGCTTTCATATTATTCATAACTTTAGTAAATTTTGGCATGAAACATTGGAGGTAAAAATATGTTTTATACACTAAAAAAAATGTATTTTGGATTTGTTTATCAAGCCAGATATATATATATATATATATATCAAAGTGTATAGAAAAATAAATAAATCCAATCAAAAATGTTGTTAATAATTAAAGAAAATTAATTACACTAATGTATTATGAAACACCAGTTTGTAAAAGTCTGATTGAGGAAATACTATGAAACCCTGCTGGTGTAAATACATTGAATAACCTTGTGAAATTCCTTAGTATAATAAAAAAACAATAACCTTTTCAGGTCTTGCTCAGTTGAAAACAATAGTCAAAAAGTAAAACAAGGAACAGAAATATTTGAATAATTAAAGTGATCAATCCTGTTATTGTGAGACATCTAGAATCGAAATTCCATGTGCAGGCAATTATCCGCAATTAAGAATGTTATTAGTATTTTGATATAACAAGAGTAATAACCCACAAAAACGCTGATTACTCAATTGGGGTTCTGTTCAAATTGGCACTATTTATGTTTATTTTTGTAAATATTTTTATTATCAGAATATAAAGAACACTGTACTAACCTTAGCCTTACTGAAATGTTGGTGGTAGGGATTGTAGATGATTAGCTAGGCATGAAATGCTAATAGTGGCAAGGTTTATAATCAAGTCTAAAATAGTGATGGACACAATGGTGTTATGATAAAATATTGGATTGAGAAGTTTGCAAGAAATAATTAGTATTAGCATTGACATTGGCCAATGGTGTAAGTTAGGATAAAAGCTCCTAGGGATGCTATATCACTCTTAAATTCACACCCACAAAATGAAAATGAAAAACTGCTTATAATTAGTCTATACATCTGAGATGAGGTATTGTAACAATTTACATTGTTCGGACTGTTGTCCTCATCTTTATTACCATATTCACAGTCAATATTTCTGAGATGAGGTATTGTAACTATTTACACTATTTACATTGTTTGGACTGTTGTCCTCATCTTTATTGTCATATTCACAGTCAATATTTCTGAGATGAGGTATTGTAACTATTTACACTATTTACATTGTTCGGACTGTTGTCCTCATCTTTATTGCCATATTCACAGTCAATATTTCTGAGATGAGGTATTGTAACTATTTACACTATTTACATTGTTCGGACTGTTGTCCTCATCTTTATTGCCATATTCACAGTCAATATTTCTGAGATGAGGTATTGTAACTATTTACACTATTTACATTGTTCGGACTGTTGTCCTCATCTTTATTGCCATATTCACAGTCAATATTTCTGAGATGAGGTATTGTAACTATTTACACTATTTACATTGTTCGGACTGTTGTCCTCATCTTTATTGTCATATTCACAGTCAATATTTCTGAGATGAGGTATTGTAACTATTTACACTATTTACATTGTTTGGACTGTTGTCCTCATCATAATTGTACATTCAGGTCTTTTTCAGGTGATATATGTTGGAATTTTGAACCAAATCCTTTATCTACTTCACTGGACATATGAAGGAGACTTTACAATCAATGGGTCAATTATATCTACAAGAAGTGACTCAGAGGGTGGCACACAGAGCCTTGGCAATTAACAATCAGCCTGAGTGGAATACTGTTTTTGTGAATCTTAGGGAGACCATATATGTGAGGTAGCTTGGTGTTATGCTGCAATAACTGCCTATACGTCTTAGGTGCAAAGTTAACCTTGTTCTTGATTAGTATCTGTGACAGTTTGCATTCTGTTTTCCCTGAGAAAGACACCCCATACAGGAGAACATGACTAAAGACTGTGTATATGCTATCCCGTGCAGCTGCGGAAAGAAATAAAAAGGGGAGACAGGTCACTCCCTTAAGGTAAGGCTTCAAGAACACCAGAAAGCTGTAACATGAGGGGAAGTGGAAAATTCAGGTGTGGCTGACCACATATGGAAAGAGAAGGGAGATCACCGCCCTCTGTGGGATCAGGTTGAGATCATAGACAAACAACACCATTGGAAAATTCATAAACTTAAGGAATCAGCACATATGCTAGGCCACAAAAATCTCCTGAGCCGGCCAAGCATAGAAATGAATACAATATGGGAACCAGTAATAAGGAGTGCCAGAGAAAAGAAATAATAACAACAAAAATTGCAATATGACCTCTGGTAAAAACATGATATGATAACAGAAAAATTTGCAATATGAGCACTGGTAAAAATGGTTGCTGAAGACATTAGGTTTATAATACCCAGAAATTCACACATAGATGTCCTCAAGGATACATGGAACAGTGGATAAAGGCGTTAGTTAGATCCAGTGACAGGACCCAAAGAGTACTCAGTTAAGACAGTGGAGAACTTTCCGAGGGAAAATTAACAGATAACTGACATCCATTAAACATTGTATGTGGAACTAGAACAGTCTACACCAGTGAGTGAAATAAAGGGTTTAGTTTGACATTCCAACCACCTGAAGAAGGCTGGAGTGTACAACGGCTGAAACGTTGTAATAAATATGGCAACAAAAATGAGGACAATAGTCCGAATAATGTAAGCAATGCCAATCATTATCTACTCTCATTACTTTTCTATTGTTCTCACTCCTCAATAATGCGCGTTTTCTAATTCTTTCATATTCAGTAACCCCTTGTGTCTTAGTGACTTTGCTACTTTGCTTGGGGTCAATTCGGTTAAAAAAAAAAAAGTGAAAATGTGTAATAGCAAATGACAACAATGGTTATTATGAACACTCCAGAAAATAAGATCATAACTAATGTTGCCAGGTCTAAAATTATAGAATTCTGTAAAATCTTATTTTTAGAAGTCACGATTACATTTATTTTACATTTTTCTCAAATATAAACACTGATATTTTTTGCTAACTTATGCGTCAATTTTAACTATAAATTCTTATAAAAAGAAATAAAATCAGTTAATCTATGGGGCAAGATAGTTTTCATTCCACTGTCCATGTCTAGGGATATTGTGTCCTATTGTAGTACCACTTAGTTGTTATTAGTCAGTACTACTTGGCCCAGGGATGAAATTACAAAGTTTAAAAAAATTAAATTTCAATAGATGTATTGATTAGTCAAGATTGATAATATTGTTCTGGAGAGACAACTCCAGCATGCAGCAACTTTCGGAAGTGCTTGACAACGACATTATTAATTAATCCTGAGATTCAAGTGAAGGTTATGTATGGCACTAAACTCATTAAAAAATATTTAAATAGTCAGTTGCATACAATCATTAAAAATAGCTTTGAGTAAATGAAGCATGTAGGTCTTAGAGAGGACCATTCTTCTTTGAACTTTGTGAACTGGCGCTACAGAATCACAAAGAAAGAATGGTACCAAATAACAGAAACTCTATCACTTGAGGGCATTCAAGAACAGCAACAACTAAAATGGATAGCACGTGTAAGTCAAGGAGAATGATTTAATCAAGCTGTTGACATTCTACACTACTTCAAATAAAAGGTGAGGAAGTAAACCCCTGCCCCTGTCCATACTGGAAAGAGCGATAACTGTTAGTGAACTTGAGAGATCTATTCGCCTGAAAAATTGATTTAATAGAAAAATTTAATAAATATCAATCTAATGTAGCACTGGCTGCTCAGTCAATGAATGTCAAATGTTTCTATATAAGGAAATGGCTAACAATACCATAGCCATTTTTACAATTCTAACTACAGCAATAACAAAAATGGATAGTACATACAACTTCTTTATGTGCCATGTCCCCTCAGGTGATCATGGCTCTCCACAACATCCTGTCCATTATAGCTCTTAATAAATTGTTTTTTCTGTTATATTCACTTACTCAAGCTCTCTCAGGATGTCATGCGCAGTTTCTCTCCTGTCTTCAATCTGTCCTGTGAGTATCAGATTTTCCAAGCCTTCCCTCCTCTTTATGTGCTCTAGAAACCTCAACTGTCTCTTCCTGATGTTAAGAATAAGTTTCCTTTTTGTTCCCATTTTCTCTCACATTTGACTTTCCACAGTATCTTAAACAAAAGTCTAGGAAGGAAATTCCCATCCATACTTTCAAGAACAGCAACAACTAAAATGAATACCATATTGATGTGGACCCGAAGTAGGGGCCACGGAAGGGAAACACGGAACACGGGTTAGAGGTAAGAAAGATATATTAAACAGAAAAGTTACAAAGAATAGTAAAGAGTAAGCAGAGCTTACTATCCAGTGGTGTCCGATATTGGTATCGTACATGGCTGCGCATTACTGGTGCTACTCCCATGATACTACCATTCACATAATAATATAGTACTGGGAGAGTCTATGATGTAGGAAAGTATCGGTCTCACAACACATATGTTAGTTGAGGAGAAAGTAATGATTTAATCAAGATATTGACATTTCACACATGACAATAACCTGCAAAAAACAGTACAGATTGTTACAGCTGACAGCAAAATTATGGTATATTTAAATATATATTTTTACAGTCATTATATTAATTTGTAGTATTTCTGGAGGGATTAATTTATTACTTAATAGCAATAGAAAATTGATCCCCTACTTCATGTCCAGTAAAATCTTATATAAATACTAGTTTACCCATACCATAAAAATATGACTGTGTATTTGAAATTGATATTATAAGTCTTACTATTATTAGGTTTTCTTTAAATAGCCGAGTCAGATTGAGACTTTCATATGGATAACATGCATGGCATCAGATGTGTTCAGGAAGACCTCAACTGTCAGCTGTATAGAACAACTTTCTCTGATCAATGATTATAAATGGCTTTATGTGAAGGAAGCCTGTAGGTCTTACTGAGGATCATTATTCTTTGAACCGTGTGGACTGGTATTACAGAATCACAAAGAAAGAACAGAAGCAAATAACAGAAACTGTATCACTTGAAGACTCTCAAGAACAGCAACAACTAAAATAGTTATAGACTATAACTTGAAGCCCCCTCCTCCTACTGATACTGGAAAAAGCAATAAAATTTAGTGAACTTATTTTCCAGAAAAAATTGTTTTAAGTCTGATGTAATGGAATAACCAGTCACCCCCATGAATGATTACACTATAGGTAGTAAGTACCTATAAAGTCAACTGTCTACGAGAGACTTGAGGAAGAGTGAGAGCGAGAAGACGTGAGCATGTCTGACCTTCCAATTAGTGGCACTCACTACTAGATTGACCTGTGTATATAACTGTACCGTATTTCATATTGTACTGGTTGTGTACAATAAACTTTTCTTCTATTATCCACCTGGTGTTACGTATTTATTCCCTTAGCACGGAATATAACAAAGTCAAAACTGTTTTGGTCAGCAAACAATTCAGAAGCTGTTGAACCACATTTTTGTTTGTGTTGACACAACGGAAAGTGATTTCATGCTAGCACGCATGAAGTCACTTTCTGTTGTGTCAACACAATACAGACAACAAAAGATGCATTGGGAGAATTAAAGATGCCTTCCAAAAGCTCTGAAAAAGTATTAAGAAATAGAAAAACATCATTAGAAACAAGGAAAAGGGTAATGAGATATTATGCAGTATCAGTCCTCCTCTATGGACAGTCTCCTCATAGATAAAGAAGAGAAACCTATTTTCCAGTCAAAATTGTTTTGGTCAACAAACTATTCAGAAGCTGTCATTTGTTGTTATTAGGTTGGTGCAAAAATAATGTCATTTTATATATATATAAGTTGAACGTCAAAAAACAACATTATTTTTGCACCAACCTAATAGCATGAAGTCACAAGGCTTCACATAATGGGCAGAGAGAAGTACTTTAGCTTTGGTTGGCAATATATTTAGAGATGGTGTCTCAATAAAAACACCCATCTTTCAGCAGTGTGGTCACTCATGACGATGTATTGGCCTAAAAATAAGTAATGATTGAAAAAAGAAATAAAAAAGAATTCACGTGTTTGCAATCTGCCACAGTCAGAAATTCAACAACATGATTGCTATCTAATGACACAAAACAACCTACTGCTCCATCTGTTAACCTTTCTTTTTGCTATGCATCCCACCCATCTCCATTTTAGCTTCTTAATCACTTCTAGGGTATCCTGTATCTTGGTTTCTTTTATAATCCATGCTGACTCATTTCTATCTCTTAGAATTATTACTATTTCCATTGATATTTGTTTTCAAGTAATTTGTTAATTTCTGTATTTTGCAAGTGTTTCTATATATATGAAAAGACACCTGATCATTTTATTCTGATGATGGTGTGAATAAACAGTGAAATATAATCAAATTCATTGTTTACTTGTAAAATATAAATTTGTATGTAGCTTTGAAATTAAGTTAAGTGTCCAAAAAATTGTCTAGTAAACAATTTGGGTTTTTGGTAAGAATTTCATATTATTCACAATAAAAATAATAAAGCACTAAAATATTGTCTTAGAGAAAGAAATGATTGTTTGGTATGTAATGTGGCCACTGACCAATACATTTTGTCATACTGGACAATTTCATATAATTAATGTCTCATCTACCCTCATCTTCTTTACCCTCCAAGGAGCACCCAGCAACAGATTCAGGACTGGCCATATGTGCTTCCTTTTCCTCAAATGAACTCATTTCCTTCTATTAAACTGTCCAGGGGTAATTGCCAATTGTGGCATTGTGATCAATAACATTGATAGAATGCACAACAAAAGATGGGCTATCATCACAATTACAAGGAGCAAATGATGAATGACATTTGCACACAAATACACACACACACACATATATATATATATATATATAAATGGGGGCATGAAGGTTGATAAATGTGTAAAATACAAAAAGGAAGGATATTTTAGAAAAAAAGGATGATGCAGTGAAGGCTATCACTTTTATTGTCTTATTATTTATCTAGTTTTTAATTTGTGTGTGTGTGTGTGTGTGTGTGTGTGTGTGTGCGTGAGTGAGCATATGAACAAATGCATCATGAGAAAAATAAAACAATGAAATTAAAAGCAAAGTAATACAATATTTCATATATTCTGTGTATTTAGGCAGCAAATGATCTTTAAGGTAAATATTATTAAAGACAACAGACATTTTGTGTCAATTAATTTTATTGATTGACTTTTCCAAATTATGAATAATCCTTCTCAACTAAGAAGGAAATTTCATCAGAATTGGTCCAAATTTCATTTGGGAAGAAATAGGGTCTATGTCACAACATTCACTGCTTAAGTCACTATAATAAGTTCCTTGACTTACCATTTGTTTCTACCTACCCTGATGATAACTTAAGAAAGATGAAAGCTTGGACCATATTTATTTCATGAACCACTTTGTAGGTATCAGTCATATTTGGGTAGGGAGCTGCACAGTCTTCACTTTCCAGTCTTGATAGAGACTAAAAGTATCTCCAAGTTCTTGTGGGTGACAAATTAATTTCCACTCTCTAAATCCCTCTCTCGCGGGATGTGGCAAGCCTCTGACTGCTCTGTTGCTATTTCCATGGAAAGTGCATGGACAAATTGCATTCCTTAGTTGCATCAGTTTTAACCTTCACAGTTAAGAACTGCCATGACATTCACATTGTAACAAATTGCCCTCATTCTCTTTGTATTCTATTAGTGAGAATTAAGTTTCACTTGAACAGCTTCCCATGAATGACAGCTCTGTGGAACCAACTCCCAAGAAAATGTTTCCCTGATCACTACAATCTTAACCTGTTCAAGTCTAGGGTTGACTTATCTCCCCTTCTTATGCACATAAACTGCCTCCTACTCTGTAACTTTCTACCTTGTGTAGCATCCAGGCATTGTCCGAGTTGAATATCACTGTTAAAAAATAGAAAAAGCTCCCTGTATATCTCAGTTGTGTGCCAATATCTGTAACTAATTTTTTAGTTCACTCAGTGATAATGCCAGCACATTTTTTCCTTTGTCTGCTTCTTATTTTACCAAAGATTGGTAGTAGAAAGGTTCTTGTAAGTTGGCAGTGGAAAGGTTGTTGTCTCTTATGATCTGTGCATACCATTTTTAATTTTCTCTTCTTGACAGTGAATCTGAGGTCTTCCAATGTCCCTGTTTCTTGTCTGATTGTATCTTGCATTGCATCACATGATGTGGTCTATGTAAGAGATGACCAGGATGGTTCTGTAGCATTTCATTTTGAATATTTGAAATCAGATGCTACAGATTTGCAGAAAGTATGACAGTTATTGGCACAGAGATTGGAACTGGTGAATGAAATCCAAGTTCTGGCCAAGTCTGTTGCATTTATTTTTGCACAAATGCTCTTGTAAAAGGCATGAATCCATCCTTTTTCTTTCCAGCTGTGGGTTAAATAGCAGGTTAAATGGGGATCGCTTCGGCAGGCAAGTCTAAGGGAAAGAAAACCGAATTCTCAACCAAGGAAAAGGCAATAGGAAAACTCTTCACTATTTTTCTCAAGAAGAGATGGCAATTCACAGATAATAAAGAAAAGGAATCTGTGGAGAGCCATGATCACTTCTGTCCTGAATGCAGAAAGACAACTCTGAATTCCAAACTATAGAAAAGGCAACAGAAAACTACTCCACTATTTTTCTCAAGAAGAGATGGCAATTCACAGATAATAAAGAAAAGGAATCTGTGGAGAGCCATGATCACTTCTGTCCTGAATGCAGAAAGACAACTCTGAATTCCAAACTATAGAAAAGGCAACAGAAAACTACTCCACTATTTTTCTCAAGAAGAGATGGCAATTCACAGATAATAAAGAAAAGGAATCCGTGGAGAGTTGTGATTGCCTACATTCTGAATGGACATATTATTAAAACAATATTTTGTTAAAAAGTAAAATTTTCAAAATAATGGACTTAAAAAAGATTAAATACCTCTTTAATTTTTAGAAAATATTGGATAAGAAATGAATAAATCATGTAATGTATTTCCTGAGTATGTCACTATGTTGCATTCACTTTCATACTAATGCTGTTGAGAAATGCACAAATCCATCTCTCCTCTCCTCCTCCCCACCCAGCTATAAATAGAAAGTTAGACTAGGCTTTCTAGCCTTGGGTAGTAACCAGTCTAGGAAACAGACAACATTGAATTCAAACCGAATTGATTAGCATTTCCACCTCATAACGAGAAAGATTACTCTGACTTAAAAACTATGAAGATGGCAATGGGAAACCATTTCCCAAGAGGTTCCAGCAAGAGGATTAAAGATACTAAAGAAAATGAGTCTTACAAGAGCTGATTACTTATATCCTAAAGAGATGTAGCATTTAAAAATTAAATTTAAATTTAATTTTATGTATTCATTGATAAATGTGGGCAGATATAAATTAAAAAAAAAAAAATTAAAAATCAGAAGAATTGATTTAAATTTTATATATTATCATCGGGAGTATATAGGTGTACGTAGTGATTTTATAAATTGTAGTCAGTATTGATTTAAATTTTATATAATATAATCAGGAATAATATTGACGTGAGTAGACATAAATTTTATATATTATCATCATGATTTATTTAAATTATATGTAATATCATCAGGAATAATATAAATGTAAGTAGACATAAAATTTATATATTATCATCATGAATGATATAAATATATTTACTGGTAGATTTTATGCAATAATATTTTTAACTGAGAATGATGACAAACTCTAGAATGATCCTAAATCAATGATCAAAATGCTTCCTATCTTTTCCGTGCTTTGTAAATATCTGTTTTCTAATAAATGTTATCAATTCCTAGTTTTTATTTTAGGCTTGTTTTCTCTAATAAATAAATACACCGCTCATTTCAAGTTCCTTGTGAAATATCTAATATCAGCAAAATTTAATTTCTTCCCAATGCAATAAAACTGATGATTTGCTTACTGCAAGGAAAAATGAGGAAGCATGCCCAATATACAGGCATAACGAGTAAAATCTTATGTAAATACTAGTTTACCCATACCATAAAAATATGACTGTATATTTGAAATTGATATTATAAGTCTTACTATTATTAGGTTTTCTTTAAATAGCCGAGTCAGATTGAGACTTTCATATGGATAACATGCATGGCATCAGATGTGTTCAGAAAGACCTCAACTGTCAGCTGTATAGAACAACTTTCTTTGATCAATGATTATAAATGGCTTTATGTGAAGGAAGCCTGTAGGTCTTACTGAGGATCATTATTCTTTGAACCGTGTGGACTGGTATTACAGAATCACAAAGAACTGCACCAAATAAGAGAAACCATGTCATTTAGGGGTTTTTCAACAATTAAAATAGTTATCGAATATATATCAAAGCTCCCTCCTCTCATCAATACTGGAAAGAGTGATAAAATTTAGTGAACTTGAGAAACCTATTTTCCAGTCAAAATTATTTTGGTCAACAAACTATTCGGAAGCTGTCATTTGTTCTGCTAGTATGAAGTCACTATGTATTGTGTCAACACAATACAGATAGCAAAAGATGCCTTCCAAAAGCCAAGCAAAATATTAAATGTTAAGAAATAGAAAAACATCCTTAGAAACAAAGAAAAGAGTACTGAGATATTATGTAATATCCTCTATGGCAGTGAATCTGGAGAGTCTTCTCACATATAAAGAAGAGACTTGGAGCAACAGACATGTGGTTCTATATAAGGATGCTGAGAATACCATGGACTGAACATGTGAGCAATGACAAAGTTCTAGAGACAATGGCAACAAAAAGGATACTTATGCTTAACAGCAGGCAGAGAGAGATGAAATTGCAGGGGCATATAATGAGGAAAGTGTGCTTGGAAAATTCTATACTCACAGGCCAGAGGAAAGCAATGCACAACCTACCTGATGAGGTTCAGCGAATGGATGGCAAAGCATGACTTGGGAGAGATGGCAAAAAGATAAAAGTTATTAAAAGCAACAAAAAACAGGAAATTGAGGAGAGCCATGATTGCCAGCATCATGAAGGGACATGGCCCATAGAATAAGAACAATGGTGAATGCTACTGCTCAATTGGCAATGATAGCATCAATTTCCTCAAAGTGTAGGCTTGTAAAGTTTCTGACCTGGATAAGCATAGGAGTCAAATCTTCATGACGTAAATGGTATAACTACCAACCAGCAAGGTCAACTAGTGTTGCCTCATTGTCCAAAATTTCTATTCTGTTATTAAATTTATATAAGCTTCTTTTATTCAAGAAAACAAATAGATGAAGGCATTAGCTTTTCTGAAAACTTTTCATGGGATAACATCTTTGAAATAGATTTGACTTATTGCTGTCTGAATTTCTGGGAGGAGGTGTTATCATTTTTTACAATATATACATAAGGTTATTAAGAGCTACAAAGGACAGAAAATTGAGGAGAGCCATGATTTCCAACATCCTGAATGAATATGGCACATGGAAGAACAATAATGGTAAATGCTATTACTCAGTTGGCAGTGATAGCATCAATTTCCTCAAAGTGTCGGCTTATAGAGTTTCTAACTTGGATAAACATAGTGCTATCAATTTTTACATTATATACATTTGAACCAATATCTTTGTTGTTATTATCACAATATTTAGACTGTTGTATCTTCCAGTTTTCTTCACATGTTCATTGAGACAAATAACCACCCATGTCTAGGGATATATTATCCTTTAAAACAAGATATATACCTACGTCAATCTGTATGAGTTGCTTGGACACTTTTTTAGCTAGGAAGGAACAATCTTATCTGAAAGTACCATGCAGCCATCTTTCATTGGGAACACAATGAAAAAAGGATACAGTGTGAATAAATCATTCTTTTACTATCACTTGTCCAAGTCCCTTAATTTAAAAGCAGAACAAGAATATATCTACCCCCATTCAAAATTCTCTAAAGGTTACCAAATTGACAGAGACTGAAGAATGCCAGAATGCACAATGGTTGAAACCTTGTGATAATAGCAATGAAGATAAAGACATTAATCTGACTCTAAATAATGCAAATAACTGATTTAATAATAAATATCTCTAAAAGATTTGTTTAAAATATCTAGATATGTTTACATATAAATTTAATTTTATGAATTACATTAAGTGATTTTGATGGTTGAAATGAAAACTGCAAACAGAAATTCCGCAAGGACTGTTGATGATTTATTAAAACTCCAAGTAAAGACATGTATCCAGTTTTCCCTGCACTTTAGACTCCATTTTACACAAGGACATACCTCTCATGGATTATGATCTTAATTGATGGTAGGGGCTGACATGTCCATGTTTTGCCTTGGTGAATTAAGATGGGCTTCAGTAAATATCCTGTTCAGCACCACAGATCTGTTTGTCAGTTGTCTAACGCAATTAGACATGTCCCCTAAGAGGTGACACACTGTGCATCTCTGTTCATAAATGTGAGTATTTATATAATTTCACACTGATGAGCTGTGATACAGTGAAAGTCTGTGGATGACAATATAATTATTATTATTATTATTATTATTATTATTATTAAATCTAAGATATACATGTTTGTGCTATTATTATATTACATTGATGAAGCGTAAGCAATGGATGGTATAAATAAGTATAGAATAAAAACTTTTTTCTGCATTCGGAACTCTAGATATTTGGCCTTGTGCCAAAATTATATGTGTAAATTTCTGTCTCCCTGTGAAGATTATCAATAATGCTAAAAGTTTATACATTTATAAAAAAAATTTTACTGATGGGTTAATATTTTTCCTTTTGGCTCTTAAGTAATTTTTTCCTTTTACCTCAAATTTCAAGGCAGAAATTTTGAAAAATATTTTTTTTTTTACACTGGTGATGTTTATTTATTTTTTATCTATTAGACATTTCATCTGGTCTATTCTATTGCTTTCTTCTTCTTCTTCTTCTTAATAATGATAATAATAATGGTGGTGATGGTGGTGGTGATGATGACATTGTTGTTGTGGTGGTGGAGAGAGTGGAGCTTGAGTGAGAACCGCACCAACTAAGTGATGTTAGTGTAAAAAGTATACAAATCCTAATATACCCATCATAATACCAATTCTGGTAATAGTTTACTAGGCACATGCATCATAGCCAAATACACACAATATAGTTTACAGGTAATGAAACCATACATAGTGATTCCTGTGGGCTATAGTGGCCAACCATGCAGGTGAGACCCAAGGAAATGAATGTGGTTTAACTTGGTATTTCCTTCCTGGAATGAAAGCATTGATGCTGGCTTTCACCCAGGAAGAGACCAAAGACACACATTTTTAAACAGGATTATTAAAAACTTCTTTCCATGGAACATCATGAAGGAAATCATAGAACGAGTCCCAATCTGCTCATTGATAACAGAAGGATATTCTGTTGGTAGGAGATTCTTGGCTGGTGGGGGGAGCAGAAGAAAATGTTTACAGACACTATCGCATGATCAGAGTTGCCAAGAAGGCAGAGCTACATAGTATGATAAGAGTCAGAAATAGAGGTAAAAAAGAGTGGGTGACAGGAGAGCCTATTGATAGAACGAAAGACAAAACTGTGTGTAAGAAAATTGAGACTTTTGAGGTTAAGAGGGGCAATAAATTAAAATACCTTATCAGATCCTATTTTTTGTCTATATTAGCTGCTATACTGGATTGTTCTACTCTTGCTTTTGCAATTATTGCTCATATTATGTATGGTCCTGGTCTTAGATTTATTATCAAGAATTGTGAAAACATATATATATATATATATATATATATATATATGGTGGACTCTCCTGTCATGTTCAATGTATGAGGGTCAAGCAGCTCAGTTCTTAGGAACTGACAGCTCAGACACCAGCACATATGAAGGCTTTGTGCAGAAACAACCACACTTTTTCAAGGGCCGAATACAGAGACCTGGTGAATTACGGGCCACAAGGTCCCTAAATGACCCTCTGCAGATTTTCATTTCAGAGTTGTCCTTCTCCTAGACCAGTTGCCATCCAAGGCTATAGAACCCAATCTGTTCTGCTATTTACCCATAACTGGAGGGAGAAGAGGAGGATTAATACCTTTCCCAAGGGTATTAGCATATAAGTGAATGTAATGGATTTGGCGGGAATTTGAACTCGGCTCTCCAAGTTTGAATATAAACAGACTATCATCAATTTCTTGTTGGTGTATTGCTTAATATATTGTGTAATTGTCATCTTCGATAATGGCTTATGTAAGCCGAAAGCTTAGATTGGATTAAAAATATGTATCAATATTGTGATTTTCTTTCATTGTTTAATGATAATGTTATTAAGCTTATCAGACGATATGAAAAGAACTTACATAAAATATATAGACAACACTTTTCTATATTATTTAATGAAACATGTATGAATATATATATATATATATATATGGTTAAATGATTTCTGAGTTTTGATAGAGACAGTTGGAGGATAGGATCATAAATTTTGTGTTTTTATTGTTGACAGTGCATACTTTTTGTTTTTGTGATTTTATATCCTCATATCCTTGTGTTGAGAATATAAATGATGGGGTAAGTTTTTTTGTTTTTTTAACTCAGAGGCTTCTGAATATGCAGCCTGCAACACCTAGATGAAGAAGAAAAATAAATTGAAAAACGTTTAGACTTCATCACTACCCACATGATTTTTCATCCACAAGACTAGGAAACAGTCATATAAAAACAAAAAGAATTGGGCATATATATCCAAAAATGTATGCACTATCAACAACAAAAACATAAATTTATGATTCTACCCTCCAAATCCCACACAAACACACACATCATATATATATATATATATATATATATATATATATATATATATATATATACATACACACATACACACACACACACACACACACACACACACCAGGTATTCATCTATGAAATCATGTGCATCTAATGCCTGTAGATTTATGATCAATGTTCTAGTCTGCATTAACAGCACAGATATTTATCATATTTTCCAGGAGGCTATTTGCTCTAAAATCAATGAAGTCCAGGAAGCTGAGTTAGGAAGGTATCACTTAGAAAACATCTCACATGTCAGCAAGAGTGTCAGTTAACACTTCAGTGATTCTACTTAAAATTATTTTATACAATAGACATCTCCGAAGGTGACCATGGAGATGAGACGTGCTTTAAAAACTATATTATGTTCTAAGAATACTGATTTTATGTAGCAAAGTTGTTTCTACAGGCAAGGCAACTTGATGTTTCTCAGGTTAGTCTGGAGGAGCCCACTGCTCCTGGAGATAGGCATTTAAGCAGTAATTTGATGCAAGAAAAAAATCTTTCTTGTATATCAGTAATGTTCTATTAAGGATGTAAAAATATTAATGCTTTACAAATAAAAACATTGTTTGACATAAAATTTGACAGAAAATATATTTATATTACATATCTGATCTAGCATTCCTGCTGTATATCTCAAGATTCTTGACAAAATTCAAAGAAGGGTCACTAATTTTATCGATCCTGATCTGGCATCTCGTCTTCAGTCAGTCACTTTCTCACTGATGTGATGTGGCTTCTCTCTCTATTTTATACAAATATTTTCATGGCAACTGTTCTGATGAGCTATTTACTTAGTACCTCGACTTCATGAATTTATGTCTGCTACTAGATTGGCAATTAGGTCTCGCCGTTTTACTGTTGAACTAGCTAGATGCAACTGTCTCTTCTATTCTAATGGTTTCTCTTCTTGCACTTTTCACCTGTAGAGCTACTTTCTCATTTCTTCCTTCCCAGCCATCTACAATTCAAATGTAATGTCAGTCACCATTTTTTGTCTTCCTGAACCCTGTTCCTTTATTGACCTTTTCCTTACTTCTCACTAAAGTCTTTTCATTCTCATTCACTTCCTGTAAGCCCCTGAATCCTAGTGGCATTATTGTCTTGCTTGTGGTGAAATGATTAAAAAATAGATTCATTATTGTAATTTAAATACCAAACCTTTCTTCTGCAATGTGGCCACATATATATATATATATATATATATATATATATATATATATATATATATATATATATATATATATATACAGGGTGTCCATAAAGTTTGTGTGCACTTTAAAAAATTCATAACTTTATTTGTATTTGCGATAGAAATAATCTGTTAAAAATATTATAAATTTTAATGTCCCTAGTTTTAAGTATAGCTAAAATAACTAATGTGATTTCAGGCATTACTGTAAATCAGTTGGCAAATGTTTTCCGTGAACTGCAAAATCGTATTAGCCTTTGTATTGCTAATGATGGAGGACATGTGGATAGTTAAATAAAATTTCAATAAAATCTTAAAAAATATAGATTTACTTCTTTCTAATCCTTTTTACAAATTATTTCTATCACAAATACAAATACAAATATATAAATTTTTTAAAGTGCACATTAACTTTATGGACTCTCTGTATGTTGTATATACATTTGTTGCTAAATTAAAAGATTGGGGATATTGTCAAGATATATAGATGTCAAAAAATATTTGCTGGCAAAATTTCCATTCAGTTTCGTATCCTAACATAAACAAAGCAACTTCTAAAGAACTGATGAATTTTTTAATTTATTAATCCAACAGATTTTAGTGGATACCCATATTTGCATAGATGCTCCATTTATTTATTAACTGTAGAACACTAACCATGGGTATATAGTACCCAGCGCAAATTTTCCTATTTTTAATTACATTTTTCAGTACCTGATTTTCTTTGTTAAATAATATGCTTTTCAATTCCTATTAATGTTAACTCAAAGTACAAAGTTTGAAGCGCCTGCATGTAAAATATTTCAAATAAAGATTTAAATTTAATATTTATTTTGATATTTTCAAAATCTAGTATGATATACCCATGGTTATTAGTGGTGTAACTTTAATTGATGGTTAGTGTTCTCGGGTTAAACTGTATATTTATTTTCATATTTTTCTTTAATAAGATTTCTTGAATATTTAAGGCCAGTAGACCGTATTACATTCTTTGATGAAACTTTAATAAAAATGAAAAATGTTAGATTGATAAATATTTTGTATTTGTTCTTTTATCTTTTCATTCTGTGAAATTCTAATCCATATCCGATCCGAACTCATATACAGGGTGTTTGAAAAGTTACTGTGTACTTTTCTAACCATATTTTTTATATTTCAGATTTCACCCCAATATGGTTTTAACAATTGTAGAACATGTATTTCTTGTTGAACACGTATTTTGAGAAGGTGGTAGATAATGCATTCAAACATGTCTGTTAATACAAATATAGATGCATAATGACTTTCTAAACATCCTATATATATATATATATATATATATATATTTGTGTGTGAGTGTGAAATTCCAAAAAATCGATCTTTTCCATAGGGTTGATCTAGATATGGATGGATGGACACTTGTATCTGGGGATGCTCATTTACTAGGGCAGCTCGGTAAGCTTGCCTGCTTAGGCAGATTTGTGTTTATTCACCTTCCACAGAAACCATATGCAACTATGCTGAACAGACCTTAGTTACAGTTTCTGGGAGAGAGTGCATTATCTAGCATGATCAACAGTCTGAACAAGGCCAGTACACTCAAACGCTCGGTCACAATGACTTGTGACTTCATGCCAGCACAACCATTGACAGATCCCAAAGGGTTCCATCTATCCAATTTCCCTCAGAAACCTTGGGTCAACATGTGCTCTGGTTTTCAGGCATTTTTCAAAGGTGCTGCACACTGAAATCAGCTCCTCCAGACTGAAATCACCTTCCTGGCAAATCAACCATGGTGAGATTCAAACCCAGTTCTCATAGTCAAAAAGCAAACATTCTAACCACTCTGCCACAGAGCCATATATATATATATATATATATATATATATATATATATATATATATATATATATATATATATATATATATATATATATATATAATTTTTTTAAATTTTTAAATTTTTTTTTTAATCGTATCACCCCAAGCAAATCGTATCACCCCACTGTCACGCAAGGGGTTAAAGAAGGCTTGGAGGAAGAGCAGATAGGAGTGGCAAAGGAGGGGATGTGGGGAGAGAGAAAGACAGTGGGTCGATCAAGGCAAGGGGGCTACAGAAGATTTGTAGCGAGAGCAGATAGGAATGAAAATGAAAGGATGTGGAGAAGGGAAGTGGATAGATCAAGGCAACTGGAGATGTCGATTGACACTACACTTAAACCGTTGGAGATTGTATTTGTCAGGGAAACAGTATATATTCTACACATAGCCATGTATTACATATATATGCATGTGCGTATATGCACACAAACAACCACACACACATACATACATATCTGATGTCTGGTTACACTGATGAGCTGTGATACAGTGAAACAGGCTTGTATGTAAATTACTATATATATATATATATATATATATATATATATATATATATATATATATATATGCACAAAGAAGTAATACATTTTTATAGTAAAATGACCAAAGCACATTTTTATAGTAAAATTACCAACAATATATTTTATAATAAAATTGAAGACATGGCATACATTCTCAAAAAAAAAAAAATTGTTAATATTAATCTCATTTTTTGTAAAAAGAAACAAGTTTTCACACCTAGTTTGATTTTGTAATATTATTTTACTAAAAGAAAATGCTGCTAAGGAATTGCAATTTAATCATAAAATAATGTCATTCCCTTGAAGTAATTATAAAGTTTGATTTTTGATATTTACATTTTGGCATTAAATGACTCACATGGGTTGATATGCCACTAAAGTAAAACAATCAACCAACAAAGAAGTAAGGAACTGCTGACTGCTGGATGAAGACAACTTTTATGTAAAAAGCAAAAATAAATTAATCTGCCTGTTAATGCAAGTCCTCAAGTGTTAAAAATATAAAAAAGAAAAGTAACAAAAATTGGATATTCTAGAATCTACCAGACATTTCCACAAGGGACTACTTTCAAGATCCTTAAACTTTTTAACAATAAGTACAGCAGACTGCTGACACAGACAATATCACATATGTAATGCATTCTAAGTACCCCTGAAAACATTTATATTTCTGTAATTTTACAAGTTTGAACCGATCTCCTTCTTTATGGTGTATACAAAACTTGTTTAAAATACCATTTTATTTTACTTATTTTACACCTTAGCGGTAGTTGATTACTGCTACCACTGATCAGCAGATGTGTATGAGTAGACATTATGTATATGTTCCTTACATAAAGTAACAGCAATGGTACATTTTCTTTGTATTTTGACCATTTCATCCCAAGCAAGGCATAATAAAGCCACTAAGATGAAAGGGGTTACTGAGTGTTAGAGAATATGAGAAAAATATACTGTTAACGAGAAAAGACAATAAAAGAACAAGAATTAAGAGGACAGAAGATAACAATTGACATTGCATTTAAATTTTTAAAGATCAGAGTTGACAGGGAAGCAAGAAGCCAGAAGAGAGTTCCACCATAAGTAAAAAGTGTGATAGAAGAAATTTTTAGTATAGAACTTACAGTTACATTGAGCCATTTCAACTACGAATTGATTAGACCTTTCCACCAATCTAGTACTGTGCTTAAATTCATAGAGTCTAGCTATCATAAGGGAAAGTAATACTTATTTTGATAATACAAAAATGTGGCACAAGGCCAAAAGGGAGGGATAGACAAAGGCTGGTCATCAATCTGTCTTATCATAAACTTAGCTAGCCACAATTACTGACCCAAACATACCACAGTATTCCTTACACCAAAACAACACATTCTTACTACAGTCACCATAATACCTCAAAGTTTCTATGAAGTCCTAACTAGTTCCCACAAATATGATTTGTATGTTAGAGGAAAATTCATCTGAACAATTACCATGAAAGTATTTATAGAAAAGGAATATTCAAAGCAGAGACAGATCGTAGTCTTATAAATATGTAAGATAGTTTCTGTCAAGAAGATTTATCTAGCTAATACTGTTGTCAATAGTGTGAGCAATTGTTTTGTGTCTCTGGCAGACAGAGGAGTTTGCTGTTCTATCAAGAATATTGCTCAAGCCTCAGTGGATCATTCCCTAGTCAGTACTTCTCCTTCGGAAGGGTCTGGATTTATTTCTCAGCACCTGGGGCATTCCTAAAATGTGGAAGTGCTGAGGAGGCTCGAGAATTTTTCTACGGTGTTGCTGATAAACCAATATTAAACCCAAATCTGCATCACATTCACTGTGATGTGGATGCACAACTAAATTTCATGGTTCTTGGACTGTAATGGTACTTATACTGTTGCCAGTGGTACAAGCAATGGCTTGTATGACTGACCGACCAGCAGAGGACTTCACTCATCTGCCAGTAGTATTAGCTCATGCCTCAGGGGACCATCTCCCAGGTGGTACCTCTCCTTTGGTAGGTGGCTGGGTTTATTACCTGTTGTCTGAGGCATCACCAAAATGGGAGAATGCCAAAGGGGCTTGAGAATTTTTCTACAGTACTACTGATGAACCCATATGAAACTTGACCTTTATGTCACATTTCATTGTGTTAGGGGTACACATCTAAATACAATGATACTTAGACAGTAGAACCAATACTAACTGCATACAGCTGCAATCTCTACTTTGAATATCATAACAACAGCCTATCTCTCTCTCTATTTTAGTCAATTCATATCTGTCTATTTCAGTCAATTCATATCTATTTCTAATCTATTCATATCTATCTGTCTATTCATATCTATTTCTAATCTATTCATATCTGTCTATTTCAGTCAATTCATATCTGTCTATTTCAGTCAATTCATATCTATTTCTAATCTATTCATATCTATCTGTCTATTCATATCTATTTCTAATCTATTCATATCTATCTATCTATCTATTTCAGTCAATTCATATCTATTTCTAATCTATTCATATCTGTCTATCTATTCATATCTATTTCTAATCTATTCATATCTATCTATTTCAGTCAATTCATATCTATCTGTCTATTTCAGTCAATTCATATCTGTCTATTTCAGTCAATTCATATCTATTTCTAATCTATTCATATCTATCTGTCTATTCATATCTATTTCTAATCTATTCATATCTATCTGTCTATTCATATCTATTTCTAATCTATTCATATTTATCTGTCTATTCATATCTATTTCTAATCTATTCATATCTATCTGTCTATTTCAGTCAATTCATATCTATCTGTCTATTTCAGTCAATTCATATCTATTTCTAATCTATTCATATCTATCTGTCTATTCATATCTATTTCTAATCTATTTATATCTATCTGTCTATCTATTTCAGTCAATTCATATCTATCTGTCTATTTCAGTCAATTCATATCTATCTGTCTATTTCAGTCAATTCATATCTATTTCTAATCTATTCATATCTATCTGTCTATTCATATCTATTTCTAATCTATTCATATCTATCTGTCTATTTCAGTCAATTCATATCTATCTGTCTATTTCAGTCAATTCATATCTATTTCTAATCTATTCATATCTGTCTATTCATATCTATTTCTAATCTATTCATATCTATCTGTCTATTTCAGTCAATTCATATCTGTCTATTTCAGTCAATTCATATCTATTTCTAATCTATTCATATCTGTCTATTCATATCTATTTCTAATCTATTCATATCTATCTGTCTATTTCAGTCAATTCATATCTATCTGTCTATTTCAGTCAATTCATATCTATTTCTAATCTATTCATATCTGTCTATTCATATCTATTTCTAATCTATTCATATCTATCTGTCTATTTCAGTCAATTCATATCTATCTGTCTATTTCAGTCAATTCATATCTATTTCTAATCTATTCATATCTGTCTATTCATATCTATTTCTAATCTATTCATATCTATCTGTCTATTCATATCTATTTCTAATCTATTCATATCTATCTGTCTATTTCAGTCAATTCATATCTATCTGTCTATTTCAGTCAATTCATATCTATTTCTAATCTATTCATATCTGTCTATTCATATCTATTTCTAATCTATTCATATCTATCTGTCTATTTCAGTCAATTCATATCTATTTCTAATCTATTCATATCTGTCTATTCATATCTATTTCTAATCTATTCATATCTATCTGTCTATTTCAGTCAATTCATATCTATTTCTAATCTATTCATATCTATCTGTCTATTCATATCTATTTCTAATCTATTCATATCTATCTATCTGTCTATTTCAGTCAATTCATATCTATCTGTCTATTTCAGTCAATTCATATCTATTTCTAATCTATTCATATCTGTCTATTCATATCTATTTCTAATCTATTCATATCTGTCTATTTCAGTCAATTCATATCTATTTCTAATCTATTCATATCTATCTATCTATCTGTCTATTTCAGTCAATTCATATCTATTTCTAATCTCTACATATATATATATATATATATATGTATGTATGTATGTATGTATGTGTGTGTGTGTGTGTGTGTGACAAAGTGGAAAAAGTTTACTTGTGACATGTTTCATCCTTTAGGACATCATCAGACTAAATTTGTTATGTTGGTAGGACAACACATTTGCATGACAGAGGGGTGCTGAAAATTTTAGAATTTTCTTTTTTATCTAGCTGCATTCATTTGGAGTATTTTTCTTTACACCACTTTCGTAAGTAGGTATTCCACACTGTGATATTAGAAGACTTGCCAGGAATGGTGAAATGTTGTAAGAGCCAGGGCGCAAATTTACTGTAAATGTCCTTGCAATTGAATATAAAAAACATTATAAAATTCCCAGCACCCCTTTGTCATGTGAATGTGTAATTCTACCAAAATAACAAATTTAGTAATGTAGCTTCCCTGTATCTTTTCCATAAATATTTTAATGGTAATTATCTTCCTTAGTGAAAATCACCAATGGCGATGAAAACATTATTTTCAACAAAAGTTTACAAAATTCAAGAAACATTGCGTTTAATTGTTGTTTATGTCTGCGGTTATGTATAAGAAAGTGTGAGTGAACAAGTGAAATTGAAACAAAACGATCTTTTAAGAAACATTATTTTCCTTATGGAATTAAGCATGCCATTCAAAAAGACTGAACAGGCCACATGTGACTTGTAGACTGCAGTTTGCCCTTGACTGATCTATACTATTCAGCAATAATAAATGTCTGAAATTTTAACTAGCTTAAAATATATTTGCCAGAACCAGTATTCAAACCAATTCACTACACCTTTTTCCACAGCTCAGCCATTGCAAAATTAAAGAGTTAAAAGATATTGAATCAAGCAGAGAAAAAATACGTATATTTACCCGACCTCCTCACTAAAGTGGAATGTGACACAAGGTGATTTTAATGTGGGGACACCATATGCATATGGGCCAAGGACAAAAACTGATTTTTGCCCAGCCTCTGCAACCACTGTCATGCTAGCATCAGTATTACACCGACCCAACCTCTTTAGTGCAAGGTGTTGATGTAGAGTTGAAATCCTTGGGGCTGAGCAACTTCTCCTATCTAATATGAGAAGAAGCATTGCTTCACTTACAGCACAGGGGGTGATAATCATGCTTCGGTAAACCCTTATTGTCAATCATTAACTCCTGTGCCAGGTGGAAAGGCATAAGAAGAATAGGAAAATTTGGCAATACTTAAAAGATTTAATGCCACTTTTTGAATAAAGAGTTATGGTTTCCACAAGAAATGTTATGCCTTCTAAAGTTTTAGAAAATTAAGGATGTTTCTTCTTGGCTTCAAAACACCAAATCTCAATCGATCACTAAAGTTAAGCAATATTGTTGAACCTTGTCAGTACTTACATGGGTGACTGCTTGGGAATACCAGATGCTTTAAGTTTGGTTGTCGGGCTGGTGAAATGGATAAAGGCTCTGAATGAGAAATTGGAGAGCCAAATTTGAATCCCAGGTGGGTTTTTTTTTACATTCACTTAAATGCAAATACCCTTGAGAAAGGGTATTACGTCTCCCTCCAGCTATGGGTTAAATAGTTTGTCTTCTATAATTATTATCATTAATATCTCTAAAAGAAATTGTTAATACAATAAAAAAGAAAATTCTTCTAATTCAAAAATGTTTTTTCAGCTTTTAATAACCTACAAAGTGTTGATAAACTGTAAAAGACAAATAAATTAAATCAATCAATTTCAGCATCACAACTCATATTCCCTTTAACCTTACAGTTCAATATTTCCTCAATTCTTCCTCCATTTTGAATTGATAACTTGTATTTTGTCACCATAGACATATATGTGTTCAACTTATACCTTTTTTTTAAATCCAAAGAAGAACCAGCAATATTATTGATCTTGACCTGGCATCTTGACTTCCATCACTTTTCCACCACTGTAAAGTTGATTCTCTGTGTCTTTTCTAGAAATACTCTCATGGAATCTGTTTGGATGAGCTCTTCACTATCGTACCTAGATTTTATGAATTTAAGCACAGTATGAGATTGGCAATGAGGTCCCATCAATTCACAGTTGAATTGACTAGATGCAACTGAAAGTTCCATGCTAACAATTTCTTCTCTCGCACTTCTTGCTTGTGGAAATATCTTCCAGCTCCCTTCTTTACAGCCAACTTTGATCTTCAAAAATTTGAATGCAAAGTTAATTGTTATCCTGATTACACTTCTATTGTTCTTGCTCCTTAATAATGTTTCAGTTTTCTAATTCTTTCACACCTAGTAACCCCTTATGACCTGTTAGGGTCCCAGATATGGGCAAAAAGCCCCAACAAAAATGAAAACACTAGGAAAGTATAAAAGTATATTTTAATGGTAAAAATGGTCAATAATACATTTTATTGCAAAATTGAAGACATGGCATAGATTTTCAAAAGAATTTAAAACATAACAAATTTGCTCCGATTGATCTCATTTCTTCTAGAGAGAAACAATTTTTCACTGCTTGTTTGATTTTGTAAGATTATTTTTGGGAAAAAACATACAGCTAAGTAATTATAATTTAATCATGAAATAATGTTATTCGCTTGAATTGATTATAAAGTTTGAATTTTCATTTACATTTCGGCATTAAATAACCCATACAGGTTGATATGCTATTAAAACACACTAATAACAACTATTTTTAATATACACTTAAATTATGTTAACAGTTCAAGAATTAAATAGAAACACCAATGCCAGAGGATATATGCATAACATCTACATGTGTAATCAAAACAAAACAACAATTTCAAAACTGAAATGTAATTGCACATTATTGATATTCTTGACAAAATCCCAAAAGAGTCTGTAATGTTACTGGTCCTGATCTGGCATCTCTCTTTTCTATAAATATTTTCATAGGTTGTTCTAATAAGCTCTCCTCTGTGAGAAAGTGAGTGGAGTCAAGATGCCAGCTCAGGACCTATCACATTGCATATCTGTCTTTGGATTTTGTTGAAAACCTTGGGATGAACAGTGGGGACAATAGACCTTATATTGCAACAGTATTCAATGCAAGCCGAATGGTAGATTTGTAGATTTGAAGGATGGACTCAGACGATAAAAACATTCTGGTGCAACACAGAGAACCAACTTTCCTTGCAGTGGATGAAGCTGTTGATTCAATATCGTAGTTTTTTTTATTAAAAAAAAATTATCCACAATATATTTTTTAAAGCAAAACGATCGATGACACATTTTATAGAAAAATGACCAACAATATATTTTTATAGTAAAATTAGCAACAATACAATTTATAATAAAATTGAAGACATGGCATACATTTTCAAAAGAATTCAAAACAAAACAAATTTGCTCCGATTAATCTCATTTCTTCTAGAGAGAAACAATTTATCAATCTTTGTTTGATTTTGTAAGATTATTTTTGGAGAAAAAAACATACAGCTAAGTAATTATAATTTAATCATGAAATAATGTTATTCGCTTGAAATGATTATAAAGTTTGAATTTTCATTTACATTTTGTCATTAAATAACCCATACAGGTTGATATGCTATTAAGCAAAAACAACCAAATGAAAGCAAACTAAACCCCTTGTGTCTTAGTGACTTTACTGATTTGCATGGAGTGAATTCAATTAAAATATATATTTTCAGATCATGTTGCTTAAAGTTTGTACTTTTCTGATAAGATACTTGAAAATTTATAACATGTTTCAATGAAATTTTCTAAAATTATAGTTTATAATTATATTTTAGGTATATTAAAAAAAGAAAACAAGAAGGTGTCAGTTTAAACTGATGCCAGGAGGACATGGTCTAAAAATGTGAATTAAATATCATTGTAATTAATATGTGAATCAATTATATTGTAGTTTTACATGACAAATATTCCCATTGAAATATCTGCAAGCCCTGCCAGAGTATTCAAGCATTATTAGTGATCTACTCAACTATCAGCCACAATGTAGTGGACATTAACACAGTAATTTATTGTATACAATGGACAGTGGCTGAAAGCCAACTGTAGTAACTAGTGAAGTTAGGAAGTATCCAGTTCATGATAGAGGGAGCTGTTCTCAGACTGTGGGTGGGGTATTCTGCTCTGAGTTCACTGCTAACATGTACAAGTGTCTCTTTTCTGAGGCTTAATTGTAAAATGCTGTCAACAAAGGGGAAATATTATTGATTGCCTTTTAGTTGTAATGACAGCGGCTGATATGAAGAGTGAGAAAGACAACAAGTCTACAGCTGTTGCTGGGTATTTTGATTCGAACCTCACTTGTTTGGACTATCCGTGGATGTCACACCACATCTTAGATGACATAAAATTTAAACTTCACTGCAGTACAGTACAGATAAGCCAGTAAAAGCTCAAATTAAATGATAATGCTATTTATCATGCTTGGCTTAGTCAGGTACATGGCCAAATGTCAAAGGGTGCCTCAGCACTGGGTAATGATTAATGAGGATAGTCTGTTTGATCTTTACTACTGAGTAGCGAGTTTGATCCTCAGCATGTAGCCCAAACAAAATTCAGCATTAAATAAACCTTAAAAAGGCTTGCATGTTATAAAATCAACCAAATTAACTAAATAGGTGTCTTGACATAGTGTAACAGTTAGTGAGGCTTGTCTAGTTCACCATCATTATTGAGTATATTATTTGATCCTCAGCATGTAGCCGAAACAAAATTCAGCATTAAATAAACCTTAAAAAGGCTTGCATGTTATAAAATCAACCAAATTAACTAAATAGGTGTCTTGACATAGGGTAACAGTTAGTGAGGCTTGTCTAGTTCACCATCATTATTGAGTATATTATTTGATCCTCAGCATGTAGCCCAAACAAAATTCAGCATTAAATAAACCTTAAAAAGGCTTGCATGTTATAAAATCAACCAAATTAACTAAATAGGTGTTTTGACATAGGGTAACAGTTAGTGAGGCTTGTCTTGTTGACCATCATTATTGAGTATTTTATTTGATCCTCAGCATGTAGCCCAAACAAAATTCAGCATTAAATAAACCTTAAAAAGGCTTGCATGTTATAAAATCAACCAAATTAACTAAATAGGTGTCTTGACATAGGGTAACAGTTAGTGAGGCTTGTCTAGTTCACCATCATTATTGAGTATATTATTTGATCCTCAGCATGTAGCCCAAACAAAATTCAGCATTAAATAAACCTTAAAAAGGCTTGCATGTTATAAAATCAACCAAATTAACTAAATAGGTGTCTTGACATAGGGTAACAGTTAGTGAGGCTTGTCTAGTTCACCATCATTATTGAGTATATTATTTGATCCTCAGCATGTAGCCCAAACAAAATTCAGCATTAAATAAACCTTAAAAAGGCTTGCATGTTATAAAATCAACCAAATTAACTAAATAGGTGTCTTGACATAGGGTAACAGTTAGTGAGGCTTGTCTAGTTCACCATCATTATTGAGTATATTATTTGATCCTCAGCATGTGGCCCAAACAAAATTCAGCATTAAATAAACCTTAAAAAGGCTTGCATGTTATAAAATCAACCAAATTAACTAAATAGGTGTCTTGACATAGGGTAACAGTTAGTGAGGCTTGTCTTGTTGACCATCATTATTGAGTATTTTATTTGATCCTCAGCATGTGGCCCAAACAAAATTCAGCATTAAATAAACCTTAAAAAGGCTTGCATGTTATAAAATCAACCAAATTAACTAAATAGGTGTCTTGACATAGGGTAACAGTTAGTGAGGCTTGTCTTGTTGACCATCATTATTGAGTATTTTATTTGATCCTCAGCATGTAGCCCAAACAAAATTCAGCATTAAATAAACCTTAAAAAGGCTTGCATGTTATAAAATCAACCAAATTAACTAAATAGGTGTCTTGACATAGGGTAACAGTTAGTGAGGCTTGTCTTGTTGACCATCATTATTGAGTATTTTATTTGATCCTCAGCATGTAGCCCAAACAAAATTCAGCATTAAATAAACCTTAAAAAGGCTTGCATGTTATAAAATCAACCAAATTAACTAAATAGGTGTCTTGACATAGGGTAACAGTTAGTGAGGCTTGTCTTGTTGACCATCATTATTGAGTATTTTATTTGATCCTCAGCATGTGGCCCAAACAAAATTCAGCATTAAATAAACCTTAAAAAGGCTTGCATGTTATAAAATCAACCAAATTAACTAAATAGGTGTCTTGACATAGGGTAACAGTTAGTGAGGCTTGTCTTGTTGACCATCATTATTGAGTATTTTATTTGATCCTCAGCATGTAGCCCAAACAAAATTCAGCATTAAATAAACCTTAAAAAGGCTTGCATGTTATAAAATCAACCAAATTAACTAAATAGGTGTCTTGACATAGGGTAACAGTTAGTGAGGCTTGTCTTGTTGACCATCATTATTGAGTATTTTATTTGATCCTCAGCATGTGGCCCAAACAAAATTCAGCATTAAATAAACCTTAAAAAGGCTTGCATGTTATAAAATCAACCAAATTAACTAAATAGGTGTCTTGACATAGGGTAACAGTTAGTGAGGCTTGTCTTGTTGACCATCATTATTGAGTATTTTATTTGATCCTCAGCATGTAGCCCAAACAAAATTCAGCATTAAATAAACCTTAAAAAGGCTTGCATGTTATAAAATCAACCAAATTAACTAAATAGGTGTCTTGACATAGGGTAACAGTTAGTGAGGCTTGTCTTGTTGACCATCATTATTGAGTATTTTATTTGATCCTCAGCATGTAGCCCAAACAAAATTCAGCATTAAATAAACCTTAAAAAGGCTTGCATGTTATAAAATCAACCAAATTAACTAAATAGGTGTCTTGACATAGGGTAACAGTTAGTGAGGCTTGTCTTGTTGACCATCATTATTGAGTATTTTATTTGATCCTCAGCATGTAGCCCAAACAAAATTCAGCATTAAATAAACCTTAAAAAGGCTTGCATGTTATAAAATCAACCAAATTAACTAAATAGGTGTCTTGACATAGGGTAACAGTTAGTGAGGCTTGTCTTGTTGACCATCATTATTGAGTATTTTATTTGATCCTCAGCATGTGGCCCAAACAAAATTCAGCATTAAATAAACCTTAAAAAGGCTTGCATGTTATAAAATCAACCAAATTAACTAAATAGGTGTCTTGACATAGGGTAACAGTTAGTGAGGCTTGTCTTGTTGACCATCATTATTGAGTATTTTATTTGATCCTCAGCATGTGGCCCAAACAAAATTCAGCATTAAATAAACCTTAAAAAGGCTTGCATGTTATAAAATCAACCAAATTAACTAAATAGGTGTCTTGACATAGGGTAACAGTTAGTGAGGCTTGTCTTGTTGACCATCATTATTGAGTATTTTATTTGATCCTCAGCATGTGGCCCAAACAAAATTCAGCATTAAATAAACCTTAAAAAGGCTTGCATGTTATAAAATCAACCAAATTAACTAAATAGGTGTCTTGACATAGGGTAACAGTTAGTGAGGCTTGTCTTGTTGACCATCATTATTGAGTATTTTATTTGATCCTCAGCATGTGGCCCAAACAAAATTCAGCATTAAATAAACCTTAAAAAGGCTTGCATGTTATAAAATCAACCAAATTAACTAAATAGGTGTCTTGACATAGGGTAACAGTTAGTGAGGCTTGTCTTGTTGACCATCATTATTGAGTATTTTATTTGATCCTCAGCATGTAGCCCAAACAAAATTCAGCATTAAATAAACCTTAAAAAGGCTTGCATGTTATAAAATCAACCAAATTAACTAAATAGGTGTCTTGACATAGGGTAACAGTTAGTGAGGCTTGTCTTGTTGACCATCATTATTGAGTATTTTATTTGATCCTCAGCATGTAGCCCAAACAAAATTCAGCATTAAATAAACCTTAAAAAGGCTTGCATGTTATAAAATCAACCAAATTAACTAAATAGGTGTCTTGACATAGGGTAACAGTTAGTGAGGCTTGTCTTGTTGACCATCATTATTGAGTATTTTATTTGATCCTCAGCATGTAGCCCAAACAAAATTCAGCATTAAATAAACCTTAAAAAGGCTTGCATGTTATAAAATCAACCAAATTAACTAAATAGGTGTCTTGACATAGGGTAACAGTTAGTGAGGCTTGTCTTGTTGACCATCATTATTGAGTATTTTATTTGATCCTCAGCATGTGGCCCAAACAAAATTCAGCATTAAATAAACCTTAAAAAGGCTTGCATGTTATAAAATCAACCAAATTAACTAAATAGGTGTCTTGACATAGGGTAACAGTTAGTGAGGCTTGTCTTGTTGACCATCATTATTGAGTATTTTATTTGATCCTCAGCATGTAGCCCAAACAAAATTCAGCATTAAATAAACCTTAAAAAGGCTTGCATGTTATAAAATCAACCAAATTAACTAAATAGGTGTTTTGACATAGGGTAACAGTTAGTGAGGCTTGCCTTGTTGACCATCATTATTGAGTATTTTATTTGATCCTCAGCATGTGGCCCAAACAAAATTCAGCATTAAATAAACCTTAAAAAGGCTTGCATGTTATAAAATCAACCAAATTAACTAAATAGGTGTTTTGACATAGGGTAACAGTTAGTGAGGCTTGCCTTGTTGACCATCATTATTGAGTATTTTATTTGATCCTCAGCATGTAGCCCAAACAAAATTCAGCATTAAATAAACCTTAAAAAGGCTTGCATGTTATAAAATCAACCAAATTAACTAAATAGGTGTTTTGACATAGGGTAACAGTTAGTGAGGCTTGCCTTGTTGACCATCATTATTGAGTATTTTATTTGATCCTCAGCATGTAGCCCAAACAAAATTCAGCATTAAATAAACCTTAAAAAGGCTTGCATGTTATAAAATCAACCAAATTAACTAAATAGGTGTTTTGACATAGGGTAACAGTTAGTGAGGCTTGCCTTGTTGACCATCATTATTGAGTATTTTATTTGATCCTCAGCATGTAGCCCAAACAAAATTCAGCATTAAATAAACCTTAAAAAGGCTTGCATGTTATAAAATCAACCAAATTAACTAAATAGGTGTCTTGACATAGGGTAACAGTTAGTGAGGCTTGCCTTGTTGACCATCATTATTGAGTATTTTATTTGATCCTCAGCATGTAGCCCAAACAAAATTCAGCATTAAATAAACCTTAAAAAGGCTTGCATGTTATAAAATCAACCAAATTAACTAAATAGGTGTCTTGACATAGGGTAACAGTTAGTGAGGCTTGCCTTGTTGACCATCATTATTGAGTATTTTATTTGATCCTCAGCATGTAGCCCAAACAAAATTCAGCATTAAATAAACCTTAAAAAGGCTTGCATGTTATAAAATCAACCAAATTAACTAAATAGGTGTTTTGACATAGGGTAACAGTTAGTGAGGCTTGCCTTGTTGACCATCATTATTGAGTATTTTATTTGATCCTCAGCATGTAGCCCAAACAAAATTCAGCATTAAATAAACCTTAAAAAGGCTTGCATGTTATAAAATCAACCAAATTAACTAAATAGGTGTCTTGACATAGGGTAACAGTTAGTGAGGCTTGCCTTGTTGACCATCATTATTGAGTATTTTATTTGATCCTCAGCATGTAGCCCAAACAAAATTCAGCATTAAATAAACCTTAAAAAGGCTTGCATGTTATAAAATCAACCAAATTAACTAAATAGGTGTTTTGACATAGGGTAACAGTTAGTGAGGCTTGCCTTGTTGACCATCATTATTGAGTATTTTATTTGATCCTCAGCATGTAGCCCAAACAAAATTCAGCATTAAATAAACCTTAAAAAGGCTTGCATGTTATAAAATCAACCAAATTAACTAAATAGGTGTCTTGACATAGGGTAACAGTTAGTGAGGCTTGCCTTGTTGACCATCATTATTGAGTATTTTATTTGATCCTCAGCATGTGGCCCAAACAAAATTCAGCATTAAATAAACCTTAAAAAGGCTTGCATGTTATAAAATCAACCAAATTAACTAAATAGGTGTCTTGACATAGGGTAACAGTTAGTGAGGCTTGCCTTGTTGACCATCATTATTGAGTATTTTATTTGATCCTCAGCATGTGGCCCAAACAAAATTCAGCATTAAATAAACCTTAAAAAGGCTTGCATGTTATAAAATCAACCAAATTAACTAAATAGGTGTTTTGACATAGGGTAACAGTTAGTGAGGCTTGCCTTGTTGACCATCATTATTGAGTATTTTATTTGATCCTCAGCATGTAGCCCAAACAAAATTCAGCATTAAATAAACCTTAAAAAGGCTTGCATGTTATAAAATCAACCAAATTAACTAAATAGGTGTCTTGACATAGGGTAACAGTTAGTGAGGCTTGCCTTGTTGAGCATCATTATTGAGTATTTTATTTGATCCTCAGCATGTAGCCCAAACAAAATTCAGCATTAAATAAACCTGAAAAAGGCTTGCATGTTATAAAAACAACCAATCTAACTAAATAGGTCACTTGACATGGAATAATGGTTAACAAATTCTAGACTAGTTGACAGTTACTACTGAGTAGTGAGTTCATTCCTCACTAGTTGCTCCATACAAAATTTGATATTAAATAATGCAACAAGACTTAATAGGCTGGAAAATCAACTCATTAACAAGTAGTATTGGGTAATGAATAACAAGGCTAGTCTGGATTATGATTATTACTGAGTAATGAGTTTAATCCTCACTGGGTACAGCATAAAAAAAAATGATATTAAATAACCCAGCAAGTGTTAGTACATCTTAAAATCAATCAACAAAACTAAATAGGTGTCTTGCTGTTGAGCAATGACTGACAAGACTAGTCTGGCTAATTATTACTAATGAATCATAAGTTCAAGTCCTGCTGGATAACCTAAACAAAATTTCTACATTAAATAAACCAAAAAGAATTGATATTTTTTAAAATCATCTAGCCAAATTAAATCGGTACCTCAGTCAAGGATACTGGATAGCAAGGCTAGATGACCATTACAACTATCATTAAGTATAAAATAAGACACAGATGTTTTACTTTAAAATAAGAGGAGATATGTTCGCCTATCATCTGGTTCATACACATTGCCAATTTTTTGAACAGGAGTAGAGGTTTATCCCTTGTTTCCTGTTTAGGATTAGGTTTCCAGTTCCTTCTAAAGTTTACTTCAACTCTATAATTTTAATATCTCTGACAAAATTCTGAAATATTATTCACTAATTAAATCTTGACCTCTTCAAGTTGAGAGTTAGCTCTCCCGCACTCTGCCATCCATTCACACAAGCTTGCCAGGTAGGTTGTACATTACTTTCCTCTGTCTATCTTACCTTTACTCTGTTCTGTGAGTATCAAATTTTCTAAACCCTCCTTCCTCATTATGTATTCCAGACACTTCAACTGTTTCTTCCTGATGTTAAGTATAAGTATAATTTTTGCTGCCATTATCTCCAGAACTTTGACATTGCTTACATATTTGGTCTATGGTATTCTCAGCATCCTTCTGTATAACCCCATTTCTGTTGTTTCAAGTCTCTTCTTCATCTATGAGGAAATTGTCCAGCAGTCACTGTCATATAGGAGGACTGATACTAGTTCAGTACGCTTTTCTTTGTTTCTAATGATATTTTTCTGTTTCTTAATGCTTTGCTCAGCTTTTGGAAGGCATCTTTTGCAATCCCAATGTGCCTTCAGATTTACATGTTGCAATTTCCGTTCTCTGTTAATATGCTTCCTAGATATCCCACTTGTTGCACCTGTTTGATTTCAATATCTCCAATCTGTAATTTGCATGTTGAGCTGTTCCTTTTACTCCCAACTTCAGACCGCATATAAAAAACAAGAATTAAGAGATGGGTTTTTAAAAAGAACATAAAGTTTATAACACATTCTTTTTAATGCCAAATCTCATCAGGAACAATGACAATCATGACTCTCCCCAACCTCTTTTTCCTTTTTTTTATGCCATGTTTCATCAACAACATCGGCAGTCATGATTCTCCACAGCTTTTCCTTTATTATCTATGAATTGACATGCATTCTTGGGAAAGATAGTGGAGTAGTTTGCCTTCTATACAGCATGGAATTTAGAATTTCCCTTCTCTTAGATAGGTTACCAACCAATGCTAGAGAGGCTAATCTATCCTACCACTGAGAGATTTTCTGTGTTTTTTTTTTTCCATGGTTTTAAATTCAGAGTTTACCTTCTTTTTGACTGGTTACTACCCAAGGTTAGAGAGTTCAGTCTACCCAGTTATTTAATCCTTAGCCAGTGAGGAGAAGAAATAGATTCATGCCTTTCCCAAGAGTATTTCTGTGAAAGTGAAAGCAGAAGACTAGGCTGACATTTGAACCCATTTCACCAATTCCACTTTCTGCACTGATGACCATTGTCCTACTTACACATCTCTATAAATCTCATTAGGGTCAGATTTTAAGGGTTGTATACTAAGAATTTGCTAAGTATGACTAAGCTCAGCTCACATTACCTGATGACAATAAAAAAAAAGAAAAAGTAATAGAGTAGACTGGGTTCTATAGTCTTGATAATAAAGAAATGGAAGTTTAGAGAGTCATGATCACTTATATCTTGAAGAGACATGACATCAAAAAATCAGTTATTATATAGATCCACTGAATGATTGACATGTAAGCTGCAGTGCAATGCTCCATCAAACATCAAAAATTAGACCTTATAAATGCCAAAAACATTCAAGAATAGAGTTAGTTTGTGAGTATGTTTTAAAAAGCCATATTCCATTCAGAATTGGTTATTCACATTACATGAGAAATATAGAAATTTTGATTATTGCTTCTGGAATTGAAAAAAATGCATTACTTGAATTGAGGGGGTTTTAAAACAATGGAGCCAATAGAAAATATCAAGAGTGAACAATAAGTCACATGGTTTAAAAATCTATTATTTCTCATTCAAAGTAATCTATAAAGGAAAATAATGAAATCAATATGGGATAAGTTCATTTTGTCAGATTTATTTTTGGATAACAGTGTTGTGGTGAACAAGCTATCAACACTGACAGAAGCTTTGGGGGTTTTATATGACATTGCTGAATCAAAAAGCAAATATGAATAAAACAAATGGTATAAATTATGAAAATGGAATGACAAGATTGAAATATTTTTCAGAGAACAAGAAGCTGAAGAGGAAAATATTTATTGTGGCAATGTCTGATGCCTCTTGAGATGAGATGGACTCTAGAAAGGAATGCTTTAAGTGGTGAAAGAAATGCATTCTTATTTAAGATTCAGGAACCTTGGAGTGGTATAGGTAATTATCAGCAAAGAAAAAATGGAATCAGCCCACAAAGTTCAATTTTCGGACAAGAACATTTGCATTTACTTCACACTAGTAGTTTTGGGGAAAAGCATGAATCTACTTCTCCCTATTCTCTGTTTTATTCACAATATATCTTGACAAAAATTACTGGCATATCACACAGGGAAAAGAGTGGGTGTGCAATGTGCTTAGTTAAGCAAAGCACTCAGCCAAAACTACTCTTCTTACCCAGAATGTATCAGCAATAGGATGTTACTCCCATTATTAACCTTGACAAGACTCAATCAGTAACATTTTATAGTGCATTATCAAGCAAAATATTCACTGGTAATACCATTTCCCGCTGCATAAGGTTGAGGCTAAATGTTGATCTTAAAAGTTTTTTTTAACTAAATGTTTACCAAATACAAGGCCCAAGAGCCACTCAGAGTAGAGGGTTACTGAATGGGTTTGTTGAATGGATATAAGATGAGAAATAAAGTTCAGACTAAGAGTAGATATAACATAGATAATGGTTGACTCTAGACTTGAAGAGGTTAAGATTGTAGTCCCTTCTGTTCTGCAAAGTAGTGGCTCTTGGGAAGAAGTACAGGTAATAGATAGCCCCCACCCACTTCATTACAAACAATTTCAGGGTATTTCTGCTGAAATATGTCTACACTGATTTTCTAGAACTGTTATCCACATCTTGGTTGGTTTGTCCATTTTTTGTTATAGTTCTAACCTTCCAAGTAACTGAAACTTTTATAAAAATCCAGTTTTTTTTTCCTATCCACTCTCCATGCGAAAGAATATCTCATGTACTATCGTTTGTCTGAATTCAGACTTTTCTTTCTTTTACACTGGTTGCCATGCAAGACTAGTGAGCCCAGTCTACCTTGTTCCTTAACCCATAACAAGGGGGAGATTGATTCATGCCTTTCCCAAATTCTATCTACTCTCTAAATTTCTGCAATGCGGAGTTATCATAATTTACACTATTTACATTTGGACTAATACTCTTGTCTTTGTTATTTTATTTATCTTGTGGTGTCCTTCCTCTAAAGAGTCTATGTTGGACTCTTCCACCTACTATAAGATTAGTAGGAGTGAAGGCCTTGGGGGAACAGTCAAATAGATTGAACACTGGGTCAACCGATACACACTCGTACTGTTGTATTTACTGTTTAATATATGATATATCTGCAACACTTGTTTTGTTATTTCTTAACCATTTACTTGGTCACAACAATATTTTTTTTTTCCTTAGGAGTAGATAGATTCACCTAAAGTCTGGTTCACACTCCTCCCTGGCCTTTTGAATAGATCGTTTATCCTTTGTTTCCTGTTAAGTATTAAGTTTTCAGTTTCTTCTAAAATCTTTTTCATTCTCTTTAAACCCAGTAGTCTCTTGCATCTGAGTGGCATTATCGCCTTGCTTGGGGTGAATTGATTAAAAAAATAAAATAAAATAAAAGATAAAATAATGATATTATCAAGATGTTGACTTGTGTTTGGGAATGTTGTCAAATCCTGATCTGGTGGGTGGGAGCAATACACTTTCTCTCTTGTTGCCTGTTTGATGCTGCTATCTAGGGTCATTGATTTTAGTTTTGCTTGTGCCAAGTTGTTATGATGGCAAATTCTGGTCATGTTTGGAATTCAATCATTTACTCTTGATAATGATTTTATCTCAATGTTGTAAATAACTGACTTGCTAATTATATGCAAAACCAGTGTTTCTCAACTTGTTTTACTTCAGGGTGTACTTGGTTGGTTGGTTGTTGGATTTAACGGCATGTCAACTCCCAGGGTGTGCTTGGAAAGTCACTAAAACTCTGCAGTGCACATAAGGAAGGCAAAAGAGAAAGGATTATCCACTCTGTCTTAAAAATGAAAGAATTTAGTACATTGTTTAAAATATCAAATGACAAAGACTTGACTTCGACATAGAAGCCATGTGATTGGTATCTCTAGCTTTTTAAAAATAAAGATTTTTTAAATATAAAAATAACTCTTCTGTTGACTTGGGATGCACCTGGCTACTTTTATGAGCACATCAGAGCACGCAGGCATACTGTTTGAGAAATGCTATGCTATAACAGCAGGCTTGAGAAGCCTATTTTCCTGGAAAACTCTTTCAAGAGAAAGATTTTAGAAATTTCAACCAACTTATAAGGAAATGGCTAATTTCACTATTGCCATCATCAAGAGGATAAAAAAAACAACATATTTTCAGTTGTCAAAAATGTATAGCTCTGTATATAAAAATGATTTCCTGGTAATTAGGAAGGATTTTTTTTTTATTTATAAGTCACTGACCCTGAAAAAAGTAAAAAAAATTTCTACCCTACAGAATCAGTCAGTGTCTCTTATGATATAAAGACAAGCAACTTTCAAGAAAAATCTAACAAGACAGTATGTCATTTTAATATTTCAGAACCATTCCAAAAGATGTTTCCACTTGTGTCTTCCTGGTCTTGATAGACTCCACAGTGATGGTGCTGGTGGTGATAGTGATCTATTTCGAATCCCTCTGACCTTCCCAGTCCAGATAACGCCTTCTAACAGACCCATCTTCATGATGGCCTACTAGTCTCTGTCAAAAAGACACAATCCCTTGTCTTTAAGAATCAAGGAAATGTTGGAAGGCGGGCTGACCTTACAAGCGGATCCACTTCAGACAGATCCTATATCAACATACCAATCTTGTTTTTATTTTATCCCTTTTTTTTTTTTTATTGTTACAAGTTTTGGTTTTCATGATAGATTCATCTTGATCTCTTTGCAGTAGGGACCCCTGATCCCTCACCCTTACTCTGGTTTCTTTTTGCCACAAGCAGGCAGGAGGGGGATGGAGAGAAGAGAACATCTCACACAAAAAGTAAACTTTCTAGATCATTAATCAGCGATATATACAAATACACAGAAGTACACAAGCTTTGAAGCATTCACAGAATGCTCCTAAGACAGGGCTAAGTGGTTAAGAAGCAGAATTATTTATGTACTCTATCAGAATGAGAATACCAAAGATATCGGGGGGGGGGGAGGGAGTAGAATAGCCTGAAGATTCAGAAGAAAGGAAAAAAAAATATTACCACACTGAAAGATTATAAGGATGAAGAAAAAAGAACAGAAGTATTTTGGTGGGGACTATCCTCATCTTTGTTTTTCAGTCAAAATGAGCTTCATTACTTCAAGGGGGTGCTGAAAAGTTCTCAGCCAGACCCACTTTGTCAAATCTATTCAAACACCAGAATTCTTTTTTTTAGAAACCCTTCTTGGCAGGGCTGAGAATATTTCAGTAACTACTAATGTCCAGAATATACAAAAGTTAATGCTAATTCTTAAATTTCCTTTCCACTGAAAGATTATATATACAGTCATTTCAGTTTCAGCTGCACACATACAAAGATAGATATGAACAAACTGAGATAGATAGATAGATATGAAAAGATTTAGATAGATACAGATGTGCTATTATAGATAAGAACAAAATGAGATAGATAGATAGATATTAGGTTGGTGCAAAAATAATGTCGTTTTTTGACATTCAACTTCAGTCAAAAAACGACATTATTTTGCACCAACCTGATAGATAGATTGATGATAAGAAGTGTCCTCAATCCTATAAAACAAGTTTTAAACCAGACAGAATAATGAAACTGGTATCAAAATGAAGTAAATTCATTTATTGAGTGATTTATTTTTTTATGACTTATCAATCTTTTGCAGGTTATTTAATGCCAGAATATATCTGTAGATTGTAAGAGCATTTTTGAGATAATAAGGATACAAGTCCTATTAATGAACCCATAGCAAAGGTGGTAAGCAGTGGATTCATACCTTTCCCATGGGTATTTAAGCTTAAGTAAATGTAACATACCCAATTGGAATTTGAACATGGCTCTTCGAGTCATTATCCAATATATCACTCACACATCCAAGCTTACAGCATCTGGTATTCCAAAGCAGTTATCCATTTAGATAGTAACTTGGCTTGACATTGCTTAACTTTGATCATTGTATGGCTAGTGGTGTTTTAACATGATATTGGACATAAGGTGAAGTAAATTTATTTCTCTTCAAAATTATAAGGCTTGTAAAATCTCGAATCCTAGGAAACAAGTTTGATACCAAATAGAATAATGAAATGTATGATAAGTAAGGGCTCCAATCCTTATAAAAGAAGTTTTCTACTAGATAGAGTAAGGAAGCTGGTATCAAAATAAAGTCAATTGATTCCTCTTTAAAAGTCAACATTTAGTGCTACAGATTTTCCAAATGTTCTATCCCCTTTTGCTTTCCATACAGAAAGAAAGTTTTTGGTTTACTTCAGATCCAACTGAGCAGAGCGACTTCTCCTTCAGCATCAGATGAAAAATGGTGACCTTCTGACATCTCTTTCAATCCTGAGAACAATCAGAAGTCAAACTGATGTTGTGCAGACACTGTGCAACAACTACACATTTCAGGCTTCCCTCTGTATGCACCATTTATTGATTGCAATGCAGTCTTGCATTGTCACAGCTTTTGGCATTGGTAGATATTTTTCAAATCCATACAACCATCACCATATAGTGGTTTCATAAATCTGTGAATTTATATCCTGTTGAATACATGCTTCCTGGTGGTTGTTGTCATTACAGTTCCGTCTTATTTTGATTTCTTTGTTTCCTTCTTTGGTGGGTTTCATAAGAGTAAGGTTGTTTTTTTGGCATTTTTCCTTACCATTTACTTGTTTTATCTATCTATATATTCATTCATCCCAATCAATATATATATATATATATATATATATATATATATACACATATATGTGTGTGTGTATATATATATATATATATATGTGTGTGTGTGTGTGTGTGTGTATATATATATATACACGTGTGTATGTGTGTATATATATATACACATATGTGTGTGTGTGTATATATATACACATATGTGTGTGTGTATATATATACACATATATGTGTGTGTGTGTGTGTATGTGTATGTATATATGTGTGTGTGTGTGTATGTATATATGTGTGTGTGTGTGTATATATATATATACATATGTGTGTGTGTGTATATATATACACGTGTGTGTGTGTGTATATATATATATATATATATATATATATATATATACACATATGTGTGTGTGTGTGTGTATATAAATATATATATATATATATATATATATATATATATATATATATATATACACATATGTGTGTGTGTGTGTATATAAATATATATACATATGTCTGTATATATATATATATATATATATATATATACACGTGTGTGTGTATATATATATATATATATATATAGGTGCAGATGAAGCTGAAGATAACATCATTTAGCTAAGTGATAAATTACATTTTATTAATCCTATATCATTGATTAATCATATTGAAGTGTGAAACAGACAACCATCATACAATGTTGATTCCGATGTCCATACTGTATATTTAAAAAAACAGATTGTCTATTTCAATCATGGATATCCACTAAAAATATTGATGTAACAAAAAGGTTGTTTTAAAATTAAATCCATTAATCTTTTAGAAATACACACACACACATATATATATATATATATATATATATATATATATATATATATATATATATATATATAGATAGATAGATAGATAGATAGATAGATAGATCTCAAAATAGAATTCAACAGATACATAGATAATGTGATTTCACCACAAGCAAGACATTAAAGCCACTAGAACTAGAATTAGAAAATAGGAACTTTACTAAGGTGAAAGAACAAAAGGAATGTAATCAGGAGGACAGCAGAAAGCAACTGGCATTGCATTTAAATTTTGGCTGGAAAGCATAGAGATAGATAGATAGATAGATTGTGAGCATAGGAATCAACACTGCAAAGTGAGTGCCAGTTTCACACCTCGATGTGATCTATATATATATATATATATATATATATATATATAAGAACAATATTGAGTGGGGAAAACTTGATGATGATTCTGAAGATGAATGCAAATAATGATGATATAATAAAAGTAAAAGAGGAAATAGAAGAAAAATAGAGGAAAAACTATGAAAGATAAATGTGAAAAATTTAAAGTGGAATGTGACAAGATGACATTGTGATGGATGTGAAAGTAGTAATGTTTGCAGGAATGCTTAGATAATTGGTAAAGCAAAGGAAAGATTAAGCGTTATGGCTAACAATCTGCTCCTCAGATTCTCAAAATAAAAAGCTCTTCTTCCTATCAAAAAAAAAAACAAAAACGAATCTTAGTTGCCGGATGACTCAAATTTTGTGACTCACATGAAAACCTATATAAACTGCCGTCTTCGTTGTCATCATCTTTAAAAGTAAACTTGAAGAATTACCTTCTCAAGTTCCCCATTGAATTGATCAACTCAATTCCACCACAATAAGCAATACAACCCAGTTACTGCCAGCATTAATATCAATACCAAATTCTGGATTCTTTAAGAGTATTAGTGTCTTATTTCTTTTACTAACTGTTGTATGCATGAAGATGGAGGAGATGAAGAAGAAGGATGGAGAAAAAGAAGAAGAAGACTAAGGAGGAGGAAGAAAGATAAAGTGGAAGAAGAAAAGAAAAAGAGGAGAGGAAGAAAAAAAGAAAGTGGAGGGAATAGAGAAAAGACAGAGGAAGAGAAGAAGATGGAGAAGTTGCAGGAAGAGGAAAATGAAGAAAGAAAAAGGAAAAGGAAGATGGAGGAGGAGAAGGAGGAAGAGAAGAAAAAAACAAGAAGTAAATGAGAAAAAAAGCAGAAAAGGAGGAGGATGGTGAAGATTGAGGAAGAGAAGAACACAGAGGAGAAGGAGGAAGAAAAGAAGAAGTTGTAGGAGGAGAAGAACAGGAGAAGGTAAATGAAGAAGAAAAAGAGGAGAATGAAGAAGAAGAAGAAGGAAACAGAAAAGAGGGAAGAGGAGGAAGATTGAGAAGTAGAAGGGGAAGAGAGGAGGAGGACGACGACAAGAATAACTTTTTTCTTCTCTCCAAGCATTTTTCTGCAGTCTGAGAATTCTTTTATGTTTATTTTCACAGTTATGTTTTTTTTTTTTGTTTTTCATAGCATTGGGTTTTTATTTAAGGAAGGAATGCCAGTCAACTCTGACTTGCTCAATCAGATGAGTTCAAAATTCATTGGAAAACTTCTGGTAGCACTTCAGATTGGCTTTATCTCTGCTCAGACAGAAAGGATCAAATCATGTGTGTCTGTGTCAACCAGGATCAGTGGCGCCAGGGAGACAAAACTAGAGACAAGTAGGCCCAATAAAATAGAGGAAAAACAATAAATTTTGATAGTTGCTATTCAATTCCAGTGGTCAGTATGCTTTCTAGCTCCATATTTCTCCCTTTCTTTCTCTCTTTCTTGATCACTCTTTCTCATTATGTCTCTTTTTTAATCCTATCACATTCTATTCCTTTCTTTCTCCTCTGTGTCTTATTTTATCTCTTTCATTCTTTTTCTCCTCTTCTAGACTCTTCTCTCCTCTTCCTTTTTTTTTTCGCTTTCTCTCTCTCTCCTTCTGTTATATGTCTTATCTCTCATCTTTCTTTCTCTTTCTACTCTCTTATTGTCTTTCTCTTTTCTTTCTCTCTTTTTCTATTCTCATCTTTTGTTCCTCTTTTTGTCCCTATTTTATTTTTATGATTCTCTTTTTCTCTCTTTCTTTCTCTTGTATATCTCTCTTTCTCTATCTTTACACTCCTTCCATTTTTGTTTTCTCTCTTGTTTTTCTTCATTATTTTTGTCTCTATTTTCTTTCTGTGCTTCATTTTCTCTTTTGTATATCTCTCTTTCTTTCTCTCTATATTTTTTCATATTTCTCTCTCTACACTCTTCTCATTTTCTTTTCTCTCCCATTACCTTTTCTCCATTTCCCAACTGACACTTCTTTCTAATAATACTCGTTCAAATAGTAATTCATTTAATAATCAGTATAGAGAAATAGTATAGAGGATAGTGTAGAGAATAGTGATCACTTAGACGTCACACTAATTCCCATTTTTACGTTTCCTTTATGATCACATGATCTACTTATTTAATAATGGAATTGTCTGTGTTTGCTCACTGGTGATCTGTGTTCAAACTATAGTGTCAGCAATGACACTTTATTCCTATACAACAAAATGGATGACTGAACAGGAATTGAAAGGGAGAGACATTGCTATGTACTAAGGTTCACCCAGTATAAGGCCTAGAAGCTATTCAAGGTAGAGAATTACTGTGCGGTGTTGTATGAATGTAAGAAAGGCAGGAAGTGCAGTTCATGAAGTTATGTAGGAAAGATAACAGTTAACCCTAGACTTGAATGAGGTTAGTAAAAAATAAATGCTTCTAATATTCTTAAATAGTAAAATCAGAATTAACTTTAGAGTTCATCTAATATTATTCTTTATTGATTTGATCTTCATAGCCAACCAATACAATAAATCTTTCACACATTTTACAACTACAAACCAATTGTTTGTTTATGTCACAAGATCAAACATCAAGATAAATAAATAATTAGATTGTTTGTTTATGTCACAAGATCAAACATCAAGATAAATAAATAATTAGATTCTTTGTTGTAATGGTTAAATAAAAACATTACTAGATAGAATCAAGATTTATATATATAATTGCCTTGTAAGCCATGATAACTATTACTGACTTCATCAGTGGAAGAGTTCTAAGATCAAGGGAGATAAATGTTACTTGCTAACACAACTGAAAATATGTATGGACTTGATGACAAGAATTTGAACAAAAAAATAAGAAATTTATTAACTGTATATATATTTAAATATTTATTCAGAATACCAAGCCTGTATGTAAAGGGCACGATGGGTAAATTGTTGCCATTTTATATTTTTAATTTTGTGCATACGTGTTGTTTTTTTTCTGATTTTGTAGACTGCACTGTATAGTAGGGTCAGCTGGGCTTCATCTGTGAGGAAAAGAGCACCATGACACAATTCCTTCCACCAGAAATTTGGAAATGGCATGCTATACTGCTTGGCATTCATGCCAGAAGCTCCAATACAAACATATCAGGGTGTTTGGGTGTCAACCTGAGGACTGTGCAGAGGATTCAGAACGAGTTGGGTGAGTCTAATGGTGATTATGAAGGTTTTTGGAGTGATCACTAGTGATGGCAATGTTACACCACCATTCATCCTCCCACAGGGCCTCATACTCAACATGAAGGTCTACATCAAGTGCCTTGATGGGGTAGTCCTGCTCTAGGCCAAGAGAGTGGCTGCTGGAAGACCCTGGGTTTGGTAACAGGACTCTGAACCATTCCACACTAGCAGGAGAACCCAGTCATGCCTGTGAGACTATTTCTGTGAACACATTACCCCTTACATTTGGCCACCTAACTCCCCAGACTTTCAGCTACCTTGATTATTATGTGTGGGGTGCAGTTGAGTGGGAGAACAACAAAGCTTGTAACACCAAAGATGAACTGAAGGCAAGGATTATGGCAGCATTCACCAACTTAATCAAAGAGACTGTCCAGAAGAGTTGCAGGAGATTCTGAAATCATCTTCAAGCCAATGGTAATTTTATTGAATAAATTTACTCTTTAATATTTCAAGATATTTTTGTGCAATTTTGGAAAATATATTTGTTAAAATGAGATGTCAGTATTATTTTCATTTTTACATAATTTAGTTGACAATTTATCCATATACGTGTGTGAGAGAGAGAGAGAAAATGATATATAAATTTTTATATACCAGAACAATGTTATGATAATGACAAATTGGAAAATATTTTTGTGTGACACATTTCATCTTTTAGGACTTTATCATACTAAAAAGAAAAAAACAAATAAATGTAACAGTCTAATCCAAACTTTGAACTCAGCCTGCCAATTCCATGGTTACAATGAGATAGCAAAAAAATTAAATAATACATTGTAATAATCAAATGAAAAGAACTTGAGATCTGCTGATAAATTATCTTTCACTGTGCCGTTTGTGGCCAAGAATATGCCAACTTCATCAGCATGCAAAGGAGTAAATACCTCCTCCTCAAAAGGAGCCACCTGCTTATTATACTCATGCCTACATTCTTTGATTATCATGAAAAACAAAACTATGTCTACTTTTTTTATTCTCATGCATTCTTCTATGTGCCATGTTCCTTCAGGATGTAGGTGATCATGGCTCTCCACAATTTCCTGTCCTTTGTTGTTCTTAATAAATTTTGTCTTTTTGTTATTTCTCCTAAACCTTGTTCTGCCATTCTTTTACTCAAGCTCACTAAGCAGGTTATGTATTTTCCTCTGACCCTTTGCCTTCAATCTGTCCTGTAAGTATCAAATTTTCCAAGTTGTCTTTCCTCATTATGTGCTCGAGAAATTTCAACTCTCTTCCTGATAAGTTTCCTTTTTGTTTCCATTTTCCCTAAAACTTCATCGTTGCTCACCTATTCAGTCCATAGTATCCTCAGCATCATCCTGTAGAACCAAATTTCTGCTGCATCAAGTCTCCTCTTGATCTGTGAGAAAATTGTTCAGCATTCACTGCCATATAAGAGGACTGATATTACATAATAGTTCAGTACTCTTTTCTTTGTTTCTGACAATTTTTTTGTTTTTTAGTAAACAAGAATTATAATGATCAAATAATATACAAAGGTACATATGCATAAATTAAAATAATATTCAATACAAGACAGCTAGCTTATATTTTCATGGGCAAATTCATTGCTAAATAAATCTGGTCATATTTCCAGCTGTCTATATTCTCAATGGACAGTGTCTTGAAAAGGGATAAAATATCTTTTTGCTGCACAAACACCTTACCTCCCGCTTGGCTGACTCTCTCTGCCACTTCTCTCTCTTAAAGCATAAAAAACACTAACTTTCAAGACTCTTCAACCAGCAGATAAAACCTGACCAGTGAGATAGAAAATTCTGTTAAGTGCAGCTTTACAGAAAGAAGGAATAATATTACAGACAACAATGCCTATGCCTGCCCTTTTGACTCTCATGTAAGCCAAACCTATGTCCACCCTTTTGATTCTAATGCAAATGAAAATTATATCTATCTTTTTGCATCACGTGTAAATCAGACCTATGCCTATCATCTATCACATGTGTAAACCAAACCTATGTCTACCTTTTCAAATCTTGTGTAAACTAGACCTATATCTACTTATCTTTTGTTTAACAAAATGAAAGAATTTACCAATTAAATAATCTGTAAAAGTTTGCTAAGCTGTAAGCCAAAGCAAACCTTTTATGGTTAAAGTGATATCCATGTAAGACCAGCTCAAAGGACATGGGAGATGAATTTACATCTCACTGAAGGCAATTTTCTTGGTTCCAATTAATGTTGCCAACTTTAAATGTGAAAGAATGTATTGAATGAGAATATCATGATAAAAAGTAACAATAAGATCAAATGAAAAAATGGACAATATGAATTTTTACTTCTTTAAGATGACATGGGATTCAGAGGTTAAGAATGGTTCTTGGAAGAAAACAGTTGTCAAGAAGTGATTGAATCTTAAAGAATTGCTTCCAAGTTGACATTCTGTTAGTGCCCCAGGTTATGCAACTTGCACTGTGCAATTTGTGAACATTTACAAAACAATACTGAATAATTATTTAATGCATTCTGGGTATGAAAAGTGCCAGAATCCAATTTGTGTCAACAATCAATGCTAATTGGTGGAATGCTGGTGGCTAATTATGATTTGAAAAAGACTTTAACCTCTGCAATACTATGACTTCTTGTATTATGTTTAATAGGTTTTCAACAACCAGATGCTGCTGCTGATAATGAAAATAATAATAATAAAATTCTTTTCATTTCAAAGCTCACAGGTCTTTTAAGTTTTACTGAAAGACATTGAAAGAAGAGTCTTTTGTTGCCCCGAAAACTTTGCTACCGGATTTCATATACCATGCTAAAGGATACCAATTTTAACCAATCAGACAAAGGAAAATAAAATTATTTCAATTTTTTATAACTAGTGAGAAAAGAATAGAACAACATAAAGAAGTTAAACCATTATTCCCTGATGTATATTTGAATATATAACGAGGTAACATTATGCTAAGTTGCCTGTTGTAAAGTCATTTAACATTGTGGTTGATACATAAGTAGTTGTGCAAACTGAACATGAACAAACTTTTTTGTTCTTGTCTAGTGGGTCGTATTTATAATCTTCACTCTTTACATATTTAAATTCAGCTACCACTACACAACCTGTTGTAAAGTCATGTATCATAGTGGCCAATAGTCAAGTATGGAGTCGCACAAACTGAATACAAACAAATGTTTGAAGAGAATTTTGATTTTATAAATGCTACACTCATAAAAAAGAAAATAATTCACTCAGAAGGAAAATTCTCAAGAGTGCTGTCATTGAATATTATCCAAATATTAATCTACACCAAAGTTTTTTCCCAATATCACCTTTCCTAACAGAATCACTACTCTCCCAAGCCAATGTACACAACAAATATATCAAGAAATCAAAAGAAAACGGTTGAATCCAACAATACAAACAATATTTCTACATGTGAAAATATTCTCTTCAAACAAGTAATTGATGTAATTTTTCAGTTGACCATATGAATATGCAATAGCATTTCTAAATTCTAGTTGCTAACAACATTTAGTTTCTTGTTTATAGATACTTTGTTTCAATAATATTCATTTCATTTTTTGTCTTGAAAAGTTGGATGAATCAAGTCAGCTAAAACTAGTTTTCTCATTGTCTTTTTCTACAGGTTAATTCATATATATATATATATATATATATATATATATACACAATCCAAGAGAGTTAAAGAGAGATAAACCTCACTCTTATAACTAGTTTCACACAATGAAGCAATTCTCAGACAGTTCAAAGAATGGAACAAAAAGAGAAACAACCTGTGTGAATAGCTAACTGACAGTGAAAAAGTAGAAAAAAAACACCTTTGGCTGCTTTAGCTTGTTTCCATCCATCAAGTATCATGGGTCTAGAGTTAAAATACCTGAATTGTCAAAATGGTGTCTCATCAAAGATGTTAAGACAATATGCAGGAACAAAGCTTCAGCACAGGTAATGATCTTTGTTGTTGTGGCCTCTGATAAAAAAAAAGGATACCTCAATTCTTCACCAACCTTGGAGAAAACGTAGGTGCTGATGCCTACTACAAAACTTTGCAATAACGTGTTTTGCCATGGCTCAAGGCCAACTAAGTGTAGACCTAGGACAGTGCTCTGAGCCATACAACTACAAAGGTGAAGAAGTTTGGCAAAGATAACTTTGACAATTTCAAGCCAACAGGATGCTGGCTCACTTCCAACCTGAATGTGAAACCAGTAAGTTATGTTATGTGGGGCATTTTGGAGTAGGCCAGCAACAAGACCTCTTACCATAAGATTAATAACCTGAGGGATGTTATTAATAGGAGTTGTCCAAGTTAAAAGTTTCACTGCATTTTTGAGGCGATAATAATAGCTGACAATAACTGAAGTTGCAATGAATAAATTTTTCATTTTAAGATTGTTTTATTAATATTTATATGTAATAATTTATCACAACAATTTTACAAATTTTGCTTCCCCTCTCAGTATATATATATATATATATATATATATATATATGAACTTGCAAAAATTTTAAAATCTGTATTTGTGAACATAAAGTTTATTCAATGCATTAGTTATAAATAGAAATAACTTCAACCACAATTTCTATCTAAAAAATGCTGTACTAATTAAGAGAGAAAACTTAAATTAAAACTTTTTACAAAAAATGCAATGATTGCTTCTTGCCAAAATATTTACTTACATCCTGTTTTTTCAAATATCTCCTTTCATAAAAGAAATGCTCATTTTTCATGCTAAAATATTTATACATGGCCATAAAGTTTTCAAAAATTGAAAGAAAATGCTCAACTTATGAACTTTTAAAAATAAATTAAATACGTAAACAAATTAAAATAAAATAAAATACATATAATAGTAATTACATAAAAAATAATTAAAAGCACTATTGTTTCACTTTGTCACCTTTTTGCTTCATGTATATTTTTTTCTCAAACAAATGGAAAAAAAGGAAGTGGTGTTTCACATACAGCTTGCCGACAAGCAGAATTGTTCGTAACCATTTTTGGTTCTCACCCATTGAGGTGCAATTGAAATGCACCGAAACGAAGTTGCATCTTTGTAGTGAGTAAACTGTTTTTGTCTATATGATAAAATTATATATATATATATATATGAAACAGACTTTTGCAATTTGGTGTTGATCTTAAAACTATATTTTTCTCCTGTGTATATATATAATATAAATTCATCATCTGAAAAGAAAAAAAGTATTAGATTGCATGAGAAATTGTATAAAAAACTAAATAAAATCACCTTGTCTGTTGTTTTAAATGAAATGTGCATGAAAGAAGGATTGCTACCTAAATATATATATATATATATATATATATATATATATATATATATTTGTTATTACAGCAAACATTATTTTTAGCAAGTACATGTGTTTGAGTTCATATCCCTATTTTTTTATTTTCTAAAACAATGACAGTGATAACAACTAGATTGAGAATTCCTCCTAAAAAACAGTACCTCTGACAGGAATTGAACATGTATCCATTTTTTTCCATCAGAGAAACTGCTTTGTAAGCCAAAGACAAAAGGCTTGTAGACAAGCCTGACAGAAAATCATCCTAACTATTTATTTAGGGAAATCATCTCTCATTAGGACCTCTACAAATCTATATCAGCTGGTTTCAATTTCATAACCAAAACAACAGTCATTTTTGATGTGATTTTCTTATTTTTTTTTATTCAACGTTATGTTTAAGAAAATAAAAAAAAACGAGCTCACAGCTCAAACACATGTAACTGCTAAAAATAATGTTTATAGTAATAAGAAATAATGTTAAATAAAAAAACCCTTAAATATATATATTATTCTACCCACTACCTCTATCACAACTACAACTGAATAGAATTTATCTAAACTTAACATAAATAAATAAATTTGTCACAACTACATCTAAAACAATCAAAGACTTAATCAATAAAAAACAAAATAACAAGGTAAAACTTGAGGGAGAAATGTACTCTATCAAATGTAGGAATTGCCAGAATAAATACATTGGAGAAACTTCAAGAGGTATAAACAAAAACTATATGAACACAAAAGGGACATTTTAAATAACAAAACACAAAATGCATTGGTTGATCACCATAATGAAACTAACCACATATTTGACATAGGGAATGCTACTTTGATTAAAAGAGAAAATATTCCACTAAGATGAAAATGTCTGGAAAGTGTCTTGATCACTAGTTCAGCCACGGTAAGTTTGCGTCCAGGCTCTTACAATATATCACCATTTTTGGTAGATTTTATGTTGGCACAATGTGGGATAGACAGGGACAAAGGTGATGGAGAGAAAAAAAAAAGAATACAAGTGAATTTGGCTAGATTGAAAAAGTATTGTTTCTAAAAAAATGAAAAAATATCCTTTCAAAAATTTTGAAACTATGTGTGTCTCTCATTTTTTGCACATGTGTAGACATGACAACATCAACAAAGCCTAGTTCGATGAAATCCTAACATGAAATGTGTCACAAAAATGTTTATACAATTTGTCATACCATTTTTATATATATATATATATATATATATATATATATAGATAGATAGATAGATGTTTGTGTATGTGAAATTTGAAACCATGAACAAGAGTTATACAAAACAATGTAAATTGAGGACATAATTTGAACCAACAGATGACACCAATCATTAGTGTCTACTTTTTGCTTGAATGACCAAAAATATGAACCTTTACTGACCACACCCCGTATATTATGAGCAGACAGCAAATATAGAGCCTATTCCATCTGTTTAAGTCTATTGAACTTGATATCTGCTAATCCTATTCTCTTTCAGTCTATTAACAAATATCTATATTGTATATTATATATATTTTACAAGTCTAAAAATGTTGTGTAAATCTTCCAAGTCCTGACATCAGCATTTCAAATCCTATGCTTTCCAAATGCCATCCAAACTTACTGATCGATGGCACAAGAACAATTGATTTTATTGATTTAGATCAGTAATGTCAGACGATTTCCTCAACGACGAAGAAGAGATTTGAGGTGACAGAGATGTGGTTCTACAGGAGGAGGCTTATACTTAACATCAGGGAGAGGCAGCTGAAGTTTCTGGGACACATAATGAGGAAGGAGGACCTGGAGAATCTGATACTCACAGGTCAAATAGAGGGAAAGAGAGTCAAGAGAAAACAATGCGTGACATACCTAGCAGACTTAAGCAAGTGGATGACAGAACATAGTCTGAGGGAGGAAGCATAGGGAAGGAATTTGTTGAGAGCTGCAAGTGAGAGAGAGATGTGGAGAGCCATGATCACCTACATCCTGAAAAGACAAGGCACATAAAAAGAAAAGAAAGATTAGACATGCTAGAACTCACCTTAAATTTTAATTAGTGTAGGCCTGGCGAAAGTGCTATCCACATGTTTCTTGATACCGATTAAAAAAAAAAAAATCGATTCTTCGTTACCTGTCTTTGCTTTAAGCAAGAAAATGCAATTGTGCCTCTTGACTGCTGATCAACTTTTACTAAAACTATTTTAAGCTTAGTCAGTAATATCTTTCTTTTGAAATCTTCAGCCAGTTTGCATTGATTTACACTAAACTGTACACAAAGATTGTCTTTCATTGCATTTAAGGTTAAGTTAATTATGTGGTATAATTAATTCTTCTGTAGGTGTCTTACGATAGAGATACATTCGTAATTACTCTACTGCCATGTCATATTACAAGCTTTGTAATCAATTAAGTTCATAGGAGCACCATGTGCTGCAGCTATAGCAGTCGAGGTGTTGCTTGGATAATATAGCCTGACAGAGCTTATTCCTCTTCAAGCTGGTTTTGAATCGACTTTTCCTTCTCCTAGACTGGTTGCCACCCAAGGGTAAGAAAGCATGGTCAGATTTGCCAAATAGTAGCGAGGAGAAGAGATGGATTCATACGAGATTGATTCATACATTTCCCAAGCGTTTTTTGTGTGAAAGTGAATAATGTTCACCCTGTACAAGGCCCGAGAACCTCTCAGGGTAGAGGGTTACATAGTAAGAACCACAGTTTATAGAAATACATGAGGAATATAATGGTTAATTCTAGATTTGAACAGGTTAAGATGTGTGTGATCAATGAAGCATTTTCTTGAGAGTCATTTCTACAAAGCAGTCGTTCATAGGAAGAAGCTGCTTGAGTGGAACTTACAGAAGTAATGGATTCATAAGACATTAATTCCTACATTTTTCAAGGGTTTTTGTGTGAAAGCGAACTTGAATAATGTTCACACTGTACAAGGCCCAAGAGACACTCAATGTAAACGGTTACTGTTATATAGGAATAAAGTGTTGCTGCCAACACTTGAGTTTGAACATAGAGCGCCAGTGAGAAAACCTAAGTGATCCCATTATTTAATTAAGTAGACCACATGACCATAGAGGAAACACATATATGCAGGACTAACAATTGCATTTCTATTCTATCCTCTATTGCTGTACGGATCACCATTTCTAGTCTATGCTATTTCTCTAACCTATTGACAATTACTATTCACTATACAGATTACTGTTCAAGTAAGTATTATCAAGCAAGTACTATTAGTGCAAGTGTTATTTGAAGGCTTCTGACACCAGCATTGTTCAACGGCATACTAGAAGTTGTATCTGTGATTAAAAAGTCTCTACTACAACAAGCATTACAAAAGTGGTGATGAGTATTCATTGGCGTTACAAAAGTAGCAACGAGTATTCTTTGACATCACAAAAGTTACAGAGTAAGCAGCACAGTTTATATGGATATGTGGGTACGATAAAGATTGACTCTCGGCTTGAACAGGATAAGATTGTAGTGATCAAAGAAGCATCCTCTTGGGAGTCATTTCTATAAAGCAGCATTTCATGAAAAGAAGCTGGTCAAATGGAACTTATATCTCACCAATGGAATATGAAGAGAATGAAAGTGAGTTGGGCGTGGCATGGTGGGTTTTAGTCTGAACAGAATCTGAACTCTGGTCACCAATATATCTTTCAGAGTTGCTGTACCAATTACACTACCCACATATCCAGTTACTTTATGGTAGAAATAAATAATTACTATTGAAATGTATTACTAATGAGGAAAAAAGAGACTGCCACTGTTTTTGGAATTAATATAAGCATTACTGACAGGATATAATGTAAACACATTGCTAATGATTTGTCAAGAGCAATGTATCGAAAAATCAAGAATAAAGAGATTATCACTGGTCTGGAATTAGTGTAAACATTAATGCCAGAACGGGGTTATTATATGTATAATGTAAATATGTTGCTAATAATTTAATGAAAGAAAAGTATTTAAAACCAGGAATAAAAAAGATTGTCAGTTGTCAGGAATGAATGCGAGTCTTACATACAAAATAGGACTATTATGCCTAAGATAAATACATTGCTAATGATTTGATGAAAGAAATTTAAGATTACTAATTTTTTTCAGTTATTTTAAAATTTTCATTTTTAACTGTTCCCTCCCTCATCTGGACATAAATCCCAATACTGGATGTTCAAGCACCAGATGAAGGGCACCTTTTCAATCTCAGGATCATCCTGATTCCAAAAATATCCAAATATCTATGTAGAGCAAGTGTCACCTGAGTTAGAGGGGTTTCTGTTACATGGACGGAGTGACAGAATACCATTTATTTATTTAGATAGAAGTAAATATATTGCTAATGATTTAACAAAAGAAATGTATTTAAAAACAAGAATAAAAAGGGATTGTCAGGTCAGGAATTAATTCAAGTGTTACTGCTGTTGTTTTCATGCTTGAATAAACTGATCATAAAATATGAGATTTATTATAGAACTATTTAAATAGAAACATTTTATGCCAAATAATAATTCTGAAAAACCTGTTATGCAGCTCAGTCAATTCCAGTTCACTGTTTGGTGCTTCTCTGAGGCCACCAATATCTTCAATGCTGATACTAACTTTATCACAAAGAGAATCTTTCAAAGAATAGAACACTGTGGATAGAAAGTGCAAGTTTCTTATTTTTTTTGTTTTATTTTGTTTTTTGATGGGTTATCTGCCCTATGGCCTAAGATTTGATTTTACTGAACTGAAAAAATCAATTTCTGTTCAATGCAAAATTATCTTCATTGAATCAAGCAAAGGTTCGAAATACCTGCATCGTACCAAAAAGGAAACTAATCAATAAAAAGCATCCAAATATGACACCACCTACAAAACTTGCATACTAAGTGATGCCGCTCAAGTTCATTAAACCAAACATAGCCCATATGCAGTAAAATGAAAAATTTTAGACATAGAGAAGAAATTGGTGGATATCTATGTTGATAAATTTATTTTAAAAATCTATCATTTCTGATATAGTATATTAAAAGTATTTTATTTTTTTACAAATGCCCAAAATTTATTTCATACACACATATAAAGATTATTATTACTATTATAATTATATATTTGGATGTATCAAAATTATTTTAATTTTCAAAGTATGTATGGCATCTGTCGGTATTGAGAGACCATGGCTCTGCACCTGAAGAGTTATACGTCAGCTGTTGATGGTGGCACATTATCTGTCATGGCTGTACAGGCCTAAATGGAAGTGATTGTTGCTTTCCATGTTTCCTGGCCTGGGCAGGGCTTTATGAGAGGTTGGCAGTTGTGCATACAGCATGTCTCCCTTTGCCATGTCACCGATGTTGTCCAATGGAAAGTTAGAGGCAACAGTGTTGTTGCAGGAGGTGCCAGAACAAAACTGAACATAACATCAGACTGCTTTTTAGACACCATCCAGGGTTTGTTCTTAGAGTTTACTCCTGAAGACTTTTGTATGATTGAAAATGGATGAAAGATAGTGGAGGTCTAAAATCAGAGTTTTCCTTCTCTTAAAGACTTTTATTTATTTCATGTATCCATCTAAAGTCTCTTCAAGCAGGTCTTTCTGAAAAATGGTGCAAATCTTTTGCAATCTGTGATGAGGCATATACACAACTGGATTCCTGCTTTGTGAATGAACTCCCAAACAAAATGGGCAAAGTGACATTTTTAGTCACACCTAGTTTGGACCAAGAGAGCAGAAGGAATTAAAGAATGAATCAAAATCAGATAAAATAAAAGTTATTAACTAAAAAGAAATATGAAAGCAAAATTTTAAAATATAATTATAACACAAAATATTGAAACAAAATGAAAACTGACAGTATTAGTTGTGATATTGTCTTCATTATACGTCGCATTGACAACCATTATTAATTTTCGACTAATATTTACTTTCATCTTCATTTTTTATTAGATGAAGCATTGTCAACAATTATTATTAATTTTTCACTAGTATTTACTTTCATCTTCATTTTTTATTAGATGAAGCATTGTCAGCCATTGTTATTAATTTTTCACTAGTATTTACTTTCATCTTCATTTTTTATTATATAAAGTGTCAACCATTGTCATTAATTTTTGACTAGTATTTACTTTCATCTTCATTTTTTATTATATAAAGTGTCAACCATTATTATTAATTTTTGACTAGTATTTACTTTCATCATCTTAAATTCAATTACTTTTCAATGTAATGACTCTGTTAGCAAAAACAATTAATAATCATACCTATCAGTCTACCCCAGTGAGCGAAATAAAGGGTTCAGTTTGACATTCCAACCAACTGAAGAATGCCGGTGCATACAACGGCAAAAACATTGTGATAAATATGTCAACAAAGATGAGGACAATAGTCCAAATAATGTAAATAGTGAAGCTTAGTATCTTGTCATATGTGATGCAACACATAGTTCAGGGACTAAGAGGGGAAAAGAGACATGTCTTGTCACTACATCATCTAGTACATAAAGAACTAAGAAGAGATAATTTGTGCCTTTCTATATTGCTTTATACAATGCCACCTAGTGGACATTAGGAAAAGTCCCCCTGCAGAAAATGCAACAGTACTACCTGTACTTGCACCTAGATTAATTCCAAATTTTTAAAAATGGTATTGCCAAGAGAAGAAGTCTTACATGTCATGAATATGCTAGTTGAATACAATAATATAAAAAATTATACATAGAGTTTCACTTAGAGAAGATGTTGACTGATGAAAGGTACAAGTGTTTCAAAATCACAATCTCTATTATTCTTAGAGTTAAGTTCCTATCTCTTCTCAATGAATGAGTGAATGCAAATTTTCTTTTTTTTGAGAAGATTGTATCCCTAGTCTACCAAATTCATCTATAGGACATTATATTTGTCAAGGAATCTGCCACTGTTTTGGGAGAAGCATATTCATAGATGACTAAAAAAAATAGTATCACTTAGAATATTGCTGACACATATGGTCCAGTGCCCTGCTATTTACCTTGAGTTTCTTGATAAGATCCAAAGAATCTGCAATATTATTGGCCCTGATCTAGCAGCTCTGCTTCTGTCACTTTCCCACCACTGTAAGGTTGCCTCTATGTTTTTTCTATAAATACTTTCATGGTAATTGTGCGACTGAGCTCTTTGCTATGGAAGCTAGAATTTTTTAATTTAAGCACAGCACTAGACAGACATCAAGATTTCATCAATTTAGTGTTGGGCTGGCGAGATGTAACTGTAAGTTCTATGCTTACAGTTTCTTCTCTCACATTTCTGGCTTGTGAAACTTCCTTTTGGCTCCATGCTTTCCAGCCAACTTTAATCTGCAAAAAATTAAATGCAATGTCAATCACTATCTACCTGATTATTATCTTCTCTTTCTGCTCATCATTAATGTTTCTGTTCCTAATTCTTTCACACCTTGTAAGCCCTTGTGTTTAGTGGCATTACTGCCTTGCTGGGGGTGATTCTAATTAAAAGCAAAGCTATTTACATATCCTCACGTCTGCGATGAATAAAATAACAGCATTCGGTATTCATTATCATACTCATCTTTTGCACAAATCGGTAAACAAAATATTATGCCTTGCTTGAATGAAAATGGACACCTGACATTTCTGCTCAAATTCTCCATCTTTTCTCTTCTCTTCCTTATTGGAATTTCATAATAGATATACATGTGTATATATTTAAAATGGATGTGGTGGTGGCAGCTGGCCACTCATATCAGAGTATGCCTGTTTATTTGGGTGTTTAGCCAATCACTGTCACAGACGACTTCTCAGGAACATTTGTGCTTCTTTAGCACTCACAGAACACACCTGTGGTTTATACTGCGACTATGCTGAGTGGACCTTAGTTACAGTTTATGCAAAAGAGTACATTATCTGGTGTGAGCAATAGTGAACAAGGCCAGTACACTCAAACACTCAGTCATGATAACTAGGTACTTTGTGCCAGCACGACCATCACTGGCTCCTAAATAGTTCTGTCTATCTAGTTTGACACATAAGGATTGGGTCAACCTGTGGGGTATGGTTTTCAGACACTTTCCAAAGGTGTTGCACATTGGGACCACCTCTCCAGGCTGACAGCAACAAAAATCATCTTTCTGCTAAATCAACTACAATGAACAAGAATTAAGAAAATAATGATTGATATAGCATTTAAATTTTTAAAGATCAAAGCTAACTGGGAAGCAAGAAGCCAGAAGAGAGTTCCACAAATGAGAAGTGCAAGAAAAGAAACTGTTAGCATAGAACTTACAGATAAATCCAGCCATTTCAACTGCAAAATGATGAGACCTAGCTGGCAATCTAGTACTGCATTTAAATTCATAAACACTACATATTATAGAAGAAAGTTCATCAGAACAGTTACTACAAAAGTATTTATAGAAAAGGCACAGGGAAATTACATTATGGTGGTGGGGAAATGACTATAGCTGGGATACCAAGTTGGGACCACTAACATTGCAGATTTTACTTTGCAGGTTATTTTAAAGCTAGAAAATATTTTTAGATTGTTAGAATTTTTTAAGATAATAATGATTTACTGATACAAGTGCTATTAATTAACCCACAGCTGGGGAGGGGGAAGAGGAGGATTCATACTTTTCCCAGTGGTAATTGCAAGTGAATATAATGAACTCAGCTGGAATTGAAACTATTCTATGATTGCTAATTCCAGGCTGTTATCTATTACACCACCCACACATCCAATCTTACAACAACTGTTATTCCCAAGTGGTCCCTCATCTAGGCACTGACCATGCTTGAGGTTGCTTAACTTCCGAGATTGTATGACGACCCATGTTCCAACATGATATGGCTGTAAGTCTGCATAATGATAACTGAATATGAATAGGTTTTTTGGCAGACTGACTCAGCAGGCAGGGCACTAACGAACATTAGCTTTGCACACATTCTGTTCAATGTTACAGACAGAGTTTATGCAGTAAAGGAACATCCCCATCCCACTTTGTGGATATAAAAAAATGAAATGATAAAGGGTTTTATTAAAGAAAAACATTGAGTTTGGTTGAAAAAAATTGGAAAAATAAACCTGCATAAGAACAAAATGCTTCCTCAAGGCTCAATCGAACATTTCCTTTTTGTGTTCTTACGTACCTGTGACACTCATCCTTCAGTATTTAAGTTCATAAAGCTCTTATCTGTAGATTCTTTCTTTATTTTTTTTGCTTTCTCGTTATACAAGGTCATCATTTTACAAATTCAGTCACTAGAAAATGGAAATATCAAAAGATTAGCTAAAATACCTGCCAAAGTTGCCCGGGCAAATTAACTGCAATCTGACAGATTAAGAAGCAATCAAAGATGATTATTTCAGTCAGTCTATTGACAGTAAAAGGGTTGCATTTTGAGGAATATATATATATATATATATATTCCTCAAAATGCAATATATATATATATACACACACACACACACACAGTTTTCATGTATTTCTTTTCGTTGAAATAACCTTATTTTCTGGACATAGAGTTTGTAAAAACTACACATACATACATATAACACACATATATCTGTCTGTGTGTGTGTGTGTCTCTCTCTCTCTCTCTATATATATATATATATATATATAACCACACATTTTTATCTGGAAATAGAGTGTGTAGAACCTTTATATATATATATATATATATAAAACACAAACACACACATATATATATATATATATATATATATATATATATATATATATATATATATATATGAAGAAATATAGTCAAGGTGTGCTATATTTATGGGATAAAGTGCTCAATATCAGAGATAGAGTGTGTGTAAATATAAAAGTGAACATTGAAGTCAACACTTAGAGGCAGCAGACTGTTTCATGCTAGACGCAATCGTCAGGCTGACGATTGTGTCTAACATGAAACAGCCTGTCGCCTCTAAGTGTTGACTTCAATGTTCCCTTTTATATATATATATATATATGCGTATGTGTGTGTTTTATATATATATATATATATATATATATATGAGAGAGAGAGAGAGATAGATAGATAGATAAATAGATAGATAGATATACATGAGAAATGCTTTAATAATAAATCTAATCAAAACTAGATTATTAAAATATCTTACTTTGTTTCGCATATGCACACAGAGTTGATGACCACATTCCCCACATACATGAGAATATTAAAATCCAACCAAATACAAAATTATTTCAATATATCACCACATTTCACCAACATACACGAGGGTGACATCTATAGACATTACTCACACACACACACACACACACACACACTTATACACTTACATGAATTAATGTTACCATCCAACATACACCTAGACACATAAGCTGTTCTTTACTTCCACACTCTTACACTATCGCATACTTTAATGTCCAAAATGTTCCTCAAGCATATTTATATATTATAAATTACAGTGACATGAATCTGACCAATAAGAACTAACCAAAATTAATGATATACAAGTACTCTGTCTCTTTGCTTTTTTCATTTCTATTCTTGATCTCTGATGAAGCCTGAATAAAAGTGAAACATGTTAGATTGAGAACATTTCCTACTTGTTCCTTATTTTATTTTATCATACAAACACACACACACACACACACACACACATACATATATATAATTATTTATTTGAATATTACAACATAAATATGTTATAAAATCACGACAAAAGTAGCCATTTTGTTTCAACACTTCTTGTGTCTTGTCAAGTGATAATATAGAATATAGAATAAATGGTTTTAAAAGTTTCAAATTAATCAACGATCCTTAGCTAAGAGTAAACGCTGTTACATAAGCTAGAGTGGCCAATCAAAAAACAAGTATAGGATGATTCGAAAAATTTGACAACTAAGCAAGGTTATCTAGATATTAAAAGATTTATAAAATTTGAAATTAAAATTAAAAGTAAAAAATTAAAATTACCTATTTAGAAATCTAAATCAGAAAAAATCTAAATTGTAGAATTACCAAGGAGAAAAAATATAAAAATATAAATAAAAGATATATATGCTATTTAATTTATATTTTCATTGAAATTAAGTTGAAAGTTGTATTCAGAATCCCAGACAGAGATGTATACATTTTTCGTTTCATTTCAACATGTTAGTCGCCTCTCACGTGAAATCATTCGAACAACGGCATGTTAAGCGCTCGGACGTATTTAGATATATACACACACATACAAAAAAGCAAACCACACATAGGCAAATGCACTATACTTACACATACACATCGATACACACAGGCACATACATCTACATTCCATATGATCTAGACGGTCAAATGTCGAAGCTATTCGTGGCTTAATATGTTATTAAACGAATTTAAACTTGAAAAATAGCTAAACCGGTCAAATATACATAGATAAAATTTAAACAAATAACTATATATATATATATATATATATATATATACATATACACACACATACACATATATATACATATATACATTTTTGAAAACATATAGTTTTCGACACATTTACAGACAAAAGTAAATAACCACCTCCACATATAATTGAACACTCGCACATCCGCATATAAATTAATACATGCACCCGCATAGACACATATAAGGATAATAGGTACGCATATACAGACCTACGTACATAAACATACACATAGATAAGCACATATAAATATATTGACCCATACGTCAACGCAGAAAAGTAAATAAGGCAAGTGAAGAAATACCTGATTTAGATTTCTAAATAGGTAATTTTAATTTTTTAATTTTTTAATTTTTTACTTTTAATTTTAATTTCAAATTTTATAAATCTTTTAATATCTAGATAACCTTGCTTAGTTGTCAAATTTTTCGAATCATCCTATACTTGTTTTTTGATTGGCCACTCTAGCTTATGTAACAGCGTTTACTCTTAGCTAAGGATCGTTGATTAATTTGAAACTTTTAAAACCATTTATTCTATATTCTATATTATCACTTGACAAGACACAAGAAGTGTTGAAACAAAATGGCTACTTTTGTCGTGATTTTATAACATATTTATGTTGTAATATTCAAATAAATAATTATATCTGCTCTACTCTGTATTGAGCACTCTTTAAAGAATATTAATTGTTGGTTATTGGATTTCACTCCATATATACCAATCCTAAACTTGTGTATATATATATATATATATATATATATATATATATATATACAATAAAATGAAATAAAGAAAAAAGTAGAAAACGAATCTCAATGTAACTCTGACAAAGCCTTACTAAAGGTGAAACATGTTAGATTGAGATTCAATTTCTACTTCGTTCTTTATTTCATGTTATCACCTGGTTGGATTCCCATCTATATCTAATCTACATTTGATCTTCAGCTCATTCATATATATATATTAATTTCTTGTATATCCTTGCTTGAACCGGCTTCTAATGCTCTGGATGGAGCGGCTTGGTGATAGTGGTCGTTTAAGGAACTTGGATGAGTTCCACCACGGAATATGTGAATGAGCAGCACTATGTTGAGTTTAATTCGTTACCTCTTCGTCACCGGGGCCCGTGGCACAGTTGGCATGACGTTTGCTTAATAATGTAACTGTCTGGGTTTCAATTCCTGGTAGTGGATGTGCACTGCTGATGAGTCCCAAATATAGGACGAAACGGTCGTCTAGTGCTTTCTGCATTCTGTTGAGGTTTCTTCTAAAACTCGATGAATTACTCAATTATGATATATATATATATATATATATATATATATATGTGTGTGTGTGTGTGTGTGTGTGTGTGTGTGTGTGTGTGTGTGTGTGTGTGTGCAAATATGTAGAAAAATAGGAAAGAACACGTTAGGTAAATAATCCAGAGTTCTTTAGTAATTTTATTTTAATCTAATTAATTTTAATTTAATTTTTTTAAAAAAAGTGCTCCATACAGAAGCAGAGCTTAAATTATAATTATTTTTAAAAAAAATATGATTCCTTCGCTACATAAGAGTTCTCAGGTTTCAAAAACAAGAGCCAAAAACCTCAGTATAATTATTAAAATTAAATTGAATTAAAGTATCAAGCCCTGTTTCATCCTCAAGCAAAAATTTAGGAATAACCGATCTTGAAATTTATGCATCTTTATAAGCATGTTCATTCATAGAATTAATTACTATGGAAACGGCCGGAGCGACCATTTTGATAAGGGGCATAAGAGTTAATTTGTATCCACATATAAATCACCTTCGGAAAGAGGTCAAGCCGAGGCAGGGCCGGGGTGTCTATTTCAAAGCAAATGATGGCATTCATGTACGCACATCGTCTGGTCAGTCACAGCGACAGATAGCTGTTGGCACCATCGTAGGTTGTTAAGTGTGTAAGGCATTTTATTTATTTATTTTCCTAAAAGGCTGTTTCATTCATAAACATGTCGCACTGGACTACAATTTTTTTTTTTGACAACTTCATAAAGGGTTTTTCTATCTTATATATATATATATATATATATATATATATATATATATATATATATATATATATATATATATATACCCTTTATTAGACTATGAAATTTAATTTTTTTTATGCTAATTATAATGTGAAAATTTGTTGATTTCAGCAAAAAAACTGTTAACTCATGTCTATGGTTTAATAAATTTTCATTATATATATATATATATATATATATATATATATATATATATATATATATATATATATAGTGTATAGTGTATAGGGGCAGCAGATCCTTGTCCATTTAAGCATATGGTTCTGTTGATAGCATTTCTTTCTCTTAAATGGTCATGTACGATTTCATAGAACTGCATTATGAATTTATGACCTGCGTCTGCAATTTCGCAACCATTATCATCGCATAGCAAACTTCCTTATAAACAAAACAGGATGTTGTCTTTGATGGTGAACATCTCTGTTGTAATGTCCATATAACCACTCTGATGATGCCTCATGGGAGCCAAAATCTTAGATTGACGACCAATATAATAAAGAAATATCTAAATGTTGGATAGTCTTTGAATTTATTTACTCTTGAAACTAAAGCCATTATACAACGCTTAGAAAGGCTCATGATAAAACATAATAGACATTCGTTGTCTGTTATATTTAACAATATATGTTTGAACAATATATAACAAAAATATATATGTATACAATTTTATTTATTTTAGGATATTACAACAAAAACATTTAAAAATCTCTACCCAAATGCAGTTATATTTCAATGCATAACAATGCGTCTCCTCAGGCAATTGTAAATTACTGGCAAGTCAACAATTAATTTGGTTTTTGAAAAGAAAAATACATCCACCTTTTTGGAAAAAAATATAAGGCTTGAGGGCTTTACCTTAATCAGCTAATCAAATATTACCTACATTAAATTTAAACTAAGTGAAAAAGAAAAAAACCTAGAAATTACTATCTTAGAAATGTGTCATGATGAGGAGTTGTCATCTAGCAGCAGCCAGACATCTAGCAGCAGCCAGACATTAACTTAAAGACTGATACAAATGGTTACAACAGATGCCAGGCAGTCAACTTTCATAAGAAATAAATGGATGGTGGTAGGTGGGTAGAGAGGTAATTTAACCGAATACCCTACTAGTTATTGTGAATTTCCTATGTAATTTTTTTTGTAGTTGATAAATAAGAGGCATCTTTAAGAAACTAGGAAATAACCTAAACATATAGAATTATTTGGTAAATAATATGTAACCGTTAAATAAATATCATCTATATAAGATGTTAATAATGTCCACCAATCAATGTAAAATGTCAAAAATACTAACTAAATACTAATACATCCATATAAGATGTTAATAATACTACCAGGCGATCAATACAGAACAAAATTAAATCCAAATTAATCATACAAATAGAAAGATAAGCCTATATAGTGCAACACAGTTCAACTAAAATCTAAGAAAAAAACATTGTCAAATTTCAATGTTTAACTGAATTGCAAGGTAAAAGGTAGACTGTGTTTACAATTTACTGTTAATTTGGATCTTTGATTTAATAAGGGATTTTTATCAAAGAACCTGATAATGTCCAATTTTTCATGTGAACTCAGAAAACAGGGTTCATATAAGGATCTACATATCCTTGCCATTTTTAAAATTTACCATTTCACCTTAGGAGTTTTATTATCATCATTTAAACTCCAAAAATATATAGAAACTGATGTATTATTTCTATAAGTATTATTGGTGGAGGACAAGATATGTTGATACCACCTAGTCTTAAAAGAATTCTTAGTACTACCAATATAGAATTTTTCAACCGTTGGATTCTTTATTGTAGAGATAGTACATGGGTAAACAAGAGATTTAATTAAATATTTGTTTAGCAATGGGCATTGGTCTAAATTCCTACAATTACACTGACTAGTATTATTAGCAATATTTATCTTGGAACATGTATTATGATCCAGATTATTAAAGTGGTTTAAAATTTTAATATTGTGTAACTTTATAAGTAACTTTATAATCTCCTCAAGATTATTGGTGCAGCTATAACTTAGTTTTAATGTGTTTCTCTTAAATATTTTACTAAGAGAGTTACTTTTAGGGAAATGTTTATCAATTAAATGGAGGAACTTTTGGCCTAACTTAGTACTGACCAATTGGTTAAATGGGGGTGTGTACCAAACAATCTTCCAATTTCTATTTATTTTCTTTAGACCACTATCATCATATTTTCTAGACTTGATTTCAGTGTACTGGAAACACTATTCTTTAAAACAGTATTATAAACACCGCTATATTTATAGAACACATCTTTGTCAGGTGAGGGGTTGTTAATCCTATGTTCTACAGATGAAGGTATATGTTTAATTACAGGTGGAAGGTGGTTAGAATTGGGGTGAATATAAATTGGGTTGGCATTATTTTTCATATAAGATTGGAATAGAAAAACCACCCTTCACCCTCTATAAATGATGAAACTATGGTGTATTTGATTTAGATAAAAATTAACTTTTCATTATAAAATTGGTAGGTGTGTACTTATTTGTGAGCAATACAATAGATGGATATAAATACATAAGATAGATATTGACATATATAGGAGATGTAAATATATAAGTAGTTATTGTCACTTGATAGTGTTGCCCACATTGAGATTGTAGATTGCAAATGAGATTCTTTTACAGCGATAGATTTCACATCATTTGCAGCTGTTTTTTATTGTGTTTGGGGCAGAATCTCTTTCTGCAATATGACAATTTTCACAAGTGCTGGAAGAAACAAAATAATCTTCATAAAATAAAATAAAAAATTCCAATAACAAAAAAGAAAGAGAAAAAACATTAAAAGAAAATAACTGATACTTCTTAGTGAAAGAGCGAGAGAGTGTCCATACTAAAGATATTGTTTTACATGATTATTATTCAGGCTGTTCTCATATAACAACTAATTCTGGGGTGTAAACAGTTATCTCCCTTTAGTGCCCAGAATAATTTTTCTTCTGCTCTTGGGAACTCCATAAAAAATGTTCAGACAAAAAATATAATCTAAATGCTTTGTCACGAACCTAAACTGAATAATTTAAAATGAAAAGGAATTCTCATCACACCTTGATTTAACTGTATGGAAAAACATTATCGCCCACGTCCTGTAGTTAAAGAACACACAGATTTATTGATTTATATTGTTTTTTATGACTTTTAAACCTTTTATAGGTAATTTAAAGCTAAAAAATAATTCTAGATTGTAAGAATTTTTAAGAGATAATAATGATTTATTAATTCAAGTCCTACTAACTAACCCATAGCTGGGGGAGAGAAGAGGTGGATTTATACTTTTCCAAATAGGTTTTTTGGTGTATAAGAGAATATAACTAACTCAACTGGAATTGAATCTTGGCTTTCTGATTTCCAACTCTAAGCAGTTATCTATTACATCACCTGCACATTCAAGTTTACTGCATCTGGTAGTCCTAATCAGTCACCTCATCTAGGTATTGACCAGGCTCAACATTGCTTAACTTCGGTAATTATACAACTGGTGTCTCAATGTGATATAGCCATAAGCCTGACACAGCACAGAAGATGGTTCTCATTTTGTTGTTATGGATGTTGCATATGACATGATTAACTGCTCACACTCCATCCATCTTCAGATGACCATATCTTGTATTAGTTGATTCCTGTTTTAATTTGTCCTTGTGATGTCATTTCTGGCTCATTCCTGCTGAACCAGATGGTAAGGATTTCACTACATGATCTGGTGACTAAACCTATGGCCACTTCATAAATGCAAACCTTTTTAACTAACACTTATATACTTAGGTTACATACTTAGTGATGTAATTTTGGAACCTTTAAAATCCAAAATCAAATGTCTGATCATTTTCTATCAGAATTCCTTGCTACAGCAGGATAGACATAATGCACACTGTTTAAAATAAAAGCAGGGTGTCTATTTCAAACACAGGTATCCACTAAAAAAAGTCTGCCCCTTACAGGGAAAATGTCAACGGCAGTGTGTGGTTTACCAGGTTAAAATTTATAAGGACTGCAATAATGATATAAATCCTAAAGTGTACATAGGAGCTACCCAAGACGTGTTTAAAAAATGAAAAAAAAACAAACATATTACTACACTATCTAGGTATATATGGAAAATTAGACAGGAAAATAACAAAGACCCAATCCTGAAATGGGAAATATTAAAAAGATGTTCTAAATATAAAGCAGGTCAAAAATTCTGTAAATTATGTCTAGAGGAAAAATTAGCCATAGCTTTATATAGGCAACCCAAAGATTTATTAAATTCTAAAACAGAGATTCTAAACAAATGCAGACATAGAAAATCTTCGTTATTGGATTAGGCCTCGTCTCCCCCAGAAAAAATAGTTGTTTAACCCCTGTTGTCCGTGTTCGTCTCTAAATCACCCCCTCCCTTTTAAGCTATTTTTCGAATAAATATTCTTCCCCAACCATCCCCATTCTTCTTGTTGTTTATCTTTTTTTTTGTCTTTGGTCACATGGTTTGGTCTTTTGTTTATTGACTATAAGTATACTGTTTCCTTTTTTACCTCTTTAGCCAGCGTTCCCTGACAATCCGCTTAGGTGAAACCTTGGTAGGTTTGTCTGGCTCTCTAGGTTTAACTAGGTCTGCTCTACTTATTGTATTGAGCACTTTATTTAGTTAGTTGCGTACTCGTATCGGGTTTTTTTCTTTGGGCTTTGGACCTGCATGCTGGATGATTGTTTTCGACAGGCGTTCATGTTCTTGGCTCTTCCTGTTTTTATACCTTTTTTCCTTCAATATTGATTTGATCTTGCAAATCAAGAAACTGAAGGTTTTCTGAAACGAGTGTAGTTACTTATATTTATAAGATTACTAATACTACTAATATATATATATATATATCGGTTTTGTAGTGCGTATTCAATTTATGTAACGTAAATCATTCAAACGAAAAATTGAATGATTTACGTTACATATATATATATATATATATATATATATATATATATATACTAGCAGCATGGGCCGGCGTTGACCATGCTTGATTCAAAAATCATACGACTCATACAGGAATTGCTATCACTTGACTTAAAATATTTTGCCTTTCCTTGCCTTTAAAGGAGTGCCCTTTGCCATGCTGATGTTGCTACATGCCTTACTTCTTGCCTATCTCACACTGCAAATTTTTTCTAAGCTCTCTACTAAACATTAAATCTGTTACAAAAAAAGAACTAAACAAAATGAACACAAAACGATCAGCTTTAAAAAAGGACTCGTTACTGGAAAAACCGAATGATAAAAGAATATTAACAACAAATACTTTTTCACACCCAACACAGTTCTGCGGAATCAGAATCAATGTTGAGTTTAAGCAAGCGAATGAGCCAATTGGAGTAAAGTGCCATGCAGATTTAAATTTTTCCCACTTGTGATGAATGCAGGTATCGATTTTTTTTGCATGCTAGCATGCTAGTTAACATTCGGGTCAGTCAGCTGTTGGCTCTCACACTGGCCAATAGAATCTTCCTGCCTATTTGTGGCAGCCAGCCATAGGCTCTCACTCAGGCCAGTAGAAAACGGCTGCAAACTACATGAAAACTGCCATAGAAGCATGAAAAAATCGATTATTTCTATTATTGATGGGAGTTGGGAAATGCAAAGTTGGTCTTGGCCTTTTCACTAACTTGGAGTATGTGCATGTAAATTTTGGTGCAAATCTGTCGAAAATTGCGGCTGTTCATTTGTTACACACACACACACACACACACATCCTGCCTTTTATAGATAGAGATATATGACTCCTAGAGTATTGATGAAACCATATCTGTGTTGGAGCTGCCCAATCGTCACTTTCCAGCCTTCACATAGTCCCAAACAGTCTACGTGATCTTGTGGGTGGTTATTTTCCACTCTACAACCCTCTTTCCACAGGCAAAGCATAGCAAGCCCCTCACTACTTTAATGCTATTTTCATGCAGAAGTGGAGGTGGGTAGAGTGTGGGACAGCCCTGGGCATTCATATTGAGAGGCCATCCAATCAAAGAGTGAAATGAAAATTTAATTTTTGAAATTTGAAATAAAGTGTTTATTTCATGTTTCATCCGTTTTTACATATTTATAATGTACTTCTCAGTACTAGGCTATATAGGCCCCCAACCTACTCGAGTCTTAGGGGCATACGATCCAAACAATCCATACAGTCTTGGGGCATCACCAAACCTCTGCATGCCATTTTTCCATGGCAAATGTTCAGATAAACCCTACTCCCTAGTTTCACCAGTTCAGACCTTTACAGCTAAGACTTAACATTCTATATACACTAATAATATATATATATATATATATATATATATATATATATATATACTAGCAGCATGGGCCGGCGTTGCCCGTGCTAAGACTTAACATTCTATATACACAGGGACAAAATATCCCTCATTCCCTTTGGAAGGATGTTTCACTCCAACACAGTCTTCACAACTGTTACTGGAACAAACCTCTAAAAAGATACTTCCCAATCATTATGATCTTAATCTCTTCAAGTTGGGGGTCAACTATTATCTCTCCTATATATCCTCATAATCTACATTTCTTAGTTCTCTACAACAGCCTCATTTAGTAACTCTCTACCTTGAGTGGCTCTTGAGTCTTATATAGGGTGAAAAATTTGTAACATTTTTTAAATGAATTTCAAAGGCAATAATAAGGCATTAAGATTTATTCAACCAAATATGTCATTTCACTCCTGTCACCATTTCTGAGGCAGCTTCATTATTCTATCCTCCTCATCTTCCTGGGTGATGAGCCAGTATAAGTAAGTTTTATAGGCTTTCAGATTATTTCAGTTTTTCCTGTCAAGATAATTTTGTATGGATGGGAATAAGTGGTAATCTGAAGGTGCAAGGCTAGGTGTGTATACAAGGTGTAGGACACCTCACACAAGCTGCATCAATTTCTGCCAGCTCTGCAAAGAGACAAGAGGTCTAGCATCATTGTAATGGAAGACAGTACTTTTCCAATTGACTAATACTGAACATTTTCCACTGACTGAATATATATATATGTAAATGGAGGCACTATGAAGTAATGGATAGTCGCTTGGATTGAGGAGTTGGTGACCAGAGTTCATTATATACACTTATGTTCAAATACCGTTGAGAAAGTTATGAATCAATCTCTATTCCCTCAGCTATGGGTAAATAGCAGGACAGGCAGTGTCCTATAGCCTTGAGTGGCAACCCGTCAAGGAGAAGGAGAACTCTGAATTCAAAACTTGAGGAGGGTCATGTGAGGATCTTGTTGTACACTACGTGTACCAGTTCTCTGTATTTGGCTCATCCAAAAAGTGTGGTTGGTACTGCACAAGCCTTCACCACGACAATCAAATCATATATGTGGATAGCCTGGTTGTTTGCTTGACTCTCATACATGGAAGATGATGGGAGAATCCAATATATATATATATAAATGCTGTGTTTGTAATAAACAGTATTAACAACATTTACTGGCCTGAATGCCCGAGAAATTTCAGAGAAAATATGTGTCCTCTGACAGGAATTGAATCTGTATCCTACACTTCCTCTGTAGCTAAATGGTATAGCACGTCAGCTATATGACAATTCTGGACATTTAGGCTGATATATATATATATATATATATATATATATATATATATATATATATAGAGAGAGAGAGAGAGAGAGAGAGAGAGAGTCTATTGTGAGAAAGGAGTGGGTGTCAGATAAGCCTAAGTTGAGGAGAGAAAATTAAAAGAGGTGATAATAGTTTGGTTCCTTTCAGACAAGCAAAAAAGACTTCATGAAATGAAGGTTATGTCGACACATCCAAAAACAAGACATGGATTTTCTGGTTGATGTAATCCAGCCTGTCATTATAGCAGACATCACATGTGTGTTTCTTCCCATTGATTCTGTCAAATTCCATTAGCAGAGTCTGCTGCAGCAGAAGCCTGTCTCTGTCAGGGCTCAATCTAAACACATGGCATCAATATTTGGCAAATCTTTCTATTTCTTTGGAGTCTTTTATTTTTTTGGTGCATTAAATTTGAGCAATCATAAATTATCTACAAATACATCATCTTCACGATGTTTACAGCTTGTTGCCCTTCCTGACACCAGTCTGCAAAATCTTCAAAATTTTCAAGAAATGAAATGGTTTGGCTTGTAATGGTTGAGAAGATTCCATATCCTTCATTGAGACAAATGGTAACAGACTCTTGTATTGAAAAATGAAAGTAGGGATGCAAGGGGCAATAAGGCTTTTTAGATAATTTACAGGGTTCCATGAAGACATTGATCCTTTTAGCAAATTATTTCTGATAATCAATAAAGTAAATTGGAATTAAATTTTCCAAAACATGATACAATCTGACTTAACACACACACACACACACACACACACACACACACACACACACACACACACACACACATGTGTATATATATATATAAGCAACTTTTATAGTGATTTTATAACATTCATATGTTATAAATTTGAATAAATTTATATATAATGGATGAAACAAGTTACAAAATTTTTTCCAATGTGTCATACTTTTTTTCTTTCAAATCTGTTCTTGATATATAAAAATGTATATATTGTTATCCCATATATAGGTGTGCAGAAAAGTTTTTAACACAACTGACTTCCAAAAATCTGCAAAAATTAATTTATTCTGAAATTAATTTTTGGTTCAGCTAAAAGCTTATCTGCCCCTCTCATATATATTAAGAAAATCTGTAAATTGGAAAAAAATGTTTGTGCTACACATTTTGTTCTTTAGTACTTCCACAGACTAAAGTGATGTTTTATTATTGACGTGATTACACATGCAAATGTAGGAGAGGGGATGCTACAATTCTAAATAAAAAGTTTGTTTTTAAATATGTGTTTGATAATATAGTTGAGTTGATTTTATTTTGTTTCTATTTTTATCACTTTTGTTATTAAATGTCCCACATTGTGATAATAAAAGATCTTCCAACAATAGTGAAATGATGTAAGAAGCTTAATGGCTGATCCAGGGATTAAAGCACTTTCTATACATATATATAAGATTTAAGATATAAGCAGTGGCAGAAATTTTTATATATAGTGCTCAATATTAAAAATAGAGTGTCAATAATATTATATGAAAAGATAACTTAACTTTTAAATATCAATTTTATCCCAACTTCGAAGTTTCTTGGTAAAATTTTCAGTCTTCAGGGGGTTCTGGTTTTAAATAATATTTCAAACTTTTTGGAAATATCTTTTAAAACCAGAACCTCTTGAAAACTGGAAATTTTACCGAAGTTGGGATAAAATTGATATTTAAAAGTTAAGTAATCTTTTCATATAATATATGTGTAGAGATAGAGGGAGAGATAGTTGTGGATATAGAAATCAACACGGTATTGTTTCATGACTCATGCAATCCTCTGACTATCTTCCTCCATAAATAATATATATATATATATATATATATATATATATATACTGGATTCTCATCTTCCATGTATGAAGTTCAAGCAGTGCAGTTCTTAGAACCAAACAGCCAGACTATCCACACATATAATTAGATTGTAGTGGTGAAGGCTTGTGCAGAACCATGCACACTTATTGGAAGAGCTGAATACAGAGAACTGGTGCACAATATGCCACAAGGTTCCCAAAATACCATCCACAGGTTTTTAATTCAGAATTGTCTTTCTTCCAGACCGGTTGCCACCCAAGGCTATACAACCCAGTCTGTCCTGCTATTTACCAATAGCTGGACGGGGTGAAAAAGAGATGGATTCATACCTTTACCAAAGGTATTAGCATGTAATTGAATATAGTGAACTAAACTGGAATTCAAACTCGGCTCTCTGATTTTTCAGTCTGATTTGCTATCCATTACTCCACTGTGCCTCCATATATGTATAAAACAAAGACCATTGCTAACCAGGGTTTTTTGTAGGATAATGTTTTAAAGCAAGTAGTCTTTGTAATTCTAGTGTTCGTTATCAAATGCTAAAGCATTAATACAAATAAATAAAATGAAATATGGACTGAATTGGATATAATTTCTGCAAAACACAGAGAAGGCATAATTTAATCTTATATATATATATATATATATATATATATATATATATATATATATATATATGGTAAAAAATATAGTTCTGAATAAGTACTTCAAATAACATTTAAGGACAAAATGGAATCCACCTCTCTGATTGGCCCAAAATCACCAATAGTCAGAAGAAAAAAACTGAACAAATTCTGATTGGTCAGAATTCCTACATAAAATTGAATAAAAGGATATCATTTATGTAGGCAAATATTATTTACAATTCTTGAAATTATGCAAAAGCTATACTAGAATACTAGTTGAGAAATGATCGCTCTTGGCTTGGTCTGGAGTAGAGAAAGTCTAATGACATAGGGGCTGGAAACTTTTTATGTCCCCAGAATAGACAACACTGAGAATGCATTCTGGTGTGTAATATCTGTGTATAAAACAAAGGAATGCTATATTTATAGGTAAAAGTGCTAAATATCAGGGATAGAACATGTGTATATATAAAAGTGGACACCGAGGTTAACATCATGTCTGTTTCATACCTGAAAAACAATCTTTAGGCCACTCTATTTTTCTTTCTCTCTCTCTCTCTCTCTATATATATATATATATAAACAAAATAATTTTTCATATTTTAAATGCCATGTTCCTCCAGAACATAGGTGATCATGGCTTTCCACACTTTCCTTTTCTTTAAAATCTATCAATTGCCATGAATGTTTTTCAAAAAAGTAATTGTTTCACCATTACTTTGACCTAGGCTAGTTGTCCTGTCATTGTTAAAGAGTCCATTTTGCCTTTCTATTTTACCATTAGCTTAAAGCTGAATATATTCACACTATTCAGTAATGATGTATATTTTGCTGATTTTACTTGGATTGTAGATGAATGAAGAAAGCAATAAACTAGAGCTAAATATAAATCAAGTGCTTTTCTCCCACTTGAATTAAATAAGCCATTTTGAAAGAAGAATAAATGTATTTAAAAAAATACTTGTCTCCTAGGCAATATGAGAATAAAAAAAAATGAAAAAATCTTAGTATAAATAACAAAATAAAATTCAGAATGCAAAGTCAATAAACAAAGAAAGTCGAAGATAATAGCGAAAAAGAGACAAGTAGTTTTATTCAAAGAATATTGATTGAGAATTTTTTTTTAGCTTATGCAAAAAAAAGGTTTTTTTTCTGTCATATTGTTGCCTTTCAGCAAAATACTCTGGGTTAAAACAACCTTCATTATTACTATTATTTTATTACTAGTTTTAATTCTTTTTCATATTGTTGCTTTTTATCCAAACCCTCTGGGTCAATACACTCTTCATTATTACTATTATTTTATTACTAGTTTTACTTAATTTCATTAATTACATGATTCATTAACACCATTACCAGTTTTATTTCATTTAACTTTTATTGCTTTTTACCCTCAATCTATCAACAGTTCTGATATTTATTAACATAAAATATTTCAAAGGATAAGACATCATTTGTGATGTAATCATTATTTACATTTAGACATTTCAGCCATTGTGCCCCTATGGTTTTCATTAGGTGTATGTCAACCTGGCTAACCTACAGTGAACTTTGAACTGGACCCTGTATTTAATCAAGGGGTGGGGGTGGACTGTTGCTCTTATTCTATTGCTCATGTCTAGAGATACCTTGTCCAGTTGTTATTTACGATTGCTCACCCTATTTCCACTGTCCAAGAACACTGCCCTGCCCAGGGATTGAACTCAAAATTAATATGTCACCACATTCATGAACCAACATTTTAATCCACTAGTCTCCCATGACCAAATGTTAAGAAAAAAAAAAAAAGAGATAAAATAATTTTGTTAGAAACAAAGAAAAGAATACTGAACTGCTAGATGATATCTGTCCTGAATGGCAGCAAATGCTGGAAACTCTTCTCAAAGATGAAGAAGAGATTTGAAGCAACAAAAATGTGGTCCTACAGAATGCTGCTGAAGATACCATGGACCGAACATGTGAGTAACGATGAGATTTTGGAGAAAATGGAAACAAAAAGGAAACTTATATTTAACATCAGGAAGAGGCAGTTGAAATTTCAATGGCACATAATGAGGAAAGCGGGCTTGGAGAACCTGATACTCACTGAACAGATTGGAAAGAAGGACAGAGGAAAGCAGCATGTAACATATCTTGAGTAAATTGATGCTCGAACAGGGTTTAGGAGAAATAACAAAAATACAAAATTTATTAAGAGCTACAAGGGACAGGAAGATGTGTAGGGCCATGATCGCGTATGTCCTGAAAGGACATGGAACATAAAAGAAGAAGTCTCCAATGGGATGAATCTATGTGGAAAAATTGTGGCCCAACCTGTCTGGATGAGTGCTGCTGCTGATGCTTGTCTGCACTCAATGAAGCTTTTTTTTCTTTTATGACTGCTGCTGCTGCTGAAGACTTATTGTTATTTGTCTTTCTTTTTTCATCAATGGCTCCCATAGCATTTATTTCTATGCTAGGCCTACTAAGGAGGTTCTCAGAGCCTAGTAAATGTGCTGATTCTTTCAAACATCTAACTCTCCAGTGTTCTTCCTTGTCCAGTATTTTATTGTTCATATATTTTCAAATATTACCTTCTTTTATTTTAAGTAGCTATCTTTGAAATTTTGAATTGATTTTATCCTTTTCATCTGTAATGCAAGTAATCTGGAAAAAAATTTAGTTGCAGAAAACTTTTCGATTTTTCGTGTTTTTTATAGTTTTAAAAAGGAATCACAAAAAATATTTTATTATCTTGAATGGCATTTTGTTAGTAAGTTTAAAAGATATCTACAATTCAGGAGGATCAAAACAACATTTTTGACAAGAGATGTTTTTGGCACCGACTCAGATTTTGGTACTGGAATTGACAGAAAAGAAAACTGCTCTTGTCTGTATTTATGGACGGTGTTTGAAGCTGACTTCTACAATCCAGCTTTTCAGGAAGTCCAGCAGGTCAAACTGTGAAATATTTTTAACTTGATACAAAGAAGGGCACAAGTGAATGACAGGCAAATACTTTTGTGCATGCAATAACAATTGACTTGATGAATAGGGTCAGCATGATTGTCAAACATTTCTAGATATTCTTTTCATTTCCTTAAAAGAAAAACAAGAAAAGGAAAATGGAAACAAAAATGGCACTTATATTTAGAATCAGAAAGAGACAATTGAAATTTCTCGAAACAGAGGTGGGAGAATTTGAGAGTCAGAGGACATATTGAGAGGGACAGAGGGAAATGGTGAAGACACGAAACTTAATAAAAGATAGAAAGGATGGGAAGTAGTGGACGGCCATGATCATCCACGTCTGAAGGTACATGGCATATTGAAAAAGAAAGCAAGAAGACAGAGGGAAACAGCAAGGGACCTACCTAACAAACTTGTATAAATGGATGATAGAACAGGGAATGGGAGTGATGGGGAAAAGACAAAACTTACTAAGAGATACAAAGGATAGGAAGTTATGGAGAGCCATCATCACCTATGCCATGAAGGTACATGGCATATTGAAAGAGAAGGCAAGAGGGAAATAAAAAGTAATCTATCTAACAACCTTGTATAAATGGATGACAGAACAGGGAATGTGAGTGATAGTGAAAAGACAAACATTACTGAGAGATACAAAGGAAAGGAAGTTAAAGAGAGCCATGACTGGCTAAATCCTGAAAGGACACAACATATAAAAGAGAAGAGGAACTGTAAAAGCCTTTAATTTTCAAGATTTTTCACTTGCATTAAATCCTTGCATATACACATCATGACCACGGACATGTAAATGAGAAAGCCGTATGCATACAGGTTTTATTGCAATTCTCCTTAACTATTTCTGGTATTGACATTCAGCTTTGCTGTTGATAAGAAGAATGATGGATGCATGCAGTGATGTGCTATTTCAGCTCATCATATGTTGGCAACATGAGCCTGGACATATATAATGCAAGCTTAATCAGTCAGACAGACTTTAATCTTGTTTTCTCCTCCTCTTCTCACACTACAATGAGTGCCATTTACATTATATCTGTGTATATATATATATATAGTGAAGATAAGAAAAAGTTCAAAAGATTTATGTTAGGATTGACTACTTTTGAACATTTCCTTATCTATTTTTGATATTGAGCACTTTTCTTCTCACCTTTAAATACACACAATTTTAGCAATTTATGTGTTTTTGTTTGGCATTATATATATATATCCTAGATGACAAAATAGCAAAAATTTGTCGTGCGTTTCATCCTTTGAACTGACTTTTTCAAACAAGATAGTTATTATTGATGGAATCATATACACAGTAAATTTCCGGGTCAAAACAGTCACAACCTATGATGATTCGTGGTTACAATGCCATCTCCATTAATCTTGTTTCAACTCATGCTTCAGCTACAGCGCTACAATGAGAAAAGTAGTGTGGGTCAGTTCCTGGTTGTACGCCATATTGGATTTGTTGACGTGTGAATGCTTATTCACAGAAAATCACAGGTATGTTCCAACTTACATAAAAAAAATCACATTACAATGCATTGTAGGAAGAGATCTGTATCCTAAAGGAAAGACCCTTTTTATATGTAGTGAGAAGGAACAAAAGAGTACAAATGTTAGTTATAATTATTCATCATCAAGAGAACATTTATATTTAAGTTTTAAATTTAGGGTGTCTGATACCTCATTCAGCTTCCTATCACTTTAGTTTTCATCTTTATCACTGCTGTTTTTATATATCCCACATTGTAAGAGCAGGATTTTAGTTAAGAAAATGAATATACTTTATGATCCCCGATAAATTTAAGTTCTAGGAGGATAGAAACATGAAGGTGCTTCAAAGATGATAAAAGATAGTAAAAGAAAATAGTACAAATATCTATTGCTTTTGAAATTCACTTACAAATTGCTTTGACTTGAAAATTAATAACTGTTGTGTAAATTTTCTTCATCGTCTACATATAGAAATTACATATTCAAACTTTGTTTAAAATAGGTTGTAAAGGAAAAACAGCTTAAAAGGACAGAGATTTTACAAGTACACAGCACAAGAAAAAGTTGAGAATTAGAGAGGCTTAACCAAGATGAAAATAGTGTTTCAAATAAGTATCTTCAAATTTTAGCCTAGCCTGGCATAAGGCCACAAGAGTGGAGCACCCACTGAAAAAGAGATCATTAACAATGTCATATTTGATAATCGATGACAAACTGGAAGAAAGTTATCTGTAAAGTGTTTCGTCATTTAGGGAGACTTCATCAGATCACAGTAAGGTTCTTATTGATGGAATAATATGTATGTAGGTGGTGAAAGGGCAGATATAAAAATAAATGTTGGTTATAGTTATACATGCAGTGAAAATGATGGCTTTAGACACACAGCTCAAGCCCATCTCATTTGGTTCCCCAACCCTTTTCTTTTATCTTCTGTTGTTTTTAAACACACCACAATCTGATGACAGATTTGTTAAGAAAGGTGAAATATTGTAAAAACCTGCTGGCAAATGTACTTTGGAAGATTCAGAAATCAGTGCACTTTCTATACATTTTCACCTTACCAAGTTCTAGGAGGATGGAATCATGAAGCTGCCTCATAGATGGTAAACAGCACATACATCTGTGTACAAATATCTAAATAGCGACAATTTTTCAAACCAAATTATGCTCAGATTCATTTTAGTCATATGTAAACAGATACAGATGTTTCTCATGACCTATCAGATTTGTTGAGGTACCATGCTAAATAATTCTAACTCCTGCTATACTCTATCTTTATAAGAGTCAGATCAGAGCAAAAATGGAGTAATGCTGCAATATATAAAGCTGCCCAGTAATCATTTGCCTGTCTGGATAAAGTTCAAAGCATCCACGTCGTCTTGTAGGAAGATGAATTGTTTTCCACTCTACAACACCGTTCCACACATGCAAAATTTTGCAAGCTTTTCACTAGTTTATCACCATTTCATGACAAATGTTCTGACAAGCTACATTCTACCAGTTCTGACCTTTGCAGCTAAGACCAGCCATGACATGTACATTGGGACAAATCAACATCATTCCCTCTGTATTTGATTAGTAAGAAGGAAGTACCACTTGGACAGCTTTTCCCAAGAACTGCTATCTCGTTGAACAAACACACAACATGTTTTCCCAATCATTATAATCTTAATGTCTTCAAGTCTAGGGTTAACCATTATCCCTCATAAACTGCACCTCTTCTTCTTATGCTCATAAAACATCATTCAGTAACATTCTGCCTTGACTGGCTCTTTGGCTTTATATTTGGGTGAACATTCGTAAAAAAAAAAAAAAATCCTTTTACAGTATCTCCCATAGTGACAATGCCTATTTCTTCTCAAAGTAAATTGTGACACACTGTATTGGGCTATATGGTACCAGAAGCATGGTATGACCTCTGACCTGACTTATTCTCAAACACTTAAGATGGAGTGCCTTTACAAGGCTAAAGAGATTCAAAAACCCAGCTATTTATGTTTAGGTAAATAATTAAAAGCTTTTATATGGTACTAATATCTTTACTAGGACTACTGATTGAATTATTTAAGCAAATCAATGCTGAAAAAACTAGTCTAAAAGATTCAACTGACAATAACAATATGTGTGCATGAAAACAAGGTTTGAGTGACTTAACGGTTAACAGCTTGAAAAGTGGATCCACCAAACTGAGTTTAAATTACAGCTGGGACAGTTTGTGTTCACTTCCCCTTTATTACCTATGGGAAAGGCATGAATCCATTTCTTCTACTCCTCACCCTAGCTATAGTTAAAATAGTATGATAAACAGTGCTCTCTAACCTTGGTTGGTAACCAAACTAGCAGAAAGACAACTCTGGATGTAAAACCGTAAAGAATGCAAAAAAAAAAAAACTCAAAAACATTCCACTATCTTTTCCAAAAAAAAAAAAAATTTTTTTATTCAACTTTAGTTGAAATCATAGAGTTCACAACCCTATGCCACAGTAAGTTATAAACTTGAATCTTTTCAATGGCTGTCTAGTATAAGTCCTACCAGGGCTACATATGGCTTTGAATTTAGACTTGTCCTTCTCCTAGACTGGTTGCCAATCAAGGCTATAGAGATCAGTCTGCCTTGCTATATAATCTATAACTGAGGGGAGAAGAGATGGATTCATAGCTTTCCCAAGAGTATTGGTGTAAAAGTGAATGCAACAAACTCGGACATTACAATGCACAGTTGCCAGATAATAATGAAAAAGTAAGCTGTGAAGAGCCGTGATATTTTACGTTCTGAAGTAAGATGGCACTTAGCAAGGAGAAAAAAGAAAATAGGGGAATAGAGAAATGTAGAAAACTGAAAAATGCATTTTTAGTTCATTATTTACACTGGGGATATATAGAGATCACATGAATTCTTTTTTTCTTTTTCTTCTTTTTTTTTTTGTCAAATCTATGTTAGACTAATAAAAGTCTTTTTAGGAGAGAATAAGAGGCTGGGTGAAAAAAATCCTGAATCATTCCTTTTGACAACACTTTAAACTGTAAGATTTAACAATTTGTGAATCTTTGTATTAACGTCATTGCTACAAAATAAAAATAACAAAAACTGGAATGCAAATAGACTTTGCTTTATTTTCTGAATGTTGCATTTGCATGTAGTATTTTTGATACTGATCTTTTGTAGCACACAATGGGGGTTTTAAATATTCTACAGAAACAACAGATCGAACAAGGCAGCCGCCAGCTAACTCCAAAGATATACTCAGGCCAGGCAATTGATCAACCTCAGCCCTAAAAACAAATTTATGGTAGCATGCAGTTAACATTATGCTAATTCCTTCAGCCCACAACAGAATAAATGATCAGCACGAGAGGATCAAGTGAAATACAAACTGTCCTGGACCATACGGCCAGGGTTCAAGCCATATGGCTGAGCTATGTGGAAAGAAAGGAAGGGTGATGCAATAGTGGGAGTGGCTCTCAAGTACGAATAAATTGTGGGACATTGTGCATATATCTAGTTGGTGGCACGTGCACCATTACAATATCAGTGGGAAGAACAAAGATCCGAGGCTTTGGTGGAGGAAAATGAATTTGGAATTATCCGAAGAGAAGCAACACCTAGTGAGAAATGAAGAAGTAAAATACAATGCATGAACATGAGTGTAGCATTTATTTTAATATTTAACTACACTTTATCTGCAACAGAATGCTAGGAATGGAGTTGGGTTGCTTGGGGGTTGAGTGTGGGCCAAAATTAAAACTCAAAGAATGAGAAATTTAATACAAAGATAAAAGTCTTGTTCAATATGGAAAAATAAGGAAGGCTGACAAGGAGACATTTGAGAAAAAGAGGAAGATGTAATAGAGGGAAAAGAAAGAGGGAAGGTGAAGAAAGAGTGGGACAAGAAAGAGGAGAAAAAAAGAACATGACTGAAAGAGGAGAGGTGAGAAAAAGAAAAAAAATGTGAGAAATAAGATGAAATGGATGGAAAAGAAAGATAGAATGTAAAGAAAGAGTGAAACAAGAAAGAGGAGAAAAAAGAACATGACTGAAAGAGGAGAGGTGAGAAAGAGAAAATCAATAAATATTTATATTAGGTTTAAACAGAGGAAAAAGCTGAAGGAAAAGAAAGAAAGAAAGAAAGAAAAGGCTTACTATTAACAATGGTTCTTCAGCCTCAGAAATATAAGTGTGTAGATATGAAGGGATAGAAAAACAGAGAGCGAGAAAGCAAGGTTAAAAAAGATTTGAAAAGAAAAAATGGAGAGAAGAGTATTAAAAAGTTGAAAATTAAAGCAAAAAGGGAAAGTAAGAAAGAAACGAATATTGAAAGAGGTAGACATTTTATCAATGATCATTTTCTCACCTCTTTATTCAGATATTCTTCAGCCTTATATTATAAAATATACTAACAGGTGATAGAAGAGAAAGAGACTGTAGTTAAAAACAAGAAAGAATGAAGAAGAAATGAAAAAGAAAGGAGTTTTTAAAAGTTACACTAAGAAAAAGAAAGGAAAAAGAAAACAAAGAAGAAAAATTATCCAAATAGGAAATAAATGGGCACTTTCTTTCATTTGTCTTCATTTTTTTTCCCTTCACTATAGAAGAGTCGTCAGTCTTCTAAAACAGACTCTTTTGGATTGATACAGCAGTAGTCGCAGCAATGGTGATAGTGGGCTGGAAAAATGGCCTCATATTGATGATTCTAGGGAGCATTACTGAATTGTTTTAGTTAAGCACTTAAAGTTTTGCATAAATGCTCCTGAAAAATGCATGAACACTAAAACTGTCAGCTAAGTTAGTATAGATATTCTTAAACAGATTTATTACCTGTATGCAATACAAAAAAAAGAAATAATTATACAGTCAAAGAATAGTATTTAAATGATTATTAAGGCAACAAAAAGAAATACAACTTCCTCAAGGTTTTCATATGATTATGTTGATAAGTAATGAAACTTAAAGAACTAGTAGTGGTAGTTATAACCATAATTGAAGCAGAAGCAGTACTTTTGCGAAAGGAGGGAAGAGATTCAATATGGCTTTATAGAATTCTTCCTTAGGAAAATTTAAATGTATAAATCAATCAAAATAACCCAGTCATTAGTCTTGGATGTTTTGGAATGAGTGAAATAGTTATTAATTACTTACTTTCTGTTATCTATCCTACTGAGGTTTTATTTGAAATTTATTTATAGTTTTAAGTGGACATTACAGTTTTTGTATAGATTGAAAGCGATTGTTCATGTAATTATTTTACAGCAAGAGAAAAATTTATGATTTTTAATAATAATGTTGAAAGTTTTCTGTATTGATGAGGGAAGAGTGTTGACAATCAAAGATAGAACATTTATAGACACATCTAGAGGGACATAGAAATGAACACTGCATAGTGACTATATTTTAGAAAATATTTTGTGTTAAATTGAGAAGCTTCAGTTTAGTAGTTTTGTTCAAACTAGTTTTTTTTTTCTCTCATCGCTTTGATGTATTTTTATTAGTGCTTAAGTCATTTACCTTCTACACTAAACTTTAAGCTCACAGGATGGATCAGAAGTAACTTATTTGACTTGAACTTATATCTAATTTCCTGGGTGGAGGGGTTGGCTGCTTCTTTGTTTTGAATCCATGATGTATACTGAACTTATTTTCCTCCTGTCATTTTTTCCTTTTGTTCTAAAATATAATTGTCGACTATAATTTTTGAAGGTGAAAATTTCACTGAAATATGTTCGAAAATTTCCAAGTTTTCATTTGAAATCAAGAAAATCTGAATTTTAAGCAAAATGGTCACAATATAAGGGGGAAAAAAAAAGCATCACTTTAAATTGACACCAGGGATGATATAATATTAAATGAATAAAAATACTACAGATAATAAATTCAGATATCTTTAATAATAAATAAATTTAATAAAAATTTTAAATAGTAAATAAATAATAACCTAATAATAAATTCAAATAAATTTAAATGCAGTGTCAATCTTTATTGCCTGTCTTCCTGTTCTTTCTTGTTCTCTCCCCTTAATAATGTTTTTTTTTTCTCATATTCTTTCACCCCCAGTAACCCCTTCTATCTTATTGACTTTATTGACTTGCTTGGGTTGAAATGATTTAAAAGAAAATATATATTTCCATTAAATATTAATATAAGTTCTACTGAACATAAAGTAAGGGATCGGTTTTCTATTGTTATTAAGTAATAAATTGATCCTGCCCTAGAGTTACTACACTATGTCAGATTTTATTATGCAAGTCAATGTTTTCACAATAAAATTGGTATTAACCAACCAGTTATAGGAAACTGCTCAAGATAGATTTATATTAAATATTAATATAAGTTTCTACTGGACATAAAATGAGGCATCTGTTTTCTATTGTTATTAAGAAATAAATTAATCCACCTGAGAATTGATATCAATTTTATTGCCTTATGTGGGTGAAAAGAGATTATAATATATATATATATATATATATATATATATATATATAATCTCTTTTACTTTGTTTATGTATATACTATATATACTATATTTTTCTCTTCTTCTCTGTGTGTGTGTGTGTGTGTGTATATATATACATATATATATATATATATATATATACACACTGGTAGACTGGTATTTTTGGTGCTCTGAAGCTTAAACAGATATGAGGACCCCTTCACAACCAGCAACAACTGATTTGAGGATCCAACTGCCAAAATGTAGATTATTCTGGCAAGCTCAATGAGCTGCAAGCCAACAACAAAATTTTGAAATTTGACCAATTAAAGGGCAATTTTGAGGCTATATTTTGAGATCATATTTTAAAGACCAACATTAGATACTTCAACCCATCGGTTTATGATTCGATCCCTAAAATGGCCTTATTTTAATAATAAACTCTTTAAAAAGAAATCATTGATTTTATTGAAAAATTCAACCATTAAAAAATTTGCTTCAGGGGCCCCTCTGGAATTAGGGTCCCTGAAGCTTAAGCTTCATTCCATAGTAGATCTGCTACTATATATATATATATATATATATATATATATATATATATATATATATGCAGAAATATAGTTTTAAGGTATGCTATATTTATAGGATAAAGTACTCAATATCAGAGATAGAGTGTATGTAAATGTAAATATAAATATAAAAGCGAACATTGAAGTCAAAACTAAGAGGCGACAGACTGTTTCATGCTAGGTGCAATCGTCAGGCACTTTTATATATATATATATATATATATATATATATATATATATATATATGTATATAAAGAAAAACACATTACTAATGAAAAGGAATCATTTAGACAGGATTGAAAAAAAATTGATTTGTTTTAATAACTTTGAACCTTTCCCTATCTAGTGTTGAATGTTTCTCTTGGCATTTGTTTCTATTAAATTTAAAAAGTGTGCACTTTTTTTTTGAATAAATGTGTATGTTTATATATATATATATATATATATATATATATATATATATATATATATATATATATAAGATGCAAACATTTTAGCTGAAGATTTTACTGAGCATTTATTTATAATAAAATTATAAAGGAGTTAAATGCATTGCATTTTTCTAGATTATTAAAAATATAGTGGTTTCAAATGAAGTAAATTTGACAATAAAAGGATTTTGATTTTTAAGAATAACTCCTAAAATTTTGTAAATATATTATTTGTTATTATTACAATGTAGATGCTTTTACTGTATTAAGAACAATAATATAATTTAATAGTAGGATATTTATATTCAACTTTGTTTTATACCAAGCAGATTATATATATATATATATATATATATAAATAAACAAGCAGATATATATATATATATATATATATATATATATATATATATATATATATATAAACAAGCAGATATATATATATATATATATATATATATATATATATATAAACAAGCAGATATATATATATATATATATATATATATATATATAAACGGCCATTCAGTGCTTTCTGCATTCTGTTGAGGTTTCTTTCAGACTCAATGAATTACTTAATTATAATTATCAAATCCTCCTTACAATTTCTATCGTATGTATATCATTGCTTGATCCGGCTTCTAATGCTTCAGTTTGAGTGGCTTGGTGATAGTAGTCGTGGCTCCTGGGGGCATGGTCCTATGGTTACAGAGAATTTCAGTTGAGTTCCACCATATACATGTGAGCGAGTGGCACTATATTGAGTCTGATTTGCTACCTCTTCGTCACCGAGGCCCGTTGGAACAGTTGGTATGACGTTTGCTTGATAACTGTCAGGGTTTCAATTCTCGGTAGTGGATGCGCACTGCTGATGAGTCCCAAATATAGGACAAAACGGCCGTCCAGTGCTTTCTGCATTCTGTTGAGGTTTCTTTCAGACTCAATGAATTACTTAATTATATATATATATATATATATATATATATATATATATATATATATGTGTGATTAAAATGAAATGTGTGCTTCTTATATGTAGATTTAATAGGCAGCTTAATAAAATTTGAGGAATAAAAAGCCAACAAAATAATAACACTATTGGTAATAAAATTGATGATATTTATTATACATTAGCCTTTTGACTAAATCGAAGAATAAAGAGAAAGATTTTAAAGTCAGAATTTTCTCTTTTTCTTTATGCTTCAATTTAGTCAAAAGGCTAATGTATAATAAATATCATCAATTTTATTGCCAATATTGCCACCATTTTGTTGGCTTTTTATTCCTGAAATTTTATTAACCTACCTATTAACTCTACTTTAAACATTCATAAACATGCATCAGGTTAGCTGAAAAGTACTTGTTACAAAATAAATTCTTGCATTTACCTTGATAAAGTATTTCGGATATATATTGGGTGTAACAGCAAAATTATCCAAATCTTGTAAAAGTATACACTAATTGTCCATACCACAAAATGTTTAATATCTAAAATCCACTAAGCTGAGTTTCTTTTTTCTAGGTTTTCAGATAAGATGTTTAGCCCTTTTGATACGATTTTTCGTAAGAATCACTGAAAAACCCTTTGAGTTATTCAGCTAGAAGAGAACAGGTTAAAATCATTTTGTGTCAGACCAACTATGTCTTCCCAACTGAGCAATGGTGAGAGGAAAAAGATCATTCAGGCCTTCATTAATGATACCAACATTCATACTCTGGCTTTCACCTTCAAAGTTTTCCATCTTCAAGAACCATCAGGAGAACGGTGAATAAGTTTAAAAAAGAGGGAACAATAGAGACGAAATCTGGATCAGGATGTCAAAACAGCAAAAGGGATCATTTCACCTTAAAAGTAAATGCATACTTATTGTTCAAAGTAGAGTTCAACAGTGTTATAAGAACCTCGGAGAATTCCAGTCAGATATCTTTAATCATTTCTAAGAAACAATGGATCAAAGATTAACAAATGGACAATTTTGCTGTTACACCGGGTATATATATATATATATATATATATATATATATATATATATATATAGATAGATAGATAGATAGGTAGGTAGGTAGGTAAAAGGAAAACTAGTCTTAGCCAAGACATTTTGTCCTCTGAGGTACTTTATCAAGACAAATGCAAGAATCTTATTTTATAACAAGTACTTTTCAGCTAACCATATAGATATTCATGAGTGTTCTTAAATTTTAAAGTATAAGATATTGCACATAAAGTGCTGGTGTTAATAAAATAGTGCTTGATTTAATATAACAGCATTATTAAGTATATATTTATAAATATACATATTATCCCTCACCTGTAGCATAACTCAAAGTTTCATGCATTAAACTCTGAGTCGTGTTACCGGAAAAGATAATATATATATATATATATATATATAAATTTATATTTATATATTATTTATATATATATATATATATATATATATATATAAATTTATATTTATATATTATTTATATATATATATATATATATATATATATATATATATATATATAAATTTATATTTATATATTATTTATATATATATATATATATATATATATATATATATATATGTTTATGTTATATCATTGAATTGTATGTTAATGTCATGTTGATAATGATGATGCTGCTATTGTATTAAGAACAAAGAACAATCATTGGATTAATGTTTATTCTTATTTAATTTTCTATTCTATTCAGCAGATGTTCTTCTTATCTTTAGCAGAGACAAATCTGCAGGAAGATTCCTCTATCGCATCACTGCATCACACTTATATAATGTCATGCAAATACTGCAATGCTACTATTTTGTCAAATAGTGAGAATATAATAGAATAGGTATGAGGAGTTAGAATAGTGTAGAAGGAAGCCACAAAAGGTGAGGAATTTTCCTTTTGCTGCTCAGAAATGGAAATTGATTTAAGAAATTAGATGTTGTCCGAAGAGTTACCACAGAATATAAAGCATAGAAAAAAAAATCTGACAATTTTTATTAGCTGTTCGGCATTACTGATTTTGAAATTGTTTTTTACAACTCAGTATTTTCTCCATTTAACTGTCTAAATAAATCTATTTATCTATCTGCCAAAATTATTTATTGGTGGCAGTTTGTCCATCTCTTGCTGCCTGTCTGTTCATAACTATCAACCACCATTTATTCACACTAGTAGCACCTGTGAAAATCTGATGGTTTTCTAGTTTGTGACTAAATAAACTCCTTATCAGTTTCACTACTACAAAAAACCTGTGGTAATTCCCCTATTGCATTGTTAAATGTTTGAGCTTAACAACTTCACCGTCACAATAGTAATCATAAGTATGAATGCAGGTCATTATTTAAAGAAGTAAGAGGGTACAAATAAAAACATTGCTTTTCTTCAGAGTCTGTCTATATTTCTGAGATGAGGTATTATGTACAGTATTTACATTAGTCGGACTATTGTCCTCATCTTTGTCGCCATATTTGTCACAACGTTTCGGCCGTTGTACGCTCCGGCCTTCTTCAGGTGGTTGGAATTTCGAACTGAACCCTTTATTTCGATCACTGGGGTAGACTGTTCTAGTTCCACAAGCCATGTTTGATGGATGTCAGTTATCAGTTATCTCCTGCTAATTTTCCCTCTGAAAGTTCTCCACTGCCTTAACAAGGACACATGGCACAGTGGATAAAGGCGTTGGTTAGATCCAGTGACAGACCCAAAGAGTGTGAGTTCAATACCCGGTTAAAGCAGTGGACCCGATAGTACTGCTAGGTCATCCTTGATTGTGCTAGCCCACATCTTCAGCAGCCCACCGACACATCTTCGCCAGCCAGGAAGAGAAGGGGGGAGAAGTACATTGTGGATGAGTTCTCCCTCCGGGCGTCAAGCTGCGTGGCCAAACCATTGGAGATGACACTGGAGCAGGACGAGTGGAAGAGGACGGAGACTCAGGCAACAATGTAGAGTGGTTGTGCACACGATCGATTCGGCGGCATCGTAGAATGCAGCGAAGGCAATCATTGTCGAACACTTCAAGCCTTTGTAGGTCAACCGCTCTAAGTGGCCACGTTTCGCAGCCATAGAGAAGGATAGTCCGAACAATAGCCTGATAGATGCGCCCCTTCGTAGCCGTGGAAATCTCTCGTCACCCCCATAGTGACCGCTTGAGATGCACAAATGCGGACCTTGCAGCTTCTATATGGCATTTGACCTCAGCAGCAGCCTGCCCGGATGGTATAATGGTTGAACTGAGATAGACGAAAGACTGCACATCCTCCAGATTGACCCCGTCCAGCGTCAGTGGCTGCCAGTTGATTGGATCAACCAGGGATGGCATAACTTTGGTCTTCGAGGTATTGATGGTCATACCCACAACCCGTGCTGCATCTTGCACACACTTGAGCGCTGCTTGCACATGGTCACAGTTTGATTCGACCAAGACAATGTCGTCCGCGTAGGCCACATCAGACACCCTGACATTCCAACCACAACTCCAGCGTAGCCCCAACGGGCCTTGCTGAGGATGTAGTCGATTGTATAGTTGAATAGGGAAGGGGATAGGACACACCATGTACAGATTTATAAGAACATAAAACTAAATTTCTCATACAAGAAATTATTCAAAGATCACCAAAATATTAATGAAGCACTGACAATTCCCACTATTGCCACATCTTCATAAGAGAACATAAGTCCCTATCAGTTTTGTGCTATATTCATGCTGTTGATATTTGAAAACCAATAAACTGATGGCATTTACTTAAAATCAAGTTGCAACCATCATGTACATATATGTGTGTGTGTGTGTGTGTGTATATATATATATATATATATATATATATATATATATATATATATATGTATGTATGTATGTAACATTTGCTTCCTGGCCATGGGACCCATGTCTGAATCTAACCATGGTCGATTTATCTGGATGGAGACTTTCTGATGTAATCAGACTGGATCAAGGTCGATCCCAGCATGCAGCACCTTTGGGAAGTGCCTGAAAACTATACCACAGGTTGACCTTGTGAGTGAAATTGGGTAGACAGAACACTTGGGACTGTAGATAGCTGTGCTAACATGAAGTTACAAGTCATCATGGCCAAGGGCATGAGTGTGCTGGTGTTGTTCAGATTGCTGGTCATTCTAGACAACACACTCTCTCCCAGAAACTGTAACTAAGGTCTGTTCAGCATAGCTGCAGTATAAACCACAGGTTGGCTTTGTGGGTGTTGAACAAACACAAATGTGCCTGAGCAAGTGTCTGCAATAGGGATTTGCTAGCCACCCTAATAGAATATGAATACGTGTGGCCAGCTATTATATATATATATATACACACACACACACAGTGTGTATCAAAATACTTTTACAAACTTTAGGGGTGGTTTCCTCACACCAAAAAAAGGACAAAAGGATGTTAGTTTACATAGCCAATTGGTTATGAAAGAAAAGATAATCAAAGACTTCAGGTTTGTTGATTTGGTTGATTTTGTATAGTGGCATATCAAACATTATGGGTCATTTAATGCCAAAATCTAAATATTTTTGAATGCAGTTGTATGCCTTAAGCTACAGGTAAAATGTACTGTTGGTCATTTTACCATAAATAGTTATTGTTAGTAATTTTATTATAAATAGGTATTGTTGCTTAGTTGATTTTGCTTACTGTCATCTCAATCTCTATGGGTTATTTAATGACACAATTTAAATATTTTGAACAATTTTATGGGTTTAACTAAATATATTTTGAACACAACTGTACACCTTTAACTACAGATAAAATGTATTGTTGCTCATTTTGCTATAAAATATATTCTTGGTAATTTTACTATAAATACGTATTTTTGGTATTTTTTATATAAAAATGTATTGCTGGTATTTTTACGATAAAATTGTATATTTTTATATTTTCATAGTGTCTTGTGGTTAACTATTTGCCATTAGCTGGGACCCTAACAGGTGTTACCAACTCAGGTGAGGGTGGACCTTGGAACAACAGCAGTTAAGAGGTGGTTCCATCCTGCTCAAAACCTTAAATCTCCCAATTAGAGGTCTTGCTGCTAGATATAGTTTATCGTCATAAACAGGACTAAAAAAACTTCCAGAAAAAACATTGAATGGTTCAAATTATCCCCAGAAAATAGCCAAATAGGCATTAAATTAAATTAAAAAATCCTAAACAAAGAACTTTCACTGATCTTAATTCAAATCTGGATAAATTTAAAATGACTGCCTAAGTGCACCCAATTAAATATATATATATATGGGGAAAAAGAGAGAGAGAGAGAGAGAGAAACAGGGAGAAAGGAAGGTATGTTTATAATTACATCTGTGTAATAATAAATAAATTATTTGAAAATATTTATTTTTGTAGACTTATGCAAAAAAAAATTCAAATATTTCTTTGTTTTTGCAATTTTGACAGGAAAAACAGAAACATTTTTTTCAAAAAATGTCATTTTTAATAAATGCCAATAAATAAATAAATTTAAAAATAGGATCTAAGACTGAATCAATTTATTTATAAATTTCTTTCTTCTGAAAAACCAATTTAACAGCAGATCCGTCTTTGTAGATTTTCTGGAGTGTTTTTGCATCCAGTGCTTATTATTGTATGTCTTCTGCTTCTAATTTATTATTTTTAGTCATTTGTCTATAATTTGTGTTTTCCAATGGAATGAAAACATTATTTGCCAGTTACATATTTATACTACTCTTTTTCCCCCCTATCTTTAAGTAGTTTTAAACTGAACAATACTAAGTTTAAAAAAAGAACCACTTTCATGGGGCAATGAAATAAAATAAAAGAAAGGAAAAGGAAAATGAAGGAAAGAACAAAGGGAATGAAAGAAGAAAGGAATAAAAATGAAAGAAGATAAAAAAAGAAAAATGAAGAAAGCAGAAGATGAGGGAAAAAAGAAATAAAATGAAAGAAAGAAAAATGAAGGATAGAAGATAATGTATGAAGGAAGAAAGGAAAGTGAAAGAAGGAAGAAACAAATGAAGAAAAGAAGAAAAAGGATGAAAGCAGGAACAAAAGAAAAGATGGAAGGAAAAGAAACATAAAGGAAAGATGAAAATAAAGGGATAAAAATTAAAAAAGCTAAAAAAGAAAAATAAAAGAAAGAAAAAATGAATAAAAGAAGAGCAAAATGGAATGTAGATATAGGAAGGAAGAAAGGAAAATGAGGGAATGAAAGAAGAGAAATGAAGGAAGGAAAAAGAGAATGAAAGAAGCAAGGAAGAAAAAAGGAAGGGAAAAAAGAAAATAATGAAAAATAAAGGAAAGCCGTAAGAAATGAAAGAAGGAAGAAAAAAATAAAAAATGGAAAAGAAAAAGAAAGATTAAAGATAAAAGGAAAATAAAACAAAGAAAAAATGAACTAAAGGAAGGAAAGGTAATGGAAAATGAAGCAGAGAAAAATCAAGAAAAAAAGAAAGAAAATGAAAGAAAGAAGAAGGAAGAAAGAAAGGAAGTAAGAAGATAATTAAACACTGTTGGGAGGAATAAAAATATGAAGGAATCAAAAGATTGGAAAGAAGAGGACTGACAGGTTAAGTTTCTGGTAAAGTTTTCCAAAGTGTTTTGTGTATATATTTATACTCTTGTGTACTGAATATCCCAGAACATGACTGAATTGCATTTTATTGGCATGCATTATTAAAATAAAAATTGTTAAAGACGAGACTTTTCAAACTTGTGTGTCACCAGTAGTCTTCATTCTTGAATTATTAACTAAATTTTTCAGTATCTGTCTATATTTCCGAGGTTAGGTATTATGTACACTATTTACATTATTCAGACTATTGTCCTCGTCTTTGTCGCCATATTTATTACAATGTTTTGGCCATAGTATGCTCTGGCCTTCTTCAGATGGTAATGTAAATAGTGTACTAAATTTTTCATTGAATTATTTCTTTTTATATACATTCTGTATTATATATTTGGTTTAGCTTGCAAAACTTAAGTAATTTATCAGAATTGTCTTTTTAAGTATGTAGCCAATGTAGAAAGTTTGCAAGACTTTAAAGGTCTGCCAAGTTTATTTAAAATCGATCATAATGACAAAAATATGCTGAAAAATGTGTATTTTCCAAATGCATTCAACACATATTCCATATGAAAATTTTCTTTCAAACTTCACATATAATTTTAGTTTTGCCTTAAGGTATCATTAAAATAAGAAATTTTTAAAAAATGAGCCCTTAATTTTCAGCTCATTGAATCATGATACAATAGACAACCAATGACAGAATGGAAGTCACATGGTAATATCGTTATAAACATATTTAACCAATCAGTGAATGGTCAATCTGATCCATTCATTGCTTATATAATATTAGTGTTTCCACCAAAAACTTCAATGGCCAGAAGATAACAGAAAAAGGTTAACCTTTAACAATGCAATTTAGCTTTTGTTCTCATAAAAGATGCATCTATGTTACCAAGCAACTCAGGAAATCATGTCCCTATCAAATAGAAAATTGTATACCTACTATTTTGATCACACGGCAATAAAAGTTGAGTTATTCAATGTGGCCAGAGTACTACACTGTAAGTAGGTAGGTAGAATAAAGTATAAATATTGTGTCAGAAAAGAAAGGAAAAAATAATAGTAAAGAGAAGAAGAAAGAGAAAACAGTGTGAAAGAAAGAAAGAGAGGATAGAAATGTTGTAATGTAAGCAAGAATGTGTTGAGATTGGTGGGGGGGGGAACAGCTAACCGGTTGCTCTCCCACCAACTATGGGGGTAATAGGCAGAGAAAATAAAGAGACAGGAAGTAACAAAAATAACACTGACTTGGAAACCACAGCAACTTTAGGAACAAAGTGCCCAGGGGACTGACTTCACAAGACACTGTGTCTTGCCAACTGCCGACTGTTGGTTTTCCCCATTGCTTTTATTAGCATGAGACATCTTACAAATACCCAAATCTTGACCAATTGCAGAGAGGCCTGGATCTGGATATGCCAAGCTGCCCTGCTGCTTAAAGGGAAAACCTGGATGTAACTAGTGTTGACAAACATGCCCACACACAATCTGGAGCCTCATTTGCATCTGTACTGATGCATGTGTGTGAAGATGAAGAAGAAATGAAAATCTAAAAAATTTGTGAAGGAAATAGAGTAAAAGAAGAAACTAAGAAGAAATAAAGAATGAACAAAAGAAGAAGAAATGCAAAACTAAATGTGGTGAAGGCAACCATCATTGTCTCCCCATCAAACTTATTCTTCTATGTGCCATGTCTCTTCAGGAAGTAGGTGATTATGGCTCTCCACAATATCCTGTCCTTTGTAGGACGAATTCTGTTTTTTTGTTATTTCTCCTAAATCTTGTTCTGCTATCATTTACTCAAGCTCGCTAAATAGCTTATGCGTTGTTTTCCTCTATCCTTTTTGCCTTCAATCTGTCCTGTGAGTTTCAGATTCTCCAAGCCCTCTTTCCTTCTTATGCACCCTAGAAATTTCAACTATCTCTTCCTGATGTTAAGTATAAGTTTCCTTTTTGTTTCCATTTTCTCTAAAATTTTGCTGTGGCTCACATGTTCATTCCATAGTATCCTCAGCATCCTTCTGTAGAACCACATTTCTGTTGATCAGACCCAAGGTTGCTCCCAAATGAACAATAACTTATAGCTGGGAAGATGTTTACATTAAATAAGTAACCTAATGAGCTACGTCAACTACTCATATTCATTCTCTCACCTTTCTCAGGTGTATAATCCTTATGTAAGAAGATATTTCCATTGTAGTATGATGCTGGAATAGACAATTCATGTCAGACATCAAGGGAGCTGGATGCACCAGGACATTGAACTGTAGTCACTTTGAATCACTAAATGGAGAAGTGCTTGATCTCATACCTGCATCCAGTATTGCAAGAATTCTAACAAGAATCCTGGACAGATACATGTATCAACAAACATTCCAGAGATGATTATGGGCAGTCTCTCACACATATAGCAAATGTAAGGTCCATGTATCAGACCAGGTCCCGGCAGGGATCACTTCACCTCCATTCTAGCTGAGAGAAGAGTGAAGCAGTCTCCCACACGCCTCAAATGAGGAATTTAAGGTCCATGTATTTCCGGTGTTCCCTGCCATATAGGAGGACTGATATCCTGTCACATTACTCAACTATAAAAGAAATGGTTGAACCTCACTGAGGGGCAGTAGTCAAATCGCATTGAATAAAGCTTCAGTACAAGCTTAAATATTTGTTTTTTTTTTTTTACACTGAAGAAGAATGCTATGAAGAAAACGAAATGGAAAGAGAAAGAAACTAAGAGAGTGAAGAGAATGAAACTTGGCAAAAACGAATGAAAAGAAAATAAAGAGAAGAAGAATGAAAAGAAGAAAATGGCAGAGGATACGAAAAGAGCGTAGAGAAGAGTGAGACAAAAAGAAATAAACAAAAAAAAGAAGGTGATGGTGAAAGTATTCATAACCAAGGCGATTTCACTACAACTACACCAGATATAGACAAAAAAGAAAGTAACTCAGTCAGTCTTTCAAGAATTCTCCCCTACTATTTCAGTTGCCTTTTAACATGGGAGGGCAATACAATAGACAGTAAAAATGAATAAAAAAAGACATGAAAACCAATAAAAACAGTTGGCATATTGGCAGAAATCAATGAGTTTTCATGTGATATTTCAAGATGTCTTCTAGCTAAGACTATTTTTTTTATAGATGTATCGTGAAAGAAACAGATTGTTTACTTTGAAGTAAATTAGTTGGAGTAACAGGTTGGTCTGCTCCTGGCAAAATCTATTAAACACAAAATATCTTATTATTTGTTTAGATTTGTATCAAGAAATACAATAATTTCATACACACATAGCCATTTTTCTTTAATCAGCTCACCCCAAGCAAGGTAATAATGCCACTAAGATGCAAAAAGCTACAGGGAAACAAATGTGAATATACAGAGGTACACATACTGAGTTAATTTTTGAATAATTAATGGGTCTAATTTTCACCCAGCAATACTTTTATTACTTCAAGTGTTATTTTTAGTGAACACCCTTGGCATACTTGAGAATACATAATAAAGGAAATAAGCTCTCCTGCAGGATTTAAACATATGTCCCCCTTTGTAGGAGAAACCACCATGTTTTCGCAAGTACACAGGCTGGTTGATGTAATACACTTTGTTTAAAAAATGGTGTGTTTACTTCAGAAGGGGTATCCACTAAAAATAATGTTTGAAGTAATATTGACATAATGACATACAAACATGTATATCCATGTACAAAAATAATTTTATATATATATATATATATATATATATATATATATATACCATAATAAGAAGTCATGTATACTTTCTTAATATGTATATATAGAAAAAACAACTAAAAAGTTGTAAATTAAAGAAAATGTTTTTTGTTATGAAAATATTTATATTTTTTTATATATATAAATATAATATAAATAAATACTTTCATAAAAAAGCATTATATTTTCTTTAATTCACAACTTTTTAGTTGTGTTTTTCTCTCTTTCTCTCTCTCTCTCTCTCTCTATATATATATATATGTGTATGTATGTATGTATGTATGTATGTATATATATATATATATATATATATATATTTTATTTCTTCAAACATTATTTTCAGTGGATATCTGTATTTGTAGACACAATTCATTTTTTTTAAACAATATTTATTTTGTCTACTGGCCTTTACACTCAATAAAAAATATGTTGGATTAAAAAATAAAATCCATAAACTCTTTAGAAAGGTTCAAAGTTCATTTCAGAAGAAATATAGTCTAAGCTTTCAATTTTCTCAAGTCCTCATCAGGATAGGTAGCGACAAATGGTGAGTCTCACAGAACATAGTCAAAGAGTGCTGTGAAAAATGGGTGTCCAGTGTTAGTATTTTTTATGCCTGTTAATAAATGTAAATTTCTTTCAAATTTCACACCTGAATAAGAGTTTTGTATTTTTTTTGTTTTGTTTTGTTTACAACATTCATAATACTCGGGATAAGAGACTTGACATTCACTTTTCTATTCCTCTCCCCCAAAATCCTTTTATACTGTTGGATAGAAGAGATTCTGTATGTAATTTCCTACCATTCAAACATGAATAGTTGACTTATAATTCGTAGTGGTAAAACATATAATTACTTTCCAAACACTGTAATATCTAATACTAGCAGCATGGCCCAGCATTGCCCTTTCTTGATTCAAAAATCGTACGACTCATACAGCCATCGCTATCACTTGACTTAAAATATTTTTGCCCTTCCTTGCCTTTAAAGGAGTGCCCTTTGCCGTGCTGATGTTGCTACATGCCTTACTTCTTGCCTATCTCACACTGCAAATTTTTTTTAAGCTCTATACTAAACATTAAATCTGTTACGAAAAAAGAACTAAACAAAATGAACACAAAACGATCAGCTTTAAAAAAGGACTCGTAACTGGAAAAACCGAATGAAAAAAGAATGTTAACAACAAATACTTTTTCACACCCAACCCAGTTCTGCGGAACACAGAATCAACATTGAATTTAAGCAAGCAAATGAACCAATTGGAGTAAAGTGCCATGCAGATTTAAATTTTTTTCCCACTTATGACGAATGCAGGTATCGATTTGTTTTGCATGCTAGTTAACATTCGGGTCAGTCAGCTGTTGGCTCTCACTCTGGCCAGTAGAAAATGGCCGCAAACTACATGAAAACTACCGTAGAAGCATGAAAAAATTGAATATTTCCACTATCGATGGGAGTTGGGAAATGCAAAGTCAGTCTTGGCCTTTCTGCTAACTTGGAGCATGTGCATGTAAATGTTGGTGCAAATCCATCGAAATTGCGGCTGTGCATTCGTTACACACACAAACACATCCTGCGTTTTATAGATAGTGATATAATATAAATGATTATTAAAAACTATGTGTAGTATATATATATATATATATATATATATATATATATATATATATATATAGATATATATATATATATATTGCCCCACCCCAAGGCCTCATGGTCAGAAAGCAAACATTCTAACCACTCAGGTACACACCCATCTCACCATGGTCGATTTGTCAGGAAGTCGAATTCCTGATGTTATCGAACTGGATCGAGGTTGATCCCAGCATGTGGCACCTTTGGGAAGTGCCTGAAAACCATACCACAGGTTGACCCAAGCCTTGTGAGAGGAATTGGGTAGACAGAACTCTTGTGGGTCGTCGATAGCTGTGCTAACACAAAGCCACAAGTCATTGTGGCTGAGGGCTTGAGCGTGCTGGCATGGTTCAAATTGTTGATCACGCTAGATAACACACTCTCTCCCAGAAACTGTAACTAAGGTCTGCTCAGCATAGTTGCAGTATAAACCACAGGTTGGCTCTGTGGGAGTTGAACAAACACAAATGTGCTTGAGCAAGCGTCTGCAATAGGGATTGGCTAGCTGACCTAGTAGACAGGTATCCTTGAATACGAGTGGCCAGCTATTATATATATATATATATATATATATATATATATATATATATATATATATATATAGCGAATATACATAATATCCAATGTCAATAACACTACTTAGAGTTTCATGTAGTTAATGCAATTTTCAGGTGTGGATTCTGACAGTTATCTGTCCCGTTCTCATGATGGTGATTTAAAATTGTGTGCACAAACTTGTGTATTTAAAATATAGAATTAACTATTAATAATTTATATCATTCAAATTCATTGAAAGTCAAAGAATTAAAAATAATAAAAAAATTTTTATAAGTTATTTGGGATTTGAAAGTAAACAATATATCAAAGGGGGTAACTCTCGTTCTTACCTTACCCATTCCTATATATATATATATATATATATATATTATTGAAATTATTACGGAGTCGCTGACTGGGTGCCCTGTGATTGGATGAAAAACAACCAATCACAGGCTACCATTTTAGATTTTCAGCAACCCCCCACGAGAGCGGTTTTACGAACTCTCTTCCTCTTTTGCTTGTTGGGACCCTCAGAGACAACATGTTCCCTGTCTGCACTCTCTGTCATCTAAACACCAGGACATGTGTGAGGATTTAGACAGCAACTGAAGCACAGAAGTCAAGGCTCTGTTTCTTCAACTCAGCCTAAATAACACAGGAAATGTAAAACTGTTAAAAGGACGCATCTTTCAGATAAGTTCTGCAAACCCGACTGTTTGCAAATTATTGGCATTTTCCCAATTATATTTGGTAACAAAAATATTGTGTTCCTTTCTTCTTGCCGGCGTCACAATATTTTTGTTACCAAATATAATTGGGAAAATCCCAATAATATATATATATATATATATATAATACATAAAAAGTTAATGGTCTGAGTTAAATCAAACCAGGAAAGAGTGGTATTAAAAAGTGCTCAATACATGTGTGAAAAAATAAAATAAAAGTAAAAATAACATGTTGAGCTTTTAACTTTAAAAATCAGGAGGTCAGTTGAATCCACTAATTTGGTTTCAAATTACCATGTTGGGAGGTCAATTGATAAAATTGCCTGAGAATACACTAAGTTTGAAACCAAGGTAGTGGATTCAACTGATCTCCTGATTTTTAAAATGTATATATATATATATATATTATATATATATATATATATATATATATATGATAAAAATATAGTTTTAAGGTGTGCTATATTTATGGATAAAAGTGCTCAATCAGAGATGGGGTATATGTAAATATAAAAGTGAACATTGAGTAGCTACAGTCTGTTTTATGCTTCTGGCCTGAAGATTGCATTCAAGCATGAAACACACTGTCACTGTTCCGGGTTGACATCCGTGTCCACTTTCATATATATACTGTTGAAATAGTTAAATGCAACCACCACTTCTACTCCAACAGTTTCTTTTCTCACACTACCCGCCAGTGAAAATCCCTTTTCTTTACTTGCTCCCTGATAAGTACAACCTTAAAAAATTTAAATGCAACATCACTCACCATCTTCTATATTAATGAATCCCATTCCTCTTTTGTCCTTTCCTCAATGATCAGTCTTTTCTCTCATTTTCACTCCCGGTAACCCCCTGCATACTAATGGCATTTCTGCCTTGCTTTGGATGAAATTATTAAATATATATATATATATATGTAAAGATTTAGTGACTGTAGAAACAAATATGACTATAGTATGACTAAAATTATACATATTATCATTGCTACCAAATAACAAAGAAACCAAGAGAGCATCTTAAACATATTTTTGCCTCAAACATTAGAAAATATTCTCTTTTGAATTTCTCCATATTGTAACACCGGAGTTGGTCAGTTGTCCATGATAGAAGAGCAGATAACTCTGATAGTGTTTAATTATATTTTTCCTCCATTTTGCTTGACTGTTTTCCTGAAAATATTTTTGCTGGTTCATTTTTTTTTTTTTCAAGTAAAATAACAAATGGGAAAAAAAAAATGAAAACTTTTTCCAAACTGTTGATTCTTTAAATATTTTACCCTGTAACCTAAAACGGAAGCGACTAAAACCCTGATAAAGCAAACAGTAATTCAAAAATCTTCATAAGAATTTGTATTTTATGCAACTCTCCACTTCACTCAGCCCGCTCCCACCCCACACCCTAGCAAAGTATAACGCTTAAAACTGTAGATTTTGTAAATTTGATTCTTAAGGGAGTAGATAACAGATTTTATAATTTGTTTATTGAGATGAAGTGACATAGAGCTTTCTGCACCGGGTGGGGTAATTTGAATTTTCAATGCTTTCAGCATTTCTCATCTAATGGGCGTAAGTATTTTGGCTGCTTCCAAGATATCCTCTAAACAAGTGACAAATGAATCTCCTCTTAAGTTGTTTTATTACTTTGCAAGTATATATATATATATATATATATATCTGTCAGGATGTGTTTATGAAGGGGACTTTAGACTGGTGACAGATTTTTATTGAAGGTCCCAACATGAAGCAGTTGTATAAACTAATGTCAAATAAATTAGTCAGCATTTTAAAGGTTCAGTATCTTATTTTCCTGTAGAAAATTATATATTCTTGTAGAAAAACCTAAAATACTGTTTATATGCAGACTCCAATAAAGGATTTCTGTATTAATCCAAGCCAAAATATTATTATTATTAAACTTGTATTTCTTTCATATTATTTGTGGCATCATATTCTACAAGTTATGTTAGATGTAATAGAATCTGAATTTCCTAGATGAAACATTGTCACTTGTTTTTTTAATTTTTGACTAGTATTTTCACCATCTAAATTTCAAATGCTTTTTATTACATTTAATTGTAGGTGATAGTCACACCGAGTGCAGGTCAAGTTCTGCAGATCCTGCTATCTGCTCATCTACGTGGATCACGTTTTATTCAGGTTTTTGACCATGCATGCAAATTAGCGATAGTTTTAAAAGCACTAGAACTACACATGCACTTTCCCTAAATTGCAAATGGTGGTTCCAATTGGGCGGGTGAGACATCATGGCCTCTTAACCACAGGTAAGTTGGAATTCCATGGACCAATTTCACCACATTAATTAGTTTATTTATTTAATTATTTTCTGCCTTATAACCCCTTTGCCACAGACAGAACATCACAAGCTCCCTGCTACCTTGTTACTATTTCCACAACAAATGTTCTACATTGGGCTACATTCCTTAGTTTCATCAGTTCAGACCTTTACAGCTCAGACCTGCCATGCCATTTCCACAGTGTCAAATCAACCTTATTTCCTTTGAATTTCATTGGTAAGAAGGAAGTTTCATTTCGACAGCTTCTTCCTGAGAAGAACTGGTACTTTGTGGAATTGACACCCAAGAGCATGTTTCCCTAATGATTACAATCTTAATACCCTTCAATTTTCAGATCAACCATTATCTACTTTCAATAATCTCCTTCAGTAAATCTTTACCTTTAGTAGCTCTTCAGCCTTGTTTTGGTCGAATTAAAAATACTAGATATCACCGAAGGACTACTAAATGTTATGTACACTTGAGAATGACTGAAGGAAAATCTTTGTGCTTCATTATTTCATTGAGTTTTTTAAATGTTTTTCTTTAAATATATATAGAGAGATTCTTAATAAAATCAAAAAAAAAATTGCAATGTTAATGGTCCTAACCTGGCATCTCAGCTTCAGTCTCTTTCCCGGTACCTTTTCTATAAATACTGTCATGGTAATTGTCCTGATTAACTTTCCCGTATAGTACCTGGACTTCAGGAATTTAAGTGTATTACAAGATTGGCAGCAAGTTCTCATCATCTTATAGTTGAAATGGCTAGTTTTAACTGTAAGTTTTATGTTAACAACTTCTTCTCTCACATTTCTCCCTTGTGGAACTCTTCGGTCTTCTTGCTTTCCAGTTTACTTTGATCTTCAAAAATTTAAATACAATGTCAATCATTATCTTCTGTCTTCTTATTCTTTATTATCCTCTCTCCTTCATAGTAGTTTTTCTCATATTCTTTAACACTCAGTAGCTTCTTGCATCCTAGTGGCTTTATTGCCCTCCTTGAGGTGAAATAATCTTGAAAAAGTATCTTCATTTGTTCTTTTAATCATATTTTCAGCTGTTTCTGAATATTTAATTTTTACCTTATAACTGAATGGCTAATATTACTATATATATATATATATATATATATATAATATAAACTTTCATATGAATATCATGCATGCCACCCAATCTGTTCAAAAATGTCTAAATTGTCAACAGTAAGCAATTTCAAAATGACTTTGAGTGAATAAAGCATATCTCTTTGAACTGCATGGACTGGTGCTACAGAATCATAAAGATCTGTACCAAATAACAGAAACCATACCACTTGAGCAATTTTAATGCCACTAACAACTAAAATGGATAGCACATTTAACTTAAAGAGAAAATAATGACATCAAGAAGTTGATATTTCACACTACATCAAACAAAATGTTAGGAAGGAAGCCCTCCCCATCAATATTGAAAAGAGTGGTAACAGTGGACTTGAGAAACCTATTTTCCTGAAAAATTGTTTTAAGAGAAAGATTTTATAAATTTCAACATAAATTAACACTGACTGCTTGGTGAATGAATACTGAATGTTTCCATATAAGGAAATGTTGAATTCTACCATTAGGGATGAAAAGAACAGATACTACACTTTGATCCTAACTCAATAGCCAGGGAATGAAGAAAAGCATAACAGCAAGAAGCAGTGGATCATTGAATGCTGAATACTTATAAGGATGTGGTTAATATTACTACTTCCATTACCATCTTAGTACAGAGCCATAATTTTTAAGGGAGTGAGATTTTATTTTTATTTTTTTGACAATGATGTTTACTCTGTCCAAGGCTCGAGAGCCACTCAAAGTAGAGGATTACAGATTTAGAGGCAACACTTATGCTTCTGGGGAAGATATTGGTTAATTCTAGACTTGAACAGGCTAAGATTGTAGTCATCATGGAATAATCCTCTTGGGGGTGGTTCCACAAGTCAATAGTTCATGGGAAGAAGCTGCCCAAGTGGAATTTACATCTCACCAAAGAAATATGAATGGAATGAGGGCGATTTGCTACAATGTACATGGCATGATGGGTTTTAGCTATGAAGGTTAGGACAGGTGGAACTAAGGAGTGTACTTCATGTGAACACTTTCCTTGGAAATAGTTTGTTTTGTTTTGTTTTACGGCATATCAACCTTAATGGGTCATTTAATGCCGACAACTTTTTTTTTGTTAATATTTTTTCCTCAAAAATGTATAGCTGGTAATATTTTTTTCCTCAAAAACATATAGCTGGTAATGTTATTTTTTCAAAAACGTATAGCTGGTAATATTATTTTTTCAAATTTCTGGTAATAATTTTTTACAAAGTATTTCTGGTATTAAAACCTATTTTTACACTTTTATAATGCTTTTACCTCAGTTTCGTGTTTAACTATTTGCCCATAGCTGGGACCGTAACAGGTGCTACCACCCTGGTTCAGGGTGGACCTGAGAACACCAGCAATTAAGAGGTGGTTCCACACTCCTCAAAACCTCCTGATCTGAGGCCTTGCTGTTAGACGTAGTTTATCGTCTTACCCAGGATGGTTGGAAATAGTGAAAGAGCAGCAAGAGGATTGCAGTGTCTTGTCTGTGAGAAAGAAGTTGTAGGATGGAAAATGATTTGTCACCCACAAGGACATGGAAAAGCTTTTAGACTCTATTGAGAGTGGTAAAGAAGATTGTGGAGCTCCTGACCATATATGGCAGCAGTACCACATTTCTGGCTTAATCAGGCTTTTATAATAAAGGAAAGCAGGAGAAGTCAAACACTTGCTGGAGCAGAACAGGGAACTCACTATTTTTCTAGCATCTTCTTGGCAAGCAATCATGTTGGGAGAGAGAATACCATTCTGATGAACAAAGTTTGATGAGATGAGTGGTAACCCATTTGTGTGGAGTAAGTAGAACTTGAGGTAAGAAGTTGAGTAGTTGACAAACAGAGTTAAATGTCTAACGACCCATAAAGAAGACAACAGATCACACTTTGTTATATGCAAAGTTCATCTATGAAACTGAACTGTCTACTTCTACTCTAAATATAGTCAGACACTAGGTACCACTGTTGTTCTCTGAGTTTATGACAGCATATCATGACCATTCAAATCAGAACTGATAGCCTTCTAAAGATACCTTAAGCCTTTTAGAACCCTAAAAATCATAAGTGTACACTGTGGTTATAACTGCTATCCATTTGTAATTTTGAAGCTATGCACTAAGTGTGAGCAAAGAAAACAAGTATAATGTTCCCCTCATCGACAGAATTGTGTGCCTATACAAAAAAAATGAGGTCATTAATGACAAACAAACACTGAACAAAATAGACACGCCTTAATACCAATATGTCTAACTTATTGTGTATAGTGATTCATCTTAGAAACAGATAGGACTATTCATAGAATGTGGTATCCACCGGAGGATTTAATTTGTTTTTAATGATTTATCAACCCATTGTAGGTTATTTAAAGTCAAAATATATTTTTGTATTGTAATAATTGTAATAATAATTGTAATAATACTGTAATAATTCTTAATTTTGCTTGTAAGTGAATATTGCATTACCAATTTCTTGAGAATAACAATGATTTTTCCAGATACATTTCCTATTTATTCACCCAATGCTGGAGGGAGGAGATGGATTCATACCTTTCCCAAGAGTAAAGATAGAAATTTAAAGAGTTAAAGAAAAAAGAAACAAGGGAGATAAGAAAGGAAAGGAAGTGTTATTTAAAGCTGAAACATTTTGGATTGTAAGAACAATTTGTTTTTGGTGAGTGAATATTGCATTAATGCTTTTTTGAGAATAACAATGATTTTTCCAGATTTCCTACTATTTAACCCATAGCTGGAAGGAGAAGATGAACTGATACCTTTCCTAAGGATATTTGCACATGTGAATTGTTGTGGAGTAAACAGTACAACCCTGGTTGATTATATGAACTAGTCCAACTTCAGACTCGCTAATACAGGTGTCATATCAAGTAGCCGATGCATTACATATAGAGAACACTTATACAAAGTCTGTTATATAAGTAAGAGTGTGTTATAACAGCAGCCATAAAATAGTGGTGTTATAATAATGGTGATGAAGGATTCGAAACTCAGAATTTATAACCATTGTGTTGAGGATTTGGAACACTTACGTCTTATAACTGTTGCAATGAGGATTTTGGAAACACATAGAAAATCAGCAGTTGCTAGAACTACAAAAATAAAAACAGGAGTTGTTGGATATAATTCTGAAGAAAACAATAAATTCTTCAATGTCTCTTATGCCAGACACTGTCCAAAACACCATATCAGAATTTATATACAATCCTATTGAAGGACTGACTTTTTCTGCGTATTTTCATAGATATGAATAAATATGCAGTGGCTGGGAATATGAGGCAAAAAAAGAGATTGTTGTTTTTCATGCTCTGATAGAGCATGAAGAACACTGCAACTATATTTTACCAAGAAAACCAGTTGAAATAAGGTTTGAAGACACTGTACACATTCTGAAGAAAATCTTTAGTGACAAGAGCTCACTGTTTAATGCTCATTGGAAGTGTTTGGATTTAACCAAAAAAGAGGAAGAAGACATTTTCATATATGCTGCTATCATCAATAAAGAATATAAAAGGTTTAGAATAAACAAAATGACTCCAGATATGTTCAAAGGATTAATTTTTGTACAAGATTTAAGTGCTACAAATGATTCTTAAATATGAGATAGAATTTTAACAAAAATTGAACAAAACAGTATTACACTGCAAGAAATAGTGGATGATTGTGAGACAATGCTAAATCTGAAACACGATGCTGAAGAAATTCAGGAAAAAGAATGTGCATGGATACAAGCAAAGGACAAATGTACAAAAAGGAGAATAAATTCTTATTCTGATATAGTAAATTACATGTTAGAAAAAACTGTCCATTTAAAAATACAGAATGTTACAAGTGTGGTAAAAATGGACATATAAAGTCACACTGCAAAACTAAGCAAGCAAAAATTCTCAAGAAATTAGTACAGAGCATTGCAACAGATGAAATAGTCACAGTAAACAAAATAAAATTTGTAAATGTGAAAATAAATAATGTGAATGTGAAAATGCTACTGGACACTAGTAGTGATATTTCAATAATCAGTGAAACCATACTGAAGGAAACTGGAAAGCATTTATTAAAATCTGAATTTCAGTTTCTAATAATAATTTTTTTTTAGAAGTAATTTGCAATGTCTTCTGTAATAAGCATGTAAAAACTGAAGCATAGGTATTAAAAAAATACTATGAATTTATTTGGAACAGACTTGTAAAAACGTAAGTGGACAAGCAACCAATTAAAAAAGTCAGACCAAAAATTTATGGAAGAATTAAAATATGTTTTTCAGATGTTCTGTCAAATGAACTGGACTGGTGTTCAAAATTCAAGGCAGATTTTCAACTAAAAATGGTTGAACACCAGTATTTAACCTGAAACAGAGCATACCATTTGTAGCAGTAGAACAATTTAATGAAGTGTTGGATAGACACAAAAAAATTGGTATAATAGAACAAATGAACCCTTTGAAATGTCCTGCACCAGCAGTGTATGTAAAGAAAAGAAATAAAAGAATTCAGGTTTGTGCAGATTTCTTGACTGGATTAAACAGTTGTTTAGAAACACATAACTACCCATTACTAAGTCCAGAGGAAATTCTTTCGAAGTTGAACACTAAAAGAATATTTTCAAAGCTGGATCTCTCTGAAGCATATTACACATTCAGATTGAAAATGAATGTCCCGAATTAATGACCATAAATAAACCTAGAGGTTTATATAACTTTAACCAACTTCATTTTAGTATAAAGGTGGCACCAGTTATTTTTCAACAAGCCATGAATACCATTGCAACTTTGCTGTGGCATATCTGGATGATATTTTGATCAAAAGTGTGTTGAAAGAACGTGTTGAGCATGAGAAAACAATTTTGGGAAAATTAAGAGAATAAGATTCAATCTTAGTGGAGAAAAATATGACTTGTTTATGCAGAAAATTGAATACCTTGGTCAAATTATCAATAAAAATGGTAGGCAACCAGATCCAATGAGTGCAACTGCAATCAAAAATCTACCTGCACCAACAAATTAAGTTACAAGCATTTTTAGGACTGGCTAATTACTATCAAATTTATGTACATTATATGCATTATTAACAATAATAACACTTAACAATTTACTTAAAAAAGGAGTAAAGTGGAATTGGAATTATGTCAAAAGTTGTTTGATGAAATAAAAACATACTTACATCAGATTTATCATTTGCACACTATAACCGAAAAGCAGAAATTGTAGTGGCATCAGATGCTAGTGAATACAGTATGTACTGGAGCAGTGATTTTTACACAAATATGATGGCAGTAAAATGAAAGCCTTCACTCATGCTTCATGATTGCTTCTATCGGCAGAGAAAAATTACGGCCAGAAAGAAAACGAAGCTCTAACAATTGTACTAGCAGTGAAGAAATTTCATAAATTTATTCATGGAAGAAATTACACATTGCAAACAGACCAGAGAACTTAATTAATAATATATGATTCAAAGAAAGGTATACCTACTCATACAGCTAATAGACAACAACACTGGGGTACCATCCTGTTAAACTATGATTTTACGATGGAGTACCATCTAAAAAATTAGAACATGGGGATGGATTATCAAGATTAATAGCTAAAAATGTAGACCACGAGAGGACACTGTCATTGCAGCATTACAAAGCAAAATGGAAATAAAAAACATTTTGTGCAATGTAATATGAGAGTTACCAGTGGAATAAAAGAAAAATGGAAAGAAATTTGTCTTTCCTGTGAAAATAAAAAAAGTAATTGAAAGAAAATAACAAAGAATGAAATCCAGACTCAAATGTGTAATCAATATGTAATGGTGTAGCAATGTATGGCCAAAGAGTTGTAAATACTGATTGTGTTTCAGAAACGAATATTAAAGCATTTTCACTGCAGATATTCTGGTATTTCTAGATTGAAATCTATGATAAGTTTTGTATATTAAACCAGAATGGACCACGATATTGGAAGAATAGTGAAAGCATGTAGAGATTGTTCTCTAGCAAAACTACCTATCACATAGATAGGACGTTGGCTAAAGACAGACACGGCATAGTCAAAACTGCATATAGATTTTACAGGTTCTATGGAGAGAGTATATTATCTAGTGGTAGTTGATAGTTTCACAAAATGGCTGGAAATTTATAAGTGCAAAAATACAGCATTCTCAGTGAGAGTGAATTTCTTGCATGAACTGTTTGCGAGATATGGCATACCAGATACCGTCGTATCTGATAACGGAATGCAATCCATCGGTCAAGAATTTCTCAGACTTTTGTAAGATGTTCCCCATTGAGTATATTACAACCCTGCCATATCATACAAGGTCGAATGGACAAGTGGAACGGTTTGTGGGTACGTTCAAAAGAGCATTGAAGAAAGCAAGTCTTGAGAAATTAAATGAGGAAGCACTTCAAAATTTTCTGAGAGTTTACTGGTTAACACCCAACCGCATCAGGTATGTCACCGGTAGAATTAATGTTTGCCAGAAGAGTAAAATTGGTGTCTAACAAGTTGTTACCAAGTCAAAAAACATGAACAGTTAACAAAAGTGACACCAAAAGTTTCAAGATCGGTAATAAAGTGTTCTTTAGAGCATATAAGAATGACAAAGAAACATAGGAAGATGGCATAATATCAGCAAGAATCAGGAAATTGATTTACATGATGAAAGGGAAAATATTCAAACATAAAAGGTACCATAATCAGCTGAAAAAAGATTCAGTAATAAAAGACATGTAATATTGGAAGAACCAATAAAAATGCTATATGATGTTCTCAATGTGCCAGCACCACAACAAGTCATGGAACCTACAAGGAGAAGTTCCAGAAAAAGAAAGTGTACTGAATAACTGGAAGTGGATCTATGATAGAAATGCTACAAAGTCAAGTGTGTTGGCAAACTCTCCAGAAAGTGGATGGGGAGATATTAATACCAATAAAAAATAAAATATTTATAAAAGTATTAATCTCAAAAGTGGAGGATGTTGTGGAGTAAATAGTACACTCCCAGTGACTATATGAACTAGTCCATTACTATAAAAAGCTCCAGGTCAGAGGTAAGACTGGTAGCCATTTGGAGTCAGACTAACTAATGAAGGTGTCACGGCAAGTAGATGAAGCATTATGTATAGTGAAACCGATACGAAAGTATGTTATATAACTAAGAATGTGTTATAACAATAGTCATAGAATAGTAGTTTTATAATATGAATGTAACAAACCAGACTGGAATTCAAATGTGCCCCTTTGGTTTCTCATTTTGAGCCATTATCCATTACACCACCTAAATATACATTGGAAATGTTTTAGAACAAAAAGCACTGAAAATGAAAAATAAATGATTATCAGGACAAGAATTATAGTTTCTAAAATAAATATATTTTATCTGCTTATTTTGTATGAAATTCTGTGGAACCTAACTGTTTGGAATTTGATATTACATTTTGTGGCCACATATGGAAGTTACATTGAAATCTGTTTTTATCCGAATTTAAGCACATTATGGTAAATGCTTAGCATTGATACACAGCTGGACTTTAAAATAAATTCATCTTCAAATAAATTAATTTGTGTTTAATCCATGTATGTGATAAACATTTATTTTGTTTTTGTAACAAATTCATTCAAAGATGTGAAACAAGTTAATTAGTTTTATGTTCATTTGATCATTATTTAGTTTATGCTTATCTTTGAACAGAAGAAGTATTTTATTCTAAAAAAAAGCAGAGAACATTTCCTTTTTTAGCAGACACAGAAAAAATCTACAAAAACTCCTCGAGAAGGTAATGAAGGAAAACGAGAAGAAAGGATTATGCATCAAGAGCAAGAAGATAGAATGCAAGGTTATTAACAAAAGGACGAGCCCGAAGTATGAATTTCAAATCGGAAGTACCAAAATCTAACAAGTGTGGAAATTTAAATATCTGGGAAGTGTTTTAACAGAGGACAGAAAGGGCAACACTGAGATCCAAAGGCATATTAGAAGAAATAGTCAAATTTCACTAGAAACAAGGAAACGAGTACTAAAATGCTATGTGATATCAGTCCTCCTGTATGGCAGTAAGTGGTAGATGCTCTCCTCAAAGATGAAGAGGAGACTTGAAGCAACAGAAATGTGGTTCTCCAGAAGAATGCTGAGGATACAATGGACCGAACATGTGATCAACGACAAAGATTTGGAGAAAATGGAAAGAAAGAAAAAATAAAACTTCACATCAAGAAGTGACAGTTAAGGTTTCTAGTGCATATAATGAGGAAAGAGTGCTTGGAAAATCTGATACTCATGGGGCAGATAGACAGTAGAAGAAACAGAGGAAAACAATGCATAGCCCACATGATGAACTTGAGTAAATGGATGGCGGTTTGGTTTGGTTCGTTGTGTTTTCGGCATATCAACCTCATTGGGTTATTTAATGCCAACAACTTTTTTTTCCTGGTAATATTTTGTTTTGTCAAAAATCTATTTCTGGTAATATTTTTTTCATCAAAAATGTATAGCTGGTAATATTATTTTAAAACATGTATTGCTGGTAATATTTTTTTTCAAAAACGTATTGCTAGAATTTTTTTTTCAAAAATATATTGCTGGTAACAATTCTTTTACAAAGTATCTCCGGTATTAAAACCATTTTTTATGCTTTTAATACTTTTTACCTCAGTTTCGGTGTTAACTATTTTCCCATAGCTGGGACCCTAACAGGTGCTACCACCCCAGGCCAGAGTGAGCCTGGGAACACCAGCAATTAAGAGGTGGTTCCATGCTCCCCAAAACCTCCTGATCAGAGGCCTTGCTGTTGGATGTAGTTTATCATCATACCCAGGACACAGATGTAGTTTAACATCATACCCAGGACAGAATTTTAGGTCTGATTCTGCTGTGAAACCAGTAAAATGCAGAGGTTTGTTGATGCTTGGTGATCCACAGGGCCAACTCCTTGATTGTATGCCCCTAAGACTCAAGTTATGCGGCCCATAGGGCCAAGTAATGAGAAATGTGAGAAAGGAAGACATTTTAAATATGTAAAAACAGATGAAACATGCAATAAGCACTTTATTAAAATTAAATATAAACTAAATTTTTGCTGTTGGACGTAGTTTATTGTCTTACCCAGGACGCAGATGTAGTCTAGCATCATACCCAGGACAATAAATGGATTGTGGAACAGGGCTTAGGAGATATAACAGAAAGACAAAGAACTACAAGGGACATGAAGTTGTGGAGAGTCATGATCACCTATGTCCTGAAGGGACATGGCATATAAAGAAGAATACAAGACAAGCATCTATTTTATGTACTACACAAGAAATTTTCTGTTTTGATCAAAAGTTTTGATCATTCAATAAAATAATCAGCATGTGCATTTTCCCACTAAAATGGCTGCTTTCATAAATAGACAACTTACATATATGATTGCTTTTGCATAACAAGACCTGCTCACAATGTTAATTTACTTCACATATATAGCTGGAAGATACTTTTCTTTGGCAGTAACTCTCATCTGTTTCCTCTCATAAATGGCCAAGGACAGCTAAGTCCAGGTTTTGGACTGCCTTTTAAATTCTCTTAATGATAACATGACGCTTTACACCAACAGAAAACAGATCATTTCTTCCATGCATATTAAAGTGGAGATTGCCTTATACACAGAAATATATTTTGGCAATTGCCTTCATGCTATATACAATGTTTCCAATTTAAAATGGCTGTCTTCCTAAATGCCCAACTTGCATAGATGACTGCTTTTGCTTGGTGAGAACAACGTGCAATATTAATTTACTTCCCATACATGGCCAAATGATATGTAACAGATACTGCCTTATGGCAGAAACCCTTATCTACAACTGCTTTTTAGCAGCCAAAGTTTATATTGGTGAGTGAATTAGTTTTAACTAGCCAAATACACGTCCTATGCAAAGAGAAAAGTAAATTATATTAGAAGTTCTTTTTAACTCTAAGCTGGTGATTCCCAACATTTTTTTCTCTGGTCCACATTTTTTAAATTAAAATTTGTTCACACCTTACCAAATTTCATGGGTTAAAAGTACATTTAAAATAAAAAAAACTGAGACAGGGTTAAATGGAGGTAACTGTGGATTTGAAATCAGAACATTATTATTGCTAACTCTCTCCTCCAATTTGCAGACCCTAATTACTATATTCTTAGTACTTGATATAATGCAAAAAACAATGATGAAAATCCATCAATAATTATTTATAACTATTTATACTGGAACTCATGCATGCATTTACAAGTAATTCATAATAATATTTAAAATTTTAAAGTCATATTTATTTTGGCATATGAAGTTTTTGAAACTGTTTCTAAAGCTTTGATTGTTTTTCAGTCATTCCACCTCACCTGCTATCCTCTTCTGCCTCATCCATGAGCTACCCCACACTATTTGGGAACCACTGCTCTAAGCTTTCAGTAAAAAACATTTCTAGTAAAACATTTCTTTTCTAAAGTTCTTTTTACCCTTCTGCTAAGTCTACGTGAATTTTCTAATCTAGGCATTTAGACATAGTGCTGACCATGGGAGAAACATTTGCATAATTTTCTAATGTTTGTTTTACTAATGATAATAATAATAATTCAGTAAATCTACTATTTTTTTCATTTGTTTGAATAATTTGGTAATATTTTAGAAAATCTAATTAAACAGACTATTTTGATTTACTTAAATAATTTTGTAAAAATCAATATAAAATGTCAGATGACAACAATGGTTACTACAAACACTACAGAAAATAAGATCATAACTAACACAGCTGGGCCTGAAATTAGAGATTTTACATTTTATTTAAATGTACTGTATTTTGCTGCTGATAAGATTCATTTTTTTTCTATAAAATATCTCAAAAAAACTGTGTCCTATAAATGTCGGTGACAGGAGTTAACTTATTTTCTACTTATTACATTCTAAATAGTTACCCTAAATTTGGGACTTCTTCTCAGTCTGTTGTCATGATAAGTCAATTTTTCATGCTGAAATATACTATTCAGTGAGTAAAATAGGGGATAGTAGAGATGGCCATTAAGTACAAGGAAACAATTATTTTCTGGTTTCTTCCTTCTTAATTTTTTGGGGAGTTGGGGGCCGTCTAATGCATTGCGGGGTCTTATAAATAGTGAAATATGGTAAATGCACTGATAGTTTGTTTGACTTAAAATTCAGTTTTGACAAGGCAGATATAAAAAGTTTTTCAAAATAAACCTGATGAATTAAGAAAAAACCTTATTGATTTTAACACTGTTTATAACTGGCAATCTTAATAATTTGAATAAAAAATAAAAAATACAGATTAAATATTTATTAAAATATACTTTTAAAATTGTTATGCAAATTAAATAATACAGCTTAAGTCATAAACACCATTTGTTAGTAATAAATATATAAAAGGCTGATAAAATGATTGCATGTTAGTGACATGACCTGTTTTGTTCTACTGATGAAGGTGGGGAATACATAGTAAAAATTCAGCTTTATGCAAATTTATAAGAGATGTTAGACTACACTCTTATCTACTCTGTCCAGTGTCCTCATGTCAGTTTTTTTAATCTCAACATTTCATTTGTTATACTCTCTGGCATTTTTTAGATATTGTTTACTGTTGAATACCTTGCACATTTATTAGTCTAACATTCACCTGTACTTCAAATATCGCTGCTACATCTGATCTGATGCCTTTGCTATATATCTAGAGATTCTTGACAAAATCCAAAATAAAATCAGCAACATTATCAGTCATGACCTGGCATCTCAGCTTCAGTCACTTTATCACCAGTGTAACATAGATTCTCTTTGCCTTTTTTAATAGATAATTAGTTGTAAAGTGAAATGGCAGATGAAAATGATGGTTATTATGAACACTCCAGAAAATAAGATCATAACTAATATTACCAAGTGTAAAATTATAGAATTCTGTAATAACTTATTTCTAGAAGCCAGGATTACATTTATTTTACATTTTTCTCAAATATAAACACTGATAGTTTTTGCTAACTTATGAATGAATTTTAACCAGGCAGATATAAATTCTTTCTATACAAACACAAGGGAAAAAGCTTTATTGGCAGAAACATTGCTTATATTTGGCAATTTAAAAATTTTGAATTAAAAATAAATAATACAGAAGAAATATTTATTAAAATATGCTTTTAAAAATTATTATGCAAATTAAATATTACTGCTTATGCTGTAAATGATATTTCTAAGTAGTATATATAAAAGGCTGATTTGTTGCATGTTGGTAGTATGGGCTGGACTATTTTCTTCTATCAATGGTTGTCAACAAAATGAACAGCCCAAAATGCAAATTACAATATGGAGATACCAAAATAAAGTAAGTACAACAATTTAAATATCTGGGAAGTGTTTTAACAGAGGACAGAAAGTGTGACACCAAAATCCAAAGGTGCATTGGGATAGCAAAATATGCCTTTCAAAAGCTAAGCAAAGTATTAAGAAACAGGAAAATTTTTTTGGGAAGAAAGAAAAGAGTACTGAACTATTATGTAATATGAATCTTCCAATATGGTGGTGGATGCTGGATAATCTCGCAGATGAAATGTGGTTCTATAGAAAGATGCTGAGAATACCATGGACTGAACATGTGAGAAACAAGGAAGTTTTAGAGAGAAAATGGAAAAATAAAAAGGATACTTACTTAACATCAGAGAGAGATAGCTGAAAGTTCCAAGGAACACAATGAGGAAAGAGGGCTTGGAAAATTTGATATTCACAGGACATATTGAAGGAAAGAGGGATAGAGGAAAACAATGCATAACCAACCTAACAAGCTTGGATGCCAGAACCAGATTCAGAAGAGATAACAAAAAGACAAAATTTGCTAAGAGCTACAAAAGGCAGGAAATTGTGGTGAGCCATAATCGCCAATGCCCTGAAGGATCATGATATATAGAAGTAGTATTAAATGTAATAGTCTCTGAATTTCTTTGAGAAAGCATTAGTGATTATTATTAATTTTTGATTTGTAATTTTTACATCATATTTCTAGTCTTTTTTTTTTTGTTGTTGTTCTCCCAAAACAAGGCCAAAGTGCCACTGAAGGTAAAGGGTTACTGAAGGAGAGTGTTGAATAGGGTTTAAGCGAGGTAACATAAAGAAAAAAACATTACTAAGAGCTATAAATGTCAGGAAATTATGGAGAGCCGTGATTGCCAACATCGAGTGGGGACATTCCACATAAAAGAAAAAGAAGAATGTAAGGCAGAGATACACAGAAAAAAATTTACCCTTATGTGAATTTATAAAAATGATAAGATAATGCTTCATAAAACGTGAAAATTAACCATTTCATATCCTCCATGCCCTGTGAAGTGAAAGTTGTATAAAAATGTATTACATTTACTTGTATCAGTGAAGTAACTCTTATGTATAGTGATCTGACTCTAAAATATCTCTAACCTCTGTATATATCTTATTTTGTTTAATGACTTGTAATGTTAATTTATTTATCATGAAAATCTCCTCTGCATCTAAGCCTTTCTCTTTGCAGAAACTCTAATCATTGTCTTTTCTGAATGGGTGAGATTCATCAAAGTCCATAATTTACTGTGGCTTCTAAAATTGTTTTAATAATAATGCAATTCATCAAACCAACTGAAAGCTATTTTTTTCACACCTTCCATATATCATAATTTGGTAATCAAATTATACACACACAAAAAAACAAAATGAAAATATATTCACACTTTTCAAATTATACACAAACAGTATGGGTAATCACTCATTTTCTGAATATGCCTGCCTACATGGGTGGCCAGCTAATCCCTGTTGCAGACACCTACTCAAGCATATTTGAGTTTCTTTAACATCCACAGAACTAATCTGTGGTTTATACTGCATCTATGCTGAAAGGACATTAGTTACAGTTTCTGGGAGACAGTGCATAATTTAGCGGGATTACTAGTTCGAACAAGTTTGCAATACATTCAAATTCTTGGACACAATGACTTGTGACTTCCTGCGAGCATGACTAATTTGTACAAATAAATATGCTAATTAGACTACAAAAACCAGGTTATTTTTTCTCCACCCTCACTTTTTTAAAAAATTATTTCATCCCAAACAAGGCAATAAAGCCACTAAGACCTTTTTAAGAATTTAAAAAAAATTTGTTATCAGGATTTATAATTGATGGACACAATCATAACAATGTAAGATATGAAGGTGACACATCTTTGCATACAAAAATGGAAATATCTTTGTAGTTTCCACATGATATACAAGAAGGAAATACAAAACCTATCAGGATTTATTATTGATGGACACAGTTTAAACAACATATGTTATGCAGATGACCTGTTGCATACAAAAAAGAAAATATCTTCAGACTTTCCACATTATACGCGAAGAGGAAATACAACTCTTTTCAGGAGTTATTAATGATGGACATGGTTGTAATAAAAAGCACTTTTTAAAAGGTTTTTAAAAATTTTTTAATCTTTTTTTATCAAAGAGAAAAAGATACCAGTAAAAAAAACAAATGAATTCTATATTCATTGATTTTTTTGGTGGGGTAGCTGATTTTTTTTGGATTGTTTTTCATCAATTTTCAATAAAGATTTTGAATAATATTCATTCTATTTGCTAAATTTGAGTTGTACTTTTGCCCCAGAACTCTTGCTACTTTGTGGAACTGACTCCCAAGAAGATGTTTCCCTGATCATTATAATTTTAGCCTATTAAATTATCTTCCCCACATATCCCTTAAACTGTGCCTCTCCCTCTGTAACCCTCTACCATGAGTGGCTCCTGGGCCTTGTAGAGGGTGAACCTCACTGTAAAAAAAAAAATAAAAGAGAGAGAAAAGAAAAATGTCATAAATGTGTTCACCGCTCTTCTTCTGGAAATGGTATCTGTTTTCTTCCATTAAGAAATCTCTCAAATTTCATTTTTCTGTCATTTTTTTTCCTTCCACGCACGTACTACCTCCACATTCCTACTGACACTTGACATAGTTTGCCAGGCAAATTGAAGAAAATAATTCGTTGGGGAACATTGGGTAAAAAAAAAAAAAAAATGAAAAAAATGTTTCTAAGTTAAAAAAAGGGAATCTTAAAATTCTGATACTAACTTTGGAATTTTATTAAAACAGATCCAACCTCGGATGTGAATGTTCCTTCTAATACAGAATCTTGAAGGTTTGCCCAGAAAATGCCAGTAAAATTTTCATTCATTTTACTGTTAATTATATCTGGATTTTAAAAACTAAAATAAAACACTAGACAAATATAGAGGATATGATTTCCAAATCTATATATCAGTCTAAATAAGAATAAATTTAATGTCACTTACCTTGTCTCTACTCTGAAGTTTATGGAACAACATCCACTATTCAGGAGACTTGATTGAAAAATTTTATAACAATTTAAACAATATGGATATAGTTATTTTTCTAATCATTTCACCCTAAGCAAGGCGGAAGTGAAACTAGTATTCAAGTGATTAATCAGGGGGTGGAGATTGAGGAGAGAATGATTAAGGAAAGGATAAGCGATGAGAAGATGGTGATTGACATTGCATTTAAATTTTTGAAGACTGTAGTTTTCAGGGAAGCAAGTAAATTGAAGGGAGTTCCACAGGTGGGAAGTGTGAGAAAAGAAACTGTTGGAGTAGAAGAGGCGGTTAAATTTAACTATTTTGACAGTAAAACGGTGGGACCAAGATGCCAATCTAGCAGCACGCTTAAATTCATGTATTTGAGGCTCCAGGGAAAAAAGTTTGTCAGAGCAGCTGCCAAGAAAATATTTGTAGAAAAGACAGAGGGAAGGGAAGTCATATTATGTCTGTGAGAAAGTGACTGAAGTCGAGATACCAAATCAGGATCGATCACATTTCAGATCCTTCTTTGGATTTTGTCAAGAACATTGAGATGAATAGCAGGAGAACCAGACCAGATATGGCAATAGTATTCAATGCACAGACAGATGGTAGATTTGTAAATGTGCAAGATGGACTCTGACAAGAAAAACCTTTTGGCATGACACAGTAACCCAACTTTCCTTGCAGTAGATGCAGCTGTTGATTTAGTTGAAAATGTTAAGACAAGCCAAAATTCAGAGCAGTAGCAAGAAAAGTGAACATTTTATTTATTTTTATTTTTTTTCAAGTCTTTGGTTGGTCGATTTTGTTTAGTGGCATATCAACCTCTATCCAAGATACAAGGGGTTACTGAATTTAAATGAATATGAGAAAAAAGAAAACATTATTAAGGAGAGAGAACAATAAAAGAATGGGAAGTAAAAAGGCAGAAGATAACAACTGACATTGAATTTAAATTTTTGAAGATCAAAGGAAAGTATGAGACCAGAAGAGAATTCCATGAGTGAGAAGTGTGAGTGAAGAAACTGTTAGCATAGAACTTATTTTTAAATTTATCCATTTCATCTTGCTGCCAATCTAGTATTCCTCTTAAATTTGTGAAGTTGACATACCAAAGAGGAAATCTCTGAGAAGAATTACTATGAAAATATTTATAAAAAAAGGCACAGGGAAGCTATGTTACGGTGGTGAGAAAGTAACTCCCATTGAGATGTCAGGTCAGGACTGATAACATTGCAGATTCTTCTTTAGATTTTATCAAGAATCTCTAAATACATATAATAACAAATAAGTAATATTTTATTATTATTATTATTCTCTATTTCTTGTTATTAAACACTATAATTATGAAGTTCAGCTTGCCCCAAAATGTTATCTTCCAGAAATACTTAAATGGAGGGGGTGAAATGCAATTTTGTTATTAGTATCCCACTATATACATAATAAACAACTAATATCCACTCTAATGATTACATACAGAGTGACATAGCAGATTCTGGTGGAAGTGAAAGAAAGATAACAAGAAAGACAACTATATATTTGATTAAGAAAGGAATTGTCAGTGTTCAGGAATTAATGCAGGCATTATTTATAGAATAAGGAATAATTAATATTTTGGAGTAGGATTTTACTATAGAAATATACTGGAAAGATTTAGAATAAAATTCACTGTAAATCAAGAAGAAGTAATTGTCAGTGGCCAGTAATTAGGACAAGAGTTTTTGACTGAAGTGAATAATACAGTTTATAAAATAAATATACTTTTATTTGATTATTTTCAATGAATTTCTGTGGAATCTAACTGAGTATTTGGAACTTGATATTATATTTTGTGGCCTTATGTAGAAGACACATTTAATTTTGTTTTTATCATAATTTAAGTATGTTATATACAAAACTGAAGAAGAGACTTGAAGCAACGGAAATGTGTTTCTACAGAAGGATGCTGAGGATGCCATGGGCTAAAACATGTGAGCAACAATAAAGTTTTGGAGAGAATGAAAACAAAAAGGAAACTTATACTTAACATCAAGAAGAGACAGTTTTAATTTCTGAGGCATGTAATGAGGAAGAAGGGCTTGGAAAATCTGATACTCACAGGGTGGATAGAGGGAAAGAGAGACAGAGGAAAGTAGTGCATAACATACTTAATGGGCTTCAGAAAATGGATGGCAGAACTGGATTCGGGAGAAATAACAAAAAGACAAAACTTACTAAGAACTACAAAGGATAGGAAGGTGTGGAGGGCTATGAAAGTGATACGGCACAATATAGGAAATGCTTAGCATTGATACACAGCTGGAACTTAAGTCTCTCTAACAGACTGATTTTCTCGTAAATTAATTCATGCGAATATGACACCAAAATCTTAAGGGGCATTGGAATAGCCAAAAGATGCCTTCTAAAAGCTAAGCAAAGTATTAAGAAACTGGAAAATTTCATTAGAAACAAAGATAACAGTGCTTAACCATTATATACAGCTGTAAGTTCAGAAAGAAATTTATTCAACTATCATGATTTATGCACATACTGAACAATCATCATAGATGTTCAAAATGTTTGCTTGAATGTTCAACATAAAGTTGAAAGTGTGATAACCAGGAGGCAGTAGCTTTATTTGAGGTCATGGATATTCAATAAGGTTATTCAAGGTCAATTATTCCTGAAAGATAAAACAGTGATAATAAATTTGCCACTGTAGTACTGGTTGTCACAGATGAATAAAAGACATAAGGCAACAAAAATGTTGTTCTACAGAAGGATACTGAGAATACCAAAACTGAACATATGAGCAATCAGGAAGTTTTAAAGGAAATAGAAACAAAAAGGAAACATTTAGAACCAGAAAGTGACAAATGAAACTTCTAGGGAATAAAATGAGCAAAGAAGTCTTGGAGAATTTAACACTCAAAAGACATATTGTTTGCAAGAGGAATTGAGGGAAGCAGCAAATAACCTACCCAATGAGCTTGTGTAATTGGTTGACACAACAGGTATTAGGAGGGATAGCAAATAGACAAACCTTACTAAGATCTAAAAAGTACAAGACGTTGTGAAGAGCCATGATTGTCCATGTCCTGAAGGGACACAGGATGCAGAAGATTTGATACTTATTTATACTGTATTTTCTAATATATTCATTCAAAGATGTGAACTTAATTTTCGGCAATTAAAGCCAGACATATAGAATTTTCTATTTCATATATCACTCCCAGTTATCAGTATACAACTGATATTACAGTAACTGATGGTCAAAAACTATCTTTATATTCATGAAAAATTATAGGGGATTAAGGAAATATGAACTGTCCTCCTTGCTTATCAGCTGTTTTGCTTTCTTTGGTTTGGGTTACCAATGTTAAAGCCCAGAAATAAAGAATTCAGAAATTTTGCTTAATAATGACTGTAAGTCACAAAAGTAATGATGCTGGCAAGAGGAATCAGAAAGTATTTTCTTGAAATGAAGAGTAAACATTCTTAATTAGGAACAAATAAAAACCATATGGTGAGGTTTGCTAAGATCTATAAGAACAAAGCTTCTGTCATAAAACCATTATTACAGTTGTATTGTAATAATTGTTCTATTTTATTATTAATTATTGTTATTAATCTCTTATTGTGCCTAATAATATCTACAGTAAGAACAAATCTTCTATCCACCACATGACTTTTATTACTCTATTGTTATAATTGTTATTAATCTCTTATTGTGCCTAATAATATCTACAGTAAGAACAAATCTTCTATCCATCACATGACTTTTATTACTCTATTGTTATAATTGTTATTAATCTCTTATTGTGCCTAATAATATCTACAGTAATAACAAATCTTCTATCCATCACATGACTTTTATTACTCTATTGTTATAATTGTTATTAATCTCTTATTGTGCCTAATAATATCTACAGTAATAACAAATCTTCTATCCATCACATGACTTTTATTACTCTATTGTTATAATTGTTATTACTCTCTTATTGTGCCTAATAATATCTACGGTAAGAACAAATATTCTATCAATCACATGACTTTTATTATAAATTATAACTATTTATAAATTAAACTTTATGAAAGGTATGTATATATAGGAATGAAAATATCCATTCAGTATTTGCAATTTCAGGTATCTTCTAAGGGTCCTGAAATATTTCCTGCCAGAGAGAAGGGAAAATTATATTTCACTTGGAAATCATTACCTATTTTATGAAATGTTTCACTGATATTTATATTTTAAAACTATAATAAAATATTTTGTAAAATACCTAGAAATTTTTTATCAGCCAAAAAGAACACAAAACCATTGAAAGATATTTGACGTAACTAATTTATCCATACCATCACACAGTGTGTAGAAACACTGTCCAAATGTTCTATAATTACAAGCATATTTGGCTATACTTTTAGCCATTATCAAGGATGATTTTATTTTTTCCATTTAATTGGGTGTGTGCATTGTGTGTATGCTTTTACTGTTATAGAGTTGTTTTATTTTCCAAACACAGCACATTGTGGCTGTGTTCATAGTTAATATTATTAAGTGTTGGCTTTTTCTTTTTTATTATTAAGGCTTCCATTATTTTTAATCTTTTTTTTTACAGGTGGATGAAGTTATTATGTTTGTATTTTCTACTAGTATTTTTCAGATGGAGTCTGGTAAGTTTTTGTGTGTGTTTAAATGGGTTCTAATAGAGCTGTGGTCAGATACGTCTAATGAAAGGTGTCTGGAGAGGTATGTAGTTGTGTGACCGATGTAATTTGGTTTGATCAGGATCACAGTTTCTTATGGGGCATTTGAACTCATAGATAATGTTTATTCATTTTAATTTTGACTTAGCTGGTGTGTTGTTATTTTTTCCAGGATAAGGTTAGCTGTTTTAAATATTTTGTACTAGATAATTAATTTGATTTTTTTATTTGGGTCAGTTTGGCTAGTGTATTTCTTTATAATATTTCTAAGTGAAGATTCATCTTGTTTGTAGTTAATGTGCATTCATGTGCATCAATATATTTGTATAGAAGTATTTTTGAAAGCTCTTGATCACAAATATCAAACGATTATTGTCATTCATTAGGCCTAACCATAAAATCTTGTATGTCAACAATGAAAGTTAACAGAAAAAAAAGAAAAATTATCCTTGCCTGTTGTTTTTATTCAAATGATTATCCACACACACGCACAGACATATATATATTCAAAGACATTTTTATGTTTAACATTCTTTTTATAGATACAAGTATTTAAGTAAATGCTCTGTTCATAATAAACAGTATTAAATAACATTTACCGGCCTGAATGTCCGAGAAATTTTCATAGAAAATATTTGTCCTCCGACAGGATTCGAACCTGTGTCCTATACAGAACAGTCATATAGCCTGACGTGCCTTAACTGATTTGGCCACTGAGGATCGTTCGGTTGGCAAGGTCGAATTTACTGCTTATAAACTTCAATTTTCCATGAATCTCTCACGTACATTCATATCTGCTCATGGCGTATCAAATGTAAACAAATGACGTCACACATTATGAAATAGAAAAAGTCCGACAATTATTTAAAGACATTTTTATGTTTAACATTCTTTTTATAGATACAAGTATTTAAGTAAATGCTCTGTTTATAATTTGAATTTTGAATTTGTAGGTCTGATGAATTGGATCATGATTACGATTCCAATGTAATAAATTATAACCATGGAATATTAGTGTTTGAACCATATATATATATATGTGTGTGTGTGTGTGTGTGTGTGTGTGTGTGTTGATAATCATTTTAATAAAAACAACAGGCAAGGATAGTTTTTCTCTTTTTTTGTTCACTTTCATTCCAAACTGAATTTTGAATTTGTAGGTCTGATGAATTGGATCATGATTACGATTCCAATGTAATAAATTATAACCATGGAATATTAGTGTTTGAGCTTTTTTATTATATTATTACTCTGTCCTGGACATTGAGTTCTACCTGGATTCTATCCTCTTTGGAATATATATATATATATATATATATATATATATATATATATATATATATATATATATATATGCACTTTTGTGTCTGTAACAAAAAGGGCTTTATAAATGGTGTATTGCATTTTGTTAGTTATTAATTACTATTATCATTCTAATTATTTTTACTGCTACCCTTATTGATATTTACCTTTTATGCAGGTAAGTGTTTACAGTTCTATGAATAAATTGTCTTTACTATTCACTTCAGTCACTTCATATCCTTTGCATTAATTGTATTGAATCAACTTGAAAATAATTATTTTTAATTAAATGTAAATTTAATAGTTTGACATCTTTGGTCCGACTCACACCATTAATAATGATCTGATTTTTTGTAATGTTTCTTGTCTTATGTTATTTTTAGGTTTCAGACTTTCAGATTTTCAAAGTGCTTAGATTTGTTTGTCTCCATCTTTAAATTTGCTGTTTCTTTCTCTGTGCATTTATTTTATATACTGATGAAGATTTAAAATGATTCTATTTTTTTCAAATTTTCTGATCTGGTTCAACATCATCTGCATATATGCATTTCAAAGTTTCTTTCATTTAATGTACTTACTTGGTCATGCATACACTTTTTATTAATCTATAGAAAGGCCTGTCCTTTGATCTTGCTATCCATGACTCAAGTAAGTACATTTTACCTAATATTTTTCTTCCATTTCTGTTACTACAAACATAATAATTTTCACAGATGTTAAAAATAGAAATGGTTACATTTAGCATTCTATGTAAATCATTTTACCTCTACCGCTATTGACATTTATCACCTATGCAGATAATTGCTTAGTGTTCTATGAATAAGTTGTCTTGACTATTCACTTCAGTCAGTTCATATCATTTGAAATATTTCTTATATATGGATCTATAAAAGTTTTCTTTTTAATCATTTTACCCCAAACAAGGCAATAAAGCTACTAAGCTGCATGGGGTTACTGAGTGTGAAAGAAGATGAGAAAAATAATGTATCATTTAGGATAGAGATCAATAAAAGATCATAAATTAAGAAGACAGAAGATAAATGGTTTTGCCAACCATTTACAAAAGGTGGAGTAGGTTATTCACTGTTTTCTTCTGCCCACTTTGCCTTCAAGATAACCTGTGAGTATCAAAATCTCCAAGGCTTCTTTCTTCATTATGTGTCCCATAAATTTCAGTTGTCTCTTTTGTAACCTTTTTGCTTCCATCTTACTAAAAACTTCCTCATTGCTCATATGTTTCATCCATTGTAGTCTCAGAATCCTTCTGTAAAACCACATTTCTGATACCTCAAGCTTCTACATTTATGAGTAAATTGTCCAACATTCACTGCCATCTTGGAGAATTTATATTATATAGCAGTTCAATATATTTATCTTTGTTTTATATAGAAGGTCAATATATTTATCTTTGTTTCTAATAAAATTTTCTTATTTCTTTATGATAAGGTTTTAGAAGGCATTTTTTCTATTCCAATGTCCTTTTAGATTTTAGTGTCACAATATCCTTTGAAATACCTATTTTTTCTTCTTCAGACAGAGTAACTTTCTCTTAAAGTGTCTTCACATGGCTAAAAAGTGTTCCAACTTAGTTCACTGATTTTGTATTGTGTTGCAATAACCTGAAACTTGAAACTTAATTATATTTCAGTTATTATTACTTAATGCCATCCATTAAAGTTTACTTAGGAAAAATAATCCAAAACTATTAAAAAAAAAAATCAAAAGTAAAATGTGTTTTATATAAAATCAGAAATTTAAATTGCATGTGTGCCTCCTCCTATTCCTTGGGTGACTGCCTCCTCCTATTTCTTGTGACTGCCTGCTTTTACAGAGAGTGATGGTCTGAGGTAACTCATTTTTCAGCAATCACAAGCCTGAAGCTGTAATTACATAAAAATAAAACATCTGACTTGCTTTTAATTGTGTTATTAATTTAATTTAATTTGTTTTATTTTACTTCTTATTTTTGCAGGAGTGGTGGAAGATATTTATTGTAAGTTTTGACATTGATGTAGAAAAACATTACCAAAGTGAAGTGATTTGGAATTGATAGGAATTCCATAAAGCAAAACACAAGTTAGAAGTTAGTTAAATAAACATTGCAGGTTAATAATAATTATTACCAAATAATATATACATAGAGATACAGTCAATGATGAAATTATTCATACACCCATCAATTTTGAATATTTTTATCCATTTCTCAGAATCTAATGCTCGTATGGTGCCAGGTTTTTATATGATTAACATGAATCATGAAAAAGGAATATAAAACTCAATTGAAGTCAGCTGAAGTTTCTGGGGCACATAATGAGGAAGGAGGGCCTGGAGAATCTGATACTCATGGGTTGAATAGAGGGAAAGAGAGACAAGGGAAAACAATGTGTGACATACCTGGAGGACTTAAGCAAGTGGATGACAGAATGTGGTCTGGGAGAAATGGCAGAGGGAAGGAACTTGTTAAGAGCTGCAAGGGGTAGAGGGAGATGGAGAGCCATAATCGCCTACGTCCTGAAAGGACATGGCACATAAAAAGAAAGAATACAAACCTTACTCTTTTAGGCTGGTCGCTGTGGACAAATGACAGGGACAGAACACACCGGCCCTTGATGCAAAAGTGTAATAAGCATGAAAAAAGGAATATAAAATGCAATAAACTGGACAAGTGAATTATGCAAAATAGGAAAAGAAAATTATCCGTACAGTAGAAAATATTATTTTAAATGGATTGATTTGTGTAAGTAATTTACATAAATAACTCTTGACTATTTATTCAGTAGAATATTTGTGATAATTCTGGCAAAGAACAGCACGTGGTGCATAGAGTGTCACCATTGTTATTCTTACGTTAACATTAGGATAGGTAAGACAAAGGAGCTTAGTGTTGACTTGAGACAGAGAATTATTGACTTCCACAAGTCAAGAAATAGTTACAGCACTATTTCAAACTGATTAGTTATCCCTAGATCTATGGTACAATCCATTATAAAGAAGTTTAAACAGTTTGGCATGACAGAGAATTTACTTGGGTGAATTTACCCAAATTGTCACTGAGAACTGCACGAAAACTGTGTTGCGAGGTTAATATAAACCCAAGTGTTGTTTTGAAAAGCATTGCCAAAAGTTTGGGTATGGTGGGTATCAGTATAAGTACTCGAAAAATACAATGTTTAAACAGAAATGAGTTGTATGGAAACTGACCACGATGAACCCCTCTTCACAAACCATGTCACATTGTTGCTCAGTTGAATTTTTCCAAAACGTTCTTGGACAAAGAAAATTGCTTTTGGGAAGAAATACTACGGAGTGATGAAACAAAAATTGAGCTTTTTAGACATAATGATGTACAGAAGATTTGGCACAAGAAAGGTGAGGCTTTCCTCACAAAGAACACAGTGGCAACATTAAAACATGGAGGTGGTTCAATAATGTTTTGGGGTTGTTTTAGCTCAGGGTGGACTAAACAATTAATTGCAATAAGAGTAATAATGAAATCTGCAGACTATATCAAAATCTTCATCTATGTTGGCGATTTACTTTCCAGCAAGATAATGATTCCAAACTTGTCTAAATTAGTGACTGCATGGCTTCAGAAAAAGAAGATTACAGTTCTGCCATGGCTTTCAATGAGTCCTGACTTGAATCCTATTGAAAATCTATGGGAAGATTTGAAAGTTTAAATAAATCATCAGTCACCAAAAAACCTTCAGGAATTAGAATGTGTAACCATTGAAGAATTAAAGAAAACCCCAGAAAAGATTTGTTCAATTCTAATCAAAAACTTTAGAAAATGATTGCAAGTTATAAAGGTGAAAGGTTATGATATTGACTATTAATATTGTGAAAATTGTTCAATTTTTTTCTATTTTCCATACTGTATGAATAATTTTGTCTTTTCCTATTTTGTATAATTCACCTGTCAAATTTGTTGTATTTAACCAATCATTCTGAAAACTGAGTTTGGTATTCCTTTTTTTGTGCTTATTAACATATAAAAAATCTGACATCATATGGCCATGAGATTCTGAGAAATTGATAAAAATATTCAAAATTGGGTGTACAAATAATTTTGTCATTGACTGTATCTATATGTATATATTATTTGGTAATAATTATTATTAACCTGCAATGTTTACATACACACATACATACATACATACATACATATATATATATTATTGGGCCCAGAAGAAGGTTTTAACTTAATTTATTTTTGTTTATGATGGGAAAATGTTTATTGTACAATTTTTAAAGTGTTTGGCATAATATTTTACTTTCTCTTATGACTGAATATTTAGATAAAAAAAATATTTCATGCTTTGGAAAAGCAGTTTTACAGAATTTTCACCCCTTATTATATATTCAACTTTTCATAGAATATTTTATTGGAAACCTACAAGGAACAAATAAAATTTATTATATTTTTTCTTTAAGCATCTTTTTATTACTGTACATGATAAATGTTGCTAAAAATGAACCTTGATACACCTGAATAATGGCAACAGATTATATTGTAAACTAGAAGTTTGTTAGTTCTATATCCCACAATTTTTATCTTAGTATTATAACTTATTTAGGACTATTCTTCAGAAAATCTATATTCAGCAATTTGCATGACTTAACTCTATTTATCATCATTATAATAAAAAGGAATTATTTGACAGTCATTATAACCAGCTTTGATCTAAGTCTTTACCTCTTACCAGGCATAGATGAGTACTTCAGCTATTTGTAATATATTCATTAATGTGACATGAGCAAAATGTGTCATGGATAGCAAAATCAAAGGACAAGTGTATACATAAGTAAGTAGCTGTCATGAATCATGAAAAGAAAGCCAATTTATTTCACACCATATATTGATATGGAATTTATCAGGGAATACACATATAAGCAACAAATAATCTCATGAAAAAAAGGGGAAAGGTATTTTGTACAGGTTATTCTCAAATGGAAAACATCCTGTGTCTAATTTCAAACGTCTACTAGTCTTTTTCGTATATCTAAAACACTCCTAGCATCAGCATGCTTCTTCTGGGTGACTTGGACAACATGTCTTGATATTCCAAATTCCTTAGTGATTGCACATTGACTCCTTCTTTGTGAGATTTCAATACTTTCCATCTTCCCCAAATTCATTTGTCCCATTTTGAAACTTAAAATCAAAGAGGAGAGAAGATGAAAAAGAAATTGAAGATTCCGCACTTTACGCAACCTGTATTTGATAATTCAACATGGGAAATGTACATGTGTACTGTAAACTGGGATTATGTTAATCTTGAAGCAAGTGAAATGGCTCATAACTTTTGCATGTGTTATCTTCAGTATCATGTTTCATTCAGGTCAGTATCTTCTTTTGTATTGTCTTCATGGGAATACAACAAATTGCATTACAATCCTGAATGGCCATAGATACTAATCTTGAAAATACATTGTCAAATACTTACAGCCTTTTAGTAAAAATTTCTTTTGGTTGCCCCTGTACAGTAGTGTGCAGAAAAGAGGGTAGATGGTGCAACAGCCTCAGGCATCCATATCAGGAGGGCATCCAATGAAAGAGTGAAATAAAAAGAAGACCCGACTTGAATCTTAGGGGCATACAATCAAGGTGTTGGCCCCAGGCATCACCAAACCACTGCACACCACTGGCTCTATATATTAATTTATCCTTCTGGCTATAGTTAACAACAGATCCATTATTGCAGACAAAAAAACTGAAAGTCTTACTTACATGTTTCATTTATTAATAGCACTACGACAGCACTTACCTGTAAAAAAGAAAAAAAAGACAAAATTAATAATAATAATCAAATTAATAATAATAATAATAATAACTCTAAAAAATGTGGCACAGGAGAATATCAATAATTCGAATTGTAGTTGGAGTGCTCAGATTGACTGGAAAAGGTTTCGATAGACTCATTGAAGGGATTCCTTATATCCCATGCCTTAAAGAAATACAAAATATTGTACTCACAAATACAGCTCACACATTATGAAGAGCTTTATATAAAATGTATGTGATTTTTTTTTACAAAAATGATAAGTGGAAAATAACATGAAGCCATTTCTGAACTTAGGTCTATGGTTGGGACCTGGAAGGAAATGTGTGTACAACAGAAATCAAACGAAATAATAATAATAATAAATGTTCAATAACTCCTTCACTTTAGTCTGACTTGTAAAGTCAAAAAGGAGTTTCACATACTCATTTCCCAATACTTTCTTTCGATTACACTTACACCACTTGTCAAAATATTCTTTTTATATCCAATGTTAGATAGTTTTTGATATTTGGTTATGATGGTAGGTTCGTACCACTTTTCATAATTTAGTATTTGATCTCGGAGATGAGTAATTGTCAATATTCTTGTATTATTTCAAACTAAATAATTATAATTTAAAAAATATTTTTTGCCTTATGTGCTTTCTTATTACTAAAAACATCATTTTTTAGTGAGCTTTAGTTGCTATCTCTGTTTTCTATTTTCTTAAGCAGGGAAATTAAAAACAACCAGCCTAGACTACTAAAGAAAAATTGTGTCTTTCACAGGAACCAGGCTTGAATCTCTATTTTATTTTATCAGGGAAACCAAAATGGCCAAGGACGCATTCCAAAAGCTATGCAGAATATTGTGACACAGGAGAATTTCTTTGGTAACAAAGAAAAGTATACTGAGCTGTTATGTGACATCTGTCCTTCTTTATGGCAGCAAATGCTGGACGAGTTCCTTAAAGATGAAGAAGAGACTCAAGGCAACAGCGATATAGTTCCACAGAAAGGATATCATGGACCGAGTGTGTGAGCAATGACGAAGTCTTAGAGAGGATGCAAACAAGGAGGAGGCTTATACTTAACATCAGGAAGAGGCAGCTGAAGTTTCTGGGACATGTAATGAGGAAGGAAGGCCTAGAGAAACTGATACTCAAAGGTTGAATAGAAAGAAAGAGAGACAAGTGAAAACAATGTGCGACATACCTGGAGGACTTAAGCAAGTGTATGACAGAATAAGGTCTGGGGAAAATTGCGGAGGGAAGGAACTTAAGAGCTGCAAGGGGTAGAGAGAGATGGAGAGCCATGATCGCATGCGTCCTGAAAGGACATGGCACATAAAAAGAAAGAATACAAACCTTACTCTTTTAGGCTGGTCGCTATGGACAAATGACAGGGACAGAATACACCGGGCCCTTGATGCAAAAGTGTAAAATTTGTGATACATTAAAATTCTTTCTTGAGAGATAGAACCAAAAAAGTTAGTAGAAAAGATTTTTTGTCTTAATTTTTAAGTTAAGGAATTATCATTAGTATTGACTGATTTGCTTGGATTATATCCTCATTGTGATTGTCAGGTACTGTAGTCTGCAAACTTCTTCAGGTGTTCAAATGTTGGAGTTCAAATAAAAGGTTTGTATGTGTATGCAAGAGGGAAAGTCATAAGTTAAACCTTCAGCTAGTGTCCTTGGTGTTAGCATGTTGACAAAATAGACATTTGGCTGTAGTTCCTTTGAAGTTGCCAGTAGCAAGTGGATCCTTTTGAAGCAAGTGTATCAACTAATTTTTAGATTCACAACTTTGTTTTTAGAGGCTCCAGGCTAAAGACTTTTCAAAACTAAAATAGAGAGATTTGATTGTTTTTTCATGGGGTATGGTTTTTTTCCCACATCCACAAACTGATTTTGAAATTTAAAACACAAATGTTATTTCATGTGTGGGGATATGTGCAATAACATTAAAAAGCACTAACTTGAAGAAGAAAGCGATTTGAAAGTTAACAATAATAATGTCAGTTGTTTTTTCATGCTCACCACCATAAATAATATTATAATGATGTAAGTATTCAAGGTTTATAAATCCAGATATAGTAATACTAACTATAGAGCATTTTTATTACTTATTTATTTGATTGCAAATAATTTTCTCTATTATAATGTACCAATTCCTGCAAAAGAGCAAAATTGGCACATAATGGCAAGATCTATGTTAGCATAATACTATTGAAATTTGCCATTTAATTATAATACTGTGGAGTCTGCATTCATGGTCATCTTGAATGATTTAAATTCTCAAGGGAGATGACTTTTGGTATAAGTGATTTCAGCTCAGAAGTACTAGGAATCAGACAGATACTACACTCTGATCCTAGGTAGAAAAGCATAAAGATCATGCATACAAATAGCAGAATGATAATAGTATAGATTTTTGGTCTGAAAATGTAACTGATTCCAGTTTGAAGAGATCAAGCAGATACTACACTCTTATCTTAGGTAGAAAAGCATAATGATCATACAAACAAGTAGATCGGATTATAGATTTTTATCAATGCAGGGAAAGTTAATTTTTTAAAACAATTCTGCCCATGTATTGCCAGTCAACCCTGCTGGCATTAATATGAAAAGTAATGGAAATATAAGTAAAAAGGAAGAATTCAAAATCAGTTCATTCTGAAAAGAGAATTAATTTTGGAATGGATATATTTTTTCTTTTGTTAATGTTCTGTCACTGACAGTATTATATAATTCAGACTGTGGAGTGACTCTCTTTAAAATTTTTGTGTTGTCTTTTTCAGAGATAAACTTTTCTGCTTTTGAAAAGATCATTAAAACAATTTGAAAAGTGAAAAGAAAAAGCAGAAATAAATTTCTGCAGTTTTGAAAGAAAAGATAAATCATCTTCAGGAAGTAAAATTTGCTTAACATTTGAAAAAAACTTAGGATTAAGATTTTTTTTGTTATCTAATGGTGTCTAATCAACTGTCATTAAAATGCTTTTAATAAAGCATTTGTTCTTGATGTTGCTCAAAGGAAGAGGAACAGGCTTAACCCCTTAAGCTCCATATTTTTGGCTGTGAGCTAGTTTACACTAGGTAAGCTGAATATTTCAAGTTCACAGAGAATGGAGACTCATAAACCTCTGTATGTTACTTCATTTGCTGTACAAAAGTTTATCCTACCACTGAAAGTGAATCTGATCCCTAACAATGTTGTGTTTGAATTTCATAGTTGTGTAGTCATATCCTGCTATGACAACAGATAACAACTTTGAGTGAAATTATCAATAGGGATACTGCAATTGAAAGGTCTTGAAAAAGAATGCAGTGGAAAGGGAAGTAATATTACTAATGCAGAGTGCTAAAGGTTAAACATCATCAGAGATGTTTCGACTTGAAATGTGATTTCTCATCTTCAGCATGAATGCACATTTCTGAGCATGCTAGTCTGCAAAGGGTCATTTGAATTTCTTCAAAACAGAGAGAACCAACCTGCATTTTATACTGCAACTATGCTAAGCAGACCTAAGTTACAGTTCAAATATTTCCCCCACCCATTTACTTTCCAACCATGAGACCTGTGTTTGAATCTTACTATGGTTGAATTGTCAGGGAGGTGACTTCTTGATGTTATCAGCCTAGGGTGCCAATCTCAGCATGCAGTACCATTGGAAAGTTTCTGAAAATCATACTATGGGGTATTTTTACTGAATGTGACACAAGGTTAGTTTAAAGTTGGTTTAACAGCAATACTATGGAAAAACGCTCAAGCCATCTGTTCTCTTCTCCTTTTTAGGAATTTGAGGAGATATAACTGTTTGGAAGTCACTGATGCATAGAATGTTTGTTTCAGTGCCCAGTTGTCAGGACAGTGGTTAAGTGTGAGGGTAGTGCCAGAAGTTGACCTAATTCTTGTGTTGGTTTGGTGTGAGGTATGGTCTGATGGTCTGTGCATATTGGTTGATTGGCATCATGATATTGGGTTGCATACTTGCAGAGACAGAGTTGCTTCCTTGTGGAGTCAGAGTTGCTTGTTTCATAGAGTCAGACTCGCTGGTTGTGGAGTCAGAGTGACTATTATAATGTACCAATTGGTTTCAGAGTCACTTGGTAGCACGAGTGGGGTGTATGATTGCGGAGTCAGAGTCGCTTGTTTCACAGAGATGAAGTCACTTTGCAGAGTTGGAGTTGCTGCTTGCCGAGTCAGAGGTGCTTGGTTGTGGATTCAGAGTCACTGTTTATGGTGGTAGCCTGTTTGTGGAGTCAAAGTCACTTGGTAGCATGAATAGGGTACATGCTTGCAGAGTCAGAGTTGCTTCCTTGAAGACTCAGAGTCACTTGTTTCACAAAGTCAGAGCTGCTGCTTGCACAGTTGGATTTGAAGAGGTGATGGCATTGGCAGCAAGGAAGGCTTGTAGCTTGCTGGTATCAGCAATGAGATGTTATCAAGTCGGTATTTGCTGAGGTGACAGCCTCGTCAATGATGAAGGATTATAGGTGGGTAAAGACAAAGTTATGTTTCGGGTCGAAGCTGGATAGCTGAGGTTGTTAGTCAAGCCTGGGAGTGATAACAGTTGTTGAGAGATGTAGTTATGTTGAGTGGTGTCGGTGAAGGTCACGGTGGTAGCGGCAGTGGTGACGGTGGCAGCAGTGCTCTGCCTGATGGCCGGTGGCATGTCCGGCCGCAACTGCTCATGGTTGTTCTCACAGACCTATTTTTGAGCAGGTCTCTCAGTCCCTAGATTGACCACTACCAGAGCTTGCTTTGTAGACCAACTGTGATACATGGAGTCTGATGTGCAGAAAACAACTTTTTCATTCTCTGCCTTCATGGCATTCACATCCAGTCAGCATGCAGAATGAATCAGAAAGTGATCTAATTGTGATGGAGTATAAGAGAGTGTACAGGCCTTGTTTAAACAAGTGATCATGCCAGATTATGCACTCTCTCTCAGGAACTGTAACTAAGGCCCATTGAGTTACCCTATATGCCACGAGTAGGCTCTTTAAGTGTTGAGCAAACACAAATGTGTGTGAGCAGGTATTTACAGCAGAAATTGCCTATCAGACTAGTCTGCTTGGAAATGAGTAACCAGCCATTATCATTATCATCCATAACCTCTTAAATGAATCATTATCATTCCAAGAGTTGTTTAGACCATTAAATTCATTCTTTGTGTTGGTTTTAATTGTTCAACAATTTGGTCAATCTATTTTACAGTGCTCCTCAAATGTATAATCCCAAAGGAAAGAGAAACCTTTTTATTTGACGAAAATAAATTACAAATGCTGAAGGTGTGGTAATATACAGATTAGCTCAGCTCATTCCCAATTTGTGATGCACAGAGACAATACCATCCTCAGTGATATATGTAACACAGGTAATTCTATATTTATAAATGGAGATTTTCTCTAACTCCCATCTTGCTGAGCAAAGAAATCTATACTAATATATTATCTAACCATTAGATTTCTGTGGACAAAGTGTTTAAAACAGGGTTTCACAACTTGGGCAATATCACCCACTGGTCAGTGATTTGAACGGTTGGTTGGATGATAAGCAACTGAACAGAAAACAGTGGGTGATTGGAAATTTTTTGTAAGCAATATAGGATTTTGAGTATTAAAAAGGTACTTCAACAAAAAGGTATTAAAAAGGTATTTTAATGATACCCCAAAAAATAATATATGCAATAAAACAGTATTAAAAAACAGAAGGCTAATTGGCAATAACTGGGTCACATTCCTAGATAAGATATAAATATGCTTGCAAACAAAGAATATTTTACTATTTTCTATAGTTTGGGCAGAGTCATTAACATTTAAATAGTTCTTCAGATGAAACAACATTTTTATTTTCGGATATAAATCAGGTAAGGGAAGACCAACAACAACTTGTCAGTAAAATTAAGTGATCTCAGGATAATTTTTATTTAATTCAAAATTGTTTTTACTTTTTTTATCAGATTGGCCATCTTGAATTTCAGTAATGGAAAGTGGGAGAGGATGCAAAAAATGTTAAGAAAACCAGGGTTAAAGTATCATCCATGTAAGATGAGCTCCCAAGATATAACTTCAAATTTTATTTTATTGGAAGTTACTAATTCAGATACTGTAATCATTTATGTATACTGATTCACTGATTCATTTTTGACGGCTCATCAACACTTTCTAAAATAGAAAATATTTTTAGACTGTAAGAATTTTTTTGAGATAATAATTATTTCGTGATAAAGGTCTTACTAATTAACCCATAACTGGGGGGTGAAGAGGTGGATTCATACCTTTCCCAAGGATATTTGCACATAAATGAATATAATGAACCCAATTGGAATTTGAACTCGGCTCTCTAATTAACAATTCTGAGCCATTATTCATCACACCATTCACATTTAGTCTTATTTTTAGTCAATATGAATGGATAAAAATTTGAACAAATGTTAAATTTAAATAAGACTTAGCTGCTATGTCTAAAAAGTATGTGTGTATTATAAATGAGAAATGTTTTTTGCCAGAATTTCATAACCCAAATTTAGTGGTATGTATTATGCATGCATATTTATGGTAACAATACTACCGCAGCTACTACTATTAGGTAGCAAACAATGTATATGTTATGAATAATAAAAAGAGAAGAAACAGTAATATGATTAGAGATTTGGATTTTCTGTGGCCAGACTGGTTAAAGCATCATCCATGTAAGACAAGTTTTCACAATATATAATACAACTCCAAGTTACTTCTTTATACCTGCATTGCACTGTTTTCTTGAATGGTTACGGGATATTCAACTGAAAAAGTTGTGATTAAAAGGAATAGAAAAAATGTAAACTAAATAAAAATAGTTAAAAATTAATGAACAAATTTCTTTGTTCCTACTTTTCACTATTTTCCTTAATGGTCAGAAGTTATTCAACTGAGAAAGTTGTGATGAAAAGGAATAATAAATTGATGAAAAGACAAGTCTGTAGTTTCAAACAAAACTAAATTTGTTTTTTTTTTAAATAATGTAAGCTATATAAATTCTCATTTTTAGTCAAGACAAATGTATAAAAATTTGAACAAATCTTAAATTTAAATTAAAATTAGCTGTTAAAAAAAGTAAATGTGTATTATAAATGAGATATGTTTTTTGCCAAAATTTCATAACCCAAATTTAGTGGTATGTATTATGCATGAGTGTATATTATATATGAATAATTATGGTAAATTAATACTACTGTAGCTACTACTATTAGGTAGTAAACAATGAATTATGATTAATTAAGAAAGAAGGAACAGTTATATGATTAGACATTTATGAACTGAATTTTCATCTAAATTTATCTAGAATCAAAGAAAGAATTAAAAAATGGGTGATATTAGGGCAATTACAGTCACCCAAGAGCTTAGCACAAATGATGAGAACAAGAAAAGAATATTCTAGGATAAAGGATAAGACTTCAAGACTCACTGAAGGTGATTTACATTATTCGGATTATTGTTCTCATCTTTGTTGTCATATTTATCACAACGTTTCAGCCGTTGTATGCTCCAGCCTTCTTCAGGTGGTTGGAATGTCAAAATGAACCGTTTATTTTGCTCACTGGGGTAAACTGTTCTAGTTCCATGTGCCAGGTTTAATGTATGTCAGTTATATTCTTAAGGACACATGACACAGTGGATAAAGGTGTTGGTTAGATCCAGTGACAGGACCCAAAGAGTTGTGAGTTCAATACCTGGTTTAGGCAGTGGAGAACTTGGAGCGGTGAATTAACAGGAGATAACTGATAAATGACATCCGTTAGACATGGCATATGGAACTAGAACAGTCTACTCCAGTGAGTGAAATAAAGCATTCAGTTCGAAATTCCCAACCACCTGAAGAAGGCCGGATTGTACAACGGCCAAAATGTTGTGATAAATATAGCAACAAAGATGAGGACAATAGTTCGAATTATGTAAATAGTGTACATAATACCTCATCTCAGAAATAGAGACAGCCACTGAAGGCTATTTCTTTGTTTTGATTTCATGCTACTTAACTGAACAATCATGATGCATTTGACCTTGAAAGATGTGATCAAAAGCCACCAAAAGACTGAGTAAAAAAATAATAATAAACAAATGTCTGTCTCCTTACTTCACATTATTTTTTTTAGAATAGTCAGAAGTTGTGATGAAAGGGAATTACAAAATGAGAAAAATGAAAAAAAAGACAAAAATTAATGAAAAGACTTTTTTTATCCTGACTTCTTGCTACTTATTTTAATTCAATTGAGACAGTTATTTTTCATTTTTACAATGATGTCAACTCTCGATAAGGCCCAAGAGCCACTCAAGCCAGAAGGTTACAGAGTAAGTGGCAAAGTTGGTGGGGATATGTAAGGAAAATAACAGTTAACCCTAGACTTGAACAGATTAAGATTGTAGTGATCAAGAAAGCATCCTCTTAGGAGTTAGTTCCACAAAGTAGTGTTTCATGGGAAGAAGCTGCTTGAGTGGAACTTACATTTCATCATTGGAGTACAAAAGGAATGAGAGTGGTTCACTACAATGTGCATGGCATGTCCATCTTAGCCATAAGGTTTAGAACTGGCGGAACTAAGGAATGCAGTCTGTCTGAACACTTTCCATAAAAGATGAAAAGGAATGAGTAAATGGAAAAAAGACCAGTAAAATTCAATGAATTGACTTTTTTTATTCTTAATTCAGGCTGCTTTCTTTAATAGTCAGAAGTTATTCAACTGAGAAAATTGTGATGAAAAGGAATGACAAAAAGAAGAAAAATCCTTGACAAAAATTAATGAAAAGACTTTTTTTTATTCCTACTTCATATTATATACTTTAATGGTCGGAGGTTATTAAACCAAGAAAGTTGTGATTAAAAGTAACAAAAACATCAAGAAAACTAATAAAAAACTCTTGACAGAACTGATAGGATTTGATTGTCAACCAAATCGATTAAGATGAGACCATACATCTGAAAAATGGAAGGAACTGTTGCCTGGCTACACTGCTTTAGTCCAAGGAATTTTTTTCTATTTAATGTAGTGAGTAAACAAAATCTGATATAATGGATATGATTTCGTTGTGGCAAATGTAACTTAGATTGTGTTGAAGTTTTTATAATGTTTGTTTCTTTTGCTTTCCTTGCATAAATAGAAGCTGTCTGGGGAAATAATTATTTGAGACATTTTCTTTGCCAGACGTGGATAAATAAAGGAGCTTATCCCTTGAGTTATTCAGCAAGAACAAATCTCTTTGAGAGCTAAGGATAAGCCTTTGTGAATCTAACAATTTGTGTATCTCAGGGCAATTTTATTTCAGACAGCAAAAAAAAAAAAAAACACCAGAAAACAAAACCAATATAGCTGAGCTGATCAAATTCAAGTAAGATTAAAAGCAGAAAGGAAAATTTCATAGTGTCTTTGCCACAATTTAAATTAACTGTTAGATTTTGGTGCTCAGCATCACCAGCCTTATCTTAGTAAACATGATCAGCATTAATTTTGTGTGAAGTTATTCATAGATAAACAGGTTGAAATGAATAGGTGTATTTTAGTAAAAATTAGTGTATTTTAGTACAAATTGACCATTGCTGCATTGTGTAATGTCAAAATCAGTTTATCTTTTAATTTTTCTAATATTTGGACTTGAGACTATAGGCAAATATTAATCATTTATAATTAGGTCTATAAGTAAATGTTTGGTGTTTATACTTGAATTTATAGGTAAATATTGACCATTTATACATGCATCTAGAGGAAAATGTTTAATTTTTTATACTTTGGTTTTTTGGTCAATGTTGGTCATTAAGTAAAAACTAAATTTATATTTAGGTTTGTAGGTAAATGTTGGTCATTTATACTTGGATCTATAGGAAAATGTTAGGAGTTTTATATTTGTGTCTATAGGTTAAAGTTTAATTTTTTATACATCTTGATAAATGTTTGGTCTTTAATATTTGAGTCTATAGACAATTATTGATCATTTGTAATTGGGTCTTGGAAAATGTTTGATGTTTTATACTTGAGTCCATAGGTAAATATTGATAATTTTAACATACGTCTACTGGTAAATATTTCAGCTTTTATACTTGAGTCTATAGGTAAACTTTGGTAATTTATATTTGGATCTATAGTATAATGTTTAGTCTTTTATACTTTGGTCTTTCAGCCAGTGTTGGCTGTTACGTAAATATTGGTCATTTCTATTTAAGTTTTATGTAAATGTTGCTCATTTCTATTTGGGTCTATAGGAAAATGTTAGGAGTTTCATATTTGAGTCTATAGGTTAAAATTTGTTGTTTTAAACTGGAGTCTATTGATAAATGTCTGGTTTTTAATATTTGAGTCTATAGGCAATTATTGATTATTTGTAATTGGGTCTATTAGAAAATGTTTGGTGTCTTATACTTGAGTCTATAGGTTAGTATTGGTCATTTATAGTTGGGTCTATAGGAAAATATTTAGTCTTTTATACTTTGATCTTTCGGTTAATGTTGTTTGTTAGGTAAATATTAGTCATTTCTATTTAAGTTTTTAGGTAAGTGTTGCTCATTTATACTTGAGTTTATACGTAAATGTTGGTCCTTTATACTTGAGTCTATAAGTAAGTATTAGTCATTTATACTTGAGTTTATAGGTAAATATTTGATTTTGTAAATATTTACCTGGTAGGTAACACTTTTTAGAGAGGATCTTCTGCAGGGGATGGTGTACATACTCTAGGCCTCACCAACAGGATAGTAAATAAATTGGTACCTACTATCAACTCATTTGGATTAGCTTGATCCTGAATTTGATATCTAAAATAGGCAATTTATTCATTCCTCTACCTTTAGACTCAAGTATAAAACCCCAAATATTTATCTGTAAATGTGGAAAACATTAGAATCTAACAGTAAGAGCTAATTTTGATTTTAAACTAGAAAGCAAGAAATTTTATCTACCAATTTTTGTCCAAAACTTTTTGAATTAATCCTTAATGAATCTCAGTATCTTGGCAAAGATCATCCTTCTTTGAACATTGTGGACTTGCATGACAGAATCACAAAGAACTGTACCAAATAACAGAAACCATACCACTTGTGGACTATCATCAGCAGCAACAACTAAAATGGATAGGTACATGTAACTCAAAGAGAAAATAATGACATAATCAAGATGTCGACATTCCACACCACTTCAAACAAAAGGTTAGGAAGGAAACTCATCAGTACTGGAAAGAGCAATAACAGCTACTAGATTTGAGAAACCTGTTTTTCTGAAAATTGTTTTAAGAGTAAGATTTTTTAACCAAAAACAGTACTGGCTGCTTTGTCAATGAATAACATATATTTCTTTGTAGAGAAACAGTTAATATTACAATTATTTTACAGTTTTTCTGTTTATAATAATTTGAAAATACAAAGGAGAATTTATAAAATGATAAAGAAACATGGAAAATTTAGTCACTTAACGCAGGTAATTGTAAATGAAAAATTTTGATAAGGACTTTAAAAACATTTTTGATTGTGAACAGCAGAAATACATTAATGTTTGTAATATAGAAAATGAATGCTAAGAGTGCATTTTTTTAAATTAAATTCTGATAACAGTCACTCTGAGTGTGAAAATTAATTAATATGAACATTTCTGTGCAAAATTATTGATGGCAATTAAATCCAAAATGTTTAAATAAAATTAAAGTTGTGATTTTTATAAAAAAATTTCAGTTAAAATTAAATAATTTGTTTTTAATTATTCATTTTTAAAACTTTAAAATTTTAGCATTTTTAATTTATTTTCTAAACATTTCAATTGTGTTTTTAGGATGCTATAAAGAACTATCAATGATAAAGTTAAAAGACATTTTGATTAAAACTTAAAAATTTACTAACCAATTCCAGTTGTTTTTCTTGTTTTTTTTTGGATGGTTCCAAGACAGTGGTGAAGAACATTAATCTGGAACCGTGATCATTACCATTACAAGATAATACTCTGCTGAACACAATCTACCAGCAGCAACTGAGACACCAACAGGCAGCATGCTAACAACCTTCTTCATTCCATTATCAATAACCTCCCTGGTACTCTCCTGGCAAGGCCAATGATACAAACATTGATTACCTCAATTAGAATAATTAATGATGTCAGATCAAACCAATTATTATTAAATTATGGTCAACAGGACCTGAGATTAATTAATTTCTCATATACAAAAATAATCGGCTGTTAGACTTTTGCTGAGACCCTAAAAGTAATCTATCTTTACAAAATTTCTTTATATAAAATAAGATGTCTAATAAGTAGGTCTTGGCCAAACTAAAATGAAGATTTCAGTCTTCAACTGATTTATTAAGTATTAATCAAAGAATTCTATGATCTTGTGCTTCTGCTATGTATTTTTGAAATTCTGGATAAGATCCAAAGAAGAATCTGCAATGTTACTGGTCCTGACCTGGTGTCTTGGCTTCAGTCATTTTTTCTATGCCTTTTCTATAAATACTTTCATGGTAATTGTTCTGATAAACTTTTCTTTATGGTACCTAGACTTTATGAATTTAAGTGCAGTACTAGATTGGTAGTGATCTCATCATATTCCAGTTGAAATGGCTAGATATAACCGTAAGTTCTATGCTAACAGTTTCTTCTCTCACACTTCTTGCTTGTGGGACTCTCTTTAGCTTTGATATTCAAAAATTTAATGACAAAGTCAATTGTTATTTTTTGTCTTCTTAACTCCTGTCCTTTTTATTGTTCTTTCTCCTTAATAATGTTTTTTTTTTCAATTATATTCTCTCACACTCAATAAACCCTTGCATCTTAGTGGCTTTATTGCCTTGCTTGGGGTGAAATGATTAAAAAAATATGCATGTCACATCATGAAAGTACATTGCAAAAATTAAATTTGCAATATCCCTAAGAGATAATTTTAAAATGAAGTAAACTTTTTCACCTATAATTAATACTGATTGAACCCCTGTCAAGGGTGATTATAAGAGTTACAGATCTTTATTGATGCTGTCTTGGCCAGTAAGGTAGATATTAGCAAAGTGTGAGAAAATAGCAATTGGGGGTTCAGATCCCAAATCAGAAATCTGGGTTGTAATCCCAAAGGTCATAATTCAGTCTTTCAAGACCAAAGTAAAAAATAACTGCAGTGTAAAACAAAAGTCAAAATCTGTATCTACAAAACATAGGGGTCATCCTCTCAAATAATACCATACTTTTTGGGAGGAGGCTAGAGTTAATCCCTCATGTCTGATGCATCTCCAAAGAAGGGTTGCCAAGCGGGATTGAGTAATTGTTTTTCTGCTAGCCAATATGCAAGTAGGCCTCCAATTTAAATCTGGCTTTGTGCTCCATTCCATTTAACAACCAAACAGAACTTCTCCCACTGCACTTAAAACAGGAGAATCAAGGTCAATCACTGATGCCTGAGTTATCCCAAGAAGAAATTATGTCAGGAGACTGAGACTAATTTTTGTTACCAATCCCAGGTAAATGTGGGATGCATTCTTGAAACATGTCCTATTTTCATATTGCATTTGGATAGATATGTAGATCAAATACCTTTCTGTATTCTTAATATCAGTTATCATATTTGTCAGCATGAAGGACACAGTTTTTCTCTTCTGAAGTAAGTCTTGAAAATTTGCTATGCACAGGTTAGGGTTTTCATAGGCCGATGCCAACCTCAGAGAAAGGTTATCCATTCCAAACAATAGCCTGAATTCTGGTATGTTATGTAAATATTTGAAAGTTATTTCAGGAAACAAAACTACATCATGTATGTCTGCAAATATAATACCTATATTCTTGATAAGAAAAGTGACTGAATTTGAGATGCCAGGTCAGGACTAATAACATGCATCTTAGTGGCTTTATTGCCTTGCTTGGGGTAAAGTGATTAAAAAAGAAAATAATTAAACAGAAAATTAAAAGAATTCTATTTTTCTGTCAAATCTAAAAGGAATTGTTTAAAAAAAATTGAATTCTTTTTCTGTTATATTTTTTAATAAGTTACTTAGTCCTTTATAAAAAATTATATTAGAAGAGATTAATTCGGATCCCTTAATTATATTTGTGACAATATTTAACCTTTGTGCCCACAAAAAATGGTGTCTCATAAGGACAGTTATCTCTTTGATATCACTATTAGTGTAAACACTTTTGACTCCCTCGGCAATATTTATTGTTTTAAAAAGCAATGATTAGAATTTTAATAAAACCCAAACATATGAAATTCGATTTATATATTTTATTTTTTCTTGAGAATTGTCAATAGTTCGTTAATGTTTTTATAAAATTATGAATAAAAACTTTTTCAGGAGACTGAGACTCATTTTTGTTTCAATCCCAGGTAAATGTGGGATGCATTCTTGAAACAGGTCCTATTTTCATATTGCATTAAAGAAAGAAATATTGCACTGCAGTTGTTTTTCAATAAAAAGATTTTCTTTCTAATTTGTTTCTTTAAAAAATGTAAATCATAAATATTGTGTTGCATATGCTTCACATATTTTTATAATCTTGTAAACATTCGCCCTTGCATGGAGTATTGCTGCCATATATGGTATGGAGCCCCTGCTGTTTGCCTCAGGGTTCTTGATAAGATCCAGAGACGGATATGCAATGTAATTGGCCCTGATCTGTCATCTCGTCTGCAGTCGCTCTCTCTCATATAACACGCCATTGCCTCGCTCTGTCTTTTTTACAAATACTTTCACGGTAATTGCTCCGAGGAGCTGCTTTCGCTGATTCCTAGGCCTTGTGAATTTAAACGTCCTACGAGGCTGGCATCCCGTTCCCACCCCTTCACCATTGAAACTGTTAGATGTAGACGTCTCTTCTACTCCAATAGCTTCATGTTTCGCACATCTCACCTGTGGAACTCCCTTCCTTATTCCTATTTCCCTGACAAATATAATCTCCAACTATTTAAGTTTAACGTCAATCGACATCTCCAGTTGCCTTGATCTATCCACTTCCCTTCTCCACATACTTTCACCTTTCATTCCTATCTGCTCTCGCTCCAAATCTTCTGTAACCCTCTTGCCTTGATCGATGCACTATCTTTCTCCACATCCTCTCCTTTACCACTTCTATCTGCTCTTCCTCCAAACCTTCTGTAACCCCTTGCATGCTAGTGGCTTCCAGCCTTGCTTGGGGTGATATGCTTAAAAAAAAAAAAAAATAAATACTACCAAGGGAGTCAAAAGTGTATACAGTAACAACAGTGTTAAGGGATTAATCTTCCTTTTTAATACACCATTTTTTGCAGGCCCAAAAAATTGCCAGATTGTTTTTATGACAGCTATTTAAAGCCAATGAAAATATTCAGTTTAATAATTAAGAAGGCAAGTGTTATTTTTATTTATTTATTGAGAGAGGTAATAAAATTCTTACGATGAGAGTTGATAAAGATATTTAAGAAGTGGATGTTTTTTTTTAATATTTATTTCATATGTAACATTAAGAACAAAATTACATTTGAATATTTCTTTTAGCAACTCCTGCCTTCTTTACTAGAATAGTGAATGTCCTTGTCACTATAAAAAATTTAATTAATAGAGCTAAATTAATCTCTTCTGCTTAAACAATTTTCTTCAAAGAACAAAGTTTATATTTTAATGAGAGCTCAAGACTTAATCTCATATAAGAAACATTACATTTTCTTCAACTCTGGACTTACTCAATTACTATCAATCAGTGGGTGTGTGACCCTAGGGCCTCCTCTGAACAAAGACCCAATATTCTATTGTGGAGGTAATAAATTTTTTTATTTCCTCTCAGGTGGATCAATACTGTTTTTCCCATGTGTGCACATCCTAGAAGCAGCTGGGTTAACCACATGTTTACATTACTAGGGGTAGTCACTGATATCAGATGAAGTGTGAATCTGCACTCAGTGGCTAGGTGGTCTTCTCTCAGGTCAACCCGCTAATGCACCTGGCATCTTTGATGTATACAAAGTTTACAAAACAGAAACTATGAGATGGAATTGGAATGAAAGCAGTGATGCATCTACTTTGAAACCATTAGAAAAATTCAGGATGTGGAGTTAGTCAATACCAAACACTTCAAATACCTTGGCATATGGATAAGTTATCAAAGATTTTAGTATAGGAGATAAGGAAATTAAGTACAGAATAGGCTGCACTTGTAGTTTTCCACAACATTGCAAATTGCTACAAAGATAAAATATTAACTTATGATATTGGTTAGATGCAGTGACTAGACCCAAAGAGTTGTGAGTTCAATACCAGGCCACAGTAGTAGTGAACCAAAACTTGGAAAGTTGAGTTAAAAGGAAATAATTGAGACATCCAGTAGAGCATGGCACATGGAACTATAACAATCTACCCCAGTGGACTAAATAAAGGGTTCAGTTCAAAATTCCAGTTACCTGAAGAAGGCCGGAGCATACAATGGCCGAAACATTGTGAATATGGTAATGAAGATGAGGATAACAGTCTAAATAATGTAAATAATACAAGTAATCATAATACCTCATCTTTGAGATATAGACAGATACCAAAAACTTGAGTCATATCCATAAAGAGCCTTGTCAGATTAAAACTTTAACATGGATGTTTTGTTTGGGCATGTCTTTTTGTCATTGTTAATAATGACAATAATATTGCCTTTTCCTTTTCAAGGAAATTTAATATTTGTAGCATTTTTAATCCCTCTTTAAAAATTTGACATTTCTTCCCAAGACACCTTGTATGTATGCTTGCATGTGCATGTCTGTTCGTTTTTTAACAGAAAAAGAATGCTGTTCAGTCAATATCTATCACGATATCCAGTTTGGTTGTTGTGCCTTTCTATATTTTGGTTATCCTCAATTCAAATTTGGTAAATCAATCCATCCATATAAGACACTTGTGAATCGGATCATTCCGAGAATCCACCGAGGATGCCAGTGAAGTCATTCATGAAAATCATCAAGCATTTGAATATGGCCCATTTAACTATGGCGTTGCATTTTATTTGTGCTGCAAAAACTCCACAAGTGACGTATTATTGGCTAATCAATTTTGTAGGGTATGAAAAGAGAGCTGAGGATAATTGAATAAGGACGGTCTAAATTGAATAAGACAAGCTGGAAACAGAATCAGCTATTAACTTTTGGAAACAGTGAAATCTTGATATGAAGATAACAACTGACTCTTGAAACTGATGGCGGAAAGAATACAAAAAATATTAAAGATGGAGGAAAAGCTTTCAGTAAAGAATAAAAGGGAGAGAAGGAGTATTGAAGGCAGGAAAGACAAACGAGTGTCAAGTATGGAAAAAAGCTAAGAATAAATAGATAATTTCTTTTTTAAATGAAGAAAATTTAGCAAGAAAGAAATCTAAAGTAGATGAAAATTGGAAAAAGAAATACATGGAAAGGAAAAAATAATCAATGAGAGAGAATAAGATGAAGGAGAGAAAGGAATGAAAAATGTATATAGAGAAAAAACAGAAAAATAGAGAAATAAAATGGCATAATGGAAATGAGTGAAAAAAACAGAGGGCAGCTATTTACATCATTCTGACTATTGTCCTCATTTTTATTGCCATGTTCACAATGTTTCAGCCATTGTATGCTCCGGCCTTCTCCAGGTGATATATGTTGGAATTTCAAACCAAACACTTTATTTTGTCCACTGGGGTAGATTGTTCTAGTTCCATGTGCCATGTCTTTTTTATCCACTGAGCCACGTGTCCAAGGATAAAAGCAGTGGTTGAAGTAATCCAGTGACTTGATCCAAAGAGTTGTGAATTCAATATCAGGCTACTGCAGAGGTGAACCAAAAAAAAAAAAAAAAGCTTGGAGAGTTTAGTTACTAAAGGAAATGAACTGAAAACTGAGATATCCAGAAAAGTTATGGCATGTGGAATGAGAACAATTTACACCAGTGGACTAAATAAAGGGTTCAATTTGAAATTCCAACATATATCGCCTGAAGAAGGTTGGAGCATACAATGGCCGAAACATTGTGAAAATGACAATGAAGATGAGGACAACAGTATGAACAATGTAAATAGTGTAAGTAATATTACTTGCACTTTTTACACTATTCGAACTATTATCCTCATCTTTGTCACCATATTTATTACGTTTTGGCCGTTGTATGCTTCGGCCTTCTCTTCGGCTTATGTTGGAATTTCAAACCAAATCCCTTATTTAGTTTATAGGGCGTGTACAATGGCTGAAACGTTGTGAATATGGCAATAAAGATGAAGACAAAAATCAACTTGATTTGAATAGTTACAATACCTCACCTCAGAAATATAAACAAAGAGAGGTATTTAAGGAGAGAAAGAATGATAATCATGAGATGAATAAAAAAGAATCAATAAGAAAATGAAAAAAAAGATGAGAATGTAAATGAAGAAGAGGAAGAAGCAGAGATAAAGAGATTAATAAAGTGGAGGAATGAAAATGGATGTAAAGTAAGCTTGAAATAGAGAGAGAGGGAATAAAAAAGAGTGAGACTTAAAGGTAGAGAGGTGGAGGAGAGAGAGATTATATGCATAGGGGAGATATTTAAAAAGAGAAATTGAAAATGAAAGAGTTTTTGAAAAGAGATATTTCTTTTAATCAACAGAAAAAGGGAAGAAAAAAGAGAAAAAAAGAGAGAGAGAGAGAGACTGAATGTGAGATTGGGATGAAGAAAAAAGTAAGACAAATAGAAAATCATAGGGTAGAGAGAGAGAGAAACTGAATAAGACATTGGGAAGAAGGAAAAGTGATGAAAAGAAAGAGAAAATTAAACAGAGAGAGACTGTGTTTGGGATGAAGAAAGAAGCAAGAAGACAAAGAAACTGGTGTGAGAGAGAGAGAAGACTGAAGAACTCATTGAAAAATATGTAGAGGGAAGGAAGCGAGATGAAATAAAAAGAGAGACAAGGACAAACAAAGAATACAGTAAATAAATGGAAAGAGAGAGAAAACCATCATCAAGGAGAGACTTGAAAGTGGCTCCCAAATAAAAAAAAATTAGTAGAGAATGAAATACAAAAACAGAGAACGAAAAATGGAGAGAATAACAGAAGAAATCTAATTGTTGTTGGGTCTGGAGTGATTTTTGCAGAGGAGGTACAATTAAACAAAGAACGAAAAGAAATCAGGGTAAAATATATAGAAAAATCTTAATGCGAAAGGCAGGTCTGTTTCATTCATTGTGAGAGGAAGAAGTTCACTGAATGAATTAAAAAGAAAGAGAGGGAAAATTAGAAAAATCAGAAAGAGAAAAATGAAGAAAGAGGAATGGTTGTTAGAAAGTGTGGACAAGAACTGAATCAATGGATTCTTGTTTATTTGCTTAATGCATTACATTCCATTTGAGTGAATTCCTGACAGAGTTAGCGAAATGGCTGGTCAGTATTATTTGTGAATAGTTTAAACTTATATAGCTTAGCTTGCACTCCCACAGACTTCCTCTACAAAGGAAATGTCTGCAAAACTGGAGATATTGTTAATTGTAAATCACTTTTTCATTGTTAGACCCACAGAGGTTTCTCTGGAGTGAAAAAAGAAAAAAGGTGTTAAACATTATCAGACCAAGAGAGATGGAGAGATTAACAAATATGAAGAATAAATAAACAGATAGATAGATATGAACAGACTGGGATGGATAGATAGATATGAACAGACTGGGATGGATAGATAGATAGATATGAACAGACTGTGATAAATAGATAGACAGATAGATAAATTTGAATAACTGAGATAGAAAAATAAATATGAAGAGACTGCAATAAATAGAGAGATAGGATCAGACAGAGAGAGACTAAAAGAAACACAGATAATTTGTTCAAATTGTAGAACATGTAAAAACTGACCCCATTGATTAACCATCTTTAAAATGCAGTTCAATTTAGGTTGGTTGATCTTACTATATGTCAACTGTTGTTGGATTATTTAATATCAAATTTTTAAAGCAGTCTAACAGATACAAAATTCAAATGAAATAGCTCTTAAAAAGAAATATTACATATGTGGTTATTGGGTGCATGGACAAGTGGTTAGAGTATTAACATTCCAACCATAAAAACTGAGTTCAAATCTCATCTTGTAAAAGAGGTTCTTCATAATTGTGGAGACAATCCCAGCATAGCACACTATTGGGAAGTGCTTGAAAGCCAAATCATGGATTAACTCAAGCCTGGTAGATGAAGCTGTCTGGAAGCCATCAACTCGAACGATATTATGTTCTCATCTTATGGGCAAATAGAAGCTATTTAACCTTGAGTGGCAATATATCTAGAGAGGTATCTTGTATACAAGCTACTATCTTCTAACAGCCTACCATTCACAGGGATGGTAAGACCTAAAAAAAAAATCTAATAGTGACTGAATATTAAATGAAAATAAAATAAAAATAATTAAGTGACATGAGTCCACAATCTGTTGCAAATGGTAATAGCACAATATGATGGCATCATTAGTTGACAATGATTTATGTACAGGCTAGACTGATCGCTAAGAGAAAAGGATATTTCTGATAGTTTTTCTATTGTCATCAAATTTGATTAAACCGAGTGTTAGCATTCTCAATGATAAAACTTTTTAAAATCAAATGAAAATTTTTAAAGTCAGTTCTGAGAAGAGACTGAAAATTTCTTATTAACATTAGCTTATGGCTATATCACATTGATGCACTGGTTCTCACACAATCACTGAAGTTAAGCAATATTGATCTTAGTCAGTACCTAGATGGGTGACCACTTGGGAATACCAGGTGCTGTAAGCTTGGATATATGGGTGGTGTAATGGATAAGTTGAGATTTGAAAATCAGAGAGCCAAATTTCAGTCAGGTTCATTATATTCATCATCATCAATCCCATGACTGCTTCAATCAATGCGGGGTGGGTGATGGGAACACAAGAAACATACAACCTCCTTCAGGATGATTTGTTGGCAGCGGCTTTCAGGAGTTCCAGCATTGTCATATCCATCCATTATTTGATGTGGACGAACATGACAATGTCATTATATTCACTTACATGCAAATACTCTTGGTAAAGGTATGAATCCACATATTGTCCGCCAAGCTATGGGTTAATTAGTTGGACTTTTATCAGTAAATCATTATAATCTCCAAAAATTCTTACAATCTAAAAATATTTTTTGGCTTTAAATGACTCGCAAAAGGTCCATAAGACATAAAAAACAAATCAATCTTATTTAGATTATTTACACGGAGACTATTGTCCTCATCTTTGTGATTAGTATTACAATATTACAGTTGCTCTGCACTCCATCTACTTCAGGTGTTTGACATATACTGAATATTTATGCAAGAAAGGTGTATTGATATTTGCAAGTAGCTTTGTTTTTTGTATGTGTGTTTTTTGTTTTGTACTTTGTTTTTTTCTTATTAGAGTTAATCACTCTTTCAACAATCTGAGACACAAGTGTGGCAAAAAGAAAGATGTTTGACTAATAATAATAATAGTCAATACTCACTCTTTTACTAATTTGACTACCAAATGTAATAACCAAGATAGAGAGGTGACTGTAGTAATAAGAATTTCATAATAATAATAATTTCTCAAAGAAGATGGAAAAATTGGAGGAACTAGAATTTAGCAGAACAGTTGGAACCCTTCAGACAATGATATATTGTATTTGATACAATACTTGATTGAATGGATTGATGAGCAGATTTCAACATTGATATGACAGTTGAATTGTAACAACAAATAGGTATTGTAAGGCACTACTGACTGGTCATTTCTTGTTCAACTTGACATCCATATTGTCTCATTTTGATCTTGCCAGTGTGACCTCCATCTTCTGGTTTTCTCCTTCTATATTTTGGATAGGAGACATTCCTTGGTTCAAATTTAAATTTAATTTAAATCAAAGGAAAAATATTTTCACTGGGGGCAGTTGTGCCCCTCGGGAATCCCGTTTGATCAAAATGAAATATACTTATCTAATCTCCAAAACACTGGGAAGAGTTCGATAACAAACAAACAGGTAGACAGAGGTTATATATATATATATATATATATATATATATATATATATACAAAAATTCTACTAGTTATTAAAATGCAACTCTTGCCTTTTCTATAAATTTTTTCATGGTAATTTTTCTGATGAATTTTCCTCTATGCTACGTAGACTTTATGAAATTAAAAGCAGTACTAGTTGCCAAGTCTCAACATGTTACATTTGAATTGGTAAGATGTAACCATAAGTTCTATGCTAACAATTTCTTTTCTTGCACTTCTCAGTTGTGGAACTTTCTTTTACCTTCTTTTCAGCCAATTTTGATCTTCAAAAATTGAAATGTAATGTCAATCGTTATGTACTGTCTTCTTAATTCCTCTTCTTTTATTGTTCTCACTCCTTAATAATCTTTGTGTTTTCCTTATTCTTTCACTCTCAGTAACTCTCAGTAGCTTTACTGCCTTTTATGGGGTGAAATGATTAAAAAAATCAAGAAAAACTGAAATTCGAATAAAGGAAATACTAGTCAAAAATGAATGGTAACAACAAGGTTTTATTTATGACAATATATTAATATCTAATACTTTTAGTGTAATAAAAAAATAACAGACATAAAATGAAAGAAATACTTGTCAAAAATGAATAATAACTGACAATAATTTATACATTAATATTACTGCCAGACAATTTTTTAAGTGTAAACTCAAGCTCAAATCAAAAATGGTGTATCAGGTGAGCAGGATTAATGAGTCACTTGAAATTATTTGATTCAATACCTCCATGCCATGTGTTTACTCAATCAAAAGATTTATTTCTTCTGGTTGCTTTTGACAACCTTAAAAATTTTCCTTGATTTTCTTCCTTTTCTTTCTCTTCCTCCATTTTTAATTATTCTTTTCTTCTTTCTCTTTTCCTCTTCTTTCTCCTCTACCTCCTCCTTCACATTCCTCTTTCTTTTTTACTTTCTTCTTTCTCTTTTCCTCTTCTTTCCATCTCTTTTTACCCTTTTTTTTACAGGCTTATTCATATTTATTTCTGCATTTTCCATCTTGACCTTCTTCACATGAGTAACATAGTTTACTTTATGATTATTTTATCAATTTCTTATCCCATTGTAACTGAGAGGTTATGGTAGCCAAAGAACAAGAAAACAATTGAAAAATAATAAACAATAATCCTGCAAATATCTGAATTTTAAAAATCTTCATATTTCTAAACAGGTTTGGTACCATGCATGACACTGTTAGGAAGGCCTCAAAAAGATGAGTCTATTTAAAAAAAGAACTCAAACTTTTATGATAATGTTTTGTCTTTTTAGTAATTTGCAATGATGAGCAAAACTATCTCAAGCAAAACCTATACAGTGTAACCCGGATATAAGAGAGTTGTCGGGACCGGAGAAGAAGTATCTTATATCCGGGTTTCTCTTATATCCGGGTTTGGTCTATTTTGTTTTATTAACACAGGCTCTAATTTGGGACCAGAGATAATCGCTCTTATATCCGGGTTACACTGTACTATGTTTAATTTCCTTATCTCCTATACTAAATTTAAGATAACTAATCCATATGCAAAGGTATTTGAAATGTTCGTCCACAGGGGTAGATTGTTCTAGTTTCAATGCCATGCCTCTTCTGAATGTCTCAGTTATTTCCCTTTAACTCAACTATTCAAGTTTTTGGTTCACCGCTGCTGTGGCCTGGTATTGAACTCACAACTCTTTGGGTCTAGTCACTGGATCTAAACAATGTCTTAGGTAATTGAAGTGTTTGGTATTAACTAACTCCACATCCTGAATTTTTCTGATGCATTCAGGGTAGATGCATCACTGCTTTCATTCCAATTCCATATCAAAGTTTCTGTTTTACAGACTTTGCATACATGAAAGAAGTTGAGTGCATTAGTGAGTTAACCTGAGAGAAAACAAGATGCATTAGCAATTTGGTCTGAGAGAAGACCTCCTAGCCACGGAGTGCAGATTTACACTTCATCTGATATCAGTGACTGACTTGCCAATGTAGACACGTGGTTGACCCGACTGCATCTGGGGAGGTGTTTCTGATTTGTAGACTTTGCATTCATCAAAGAAACCAGGCGCAAGTTGGCCTGAGCGAAGAATTTCTGCAGATCGACATGTCATCTGATATCAGTGTCTGCCCCGGGAAGTGTAAACATCTGGTTTCAGGGTAAATGTCATCACTGCTTTCATTCCAATTCAAGGTCATTGTTTCAATTTTTTATCATTTCACCCCAAGTAAGGCAATAAAGTGACTAAGATGCTGGAATGTCAAGAAATATGAGAAAAAGAAAAGCATTAAGGTGCGAGAAAAATAATAGCATAGAAATTAAGAAGACAGAAGATAACATAAAGTAAAAAGCCAGAAGAATGTTTCACAAACAAGAAGTATAAGGAGACAAACTGTTAGCATAGATCTCCTGGTTACATCTAGCCATTTCAACTGTAAAGTTATGAGACCTTGCCATCAATTTAGTCAATCAGTAATGTGCCATGCGAGATACACACTTAGGCGATCATGTATCTTTCGATACATAAATTACGAGGCAGATTTTTTCACACAGTAGGTTGCCATTTCTTTCTGTGGTGGACCAGCTGCCATTCAAGGCTATAGAACCTGGTCAGTCCTGCTATTTATCCATAGCTGGGGAGAAAAAAAGAGGATTCATATCTTTTCCAAGGGTGTTAGCATGTAAGCGAATGTAATGGATTCGACTGGAATTCAAACTCGGCTCTCCGATTCCTCAATCCGAGCCGCTATCCATTACTCCACTGTACCTCCTCAATCTAGTACTGCAGTTAAATTCATAAAGTCAAGGTACAACATGAGTCCATTGAGAGATCTCTGGGGGACACTTGCATTAATGTAAAAAGATCTAAAAGTGTGACTGTTCAAGACAACTTTCATTTCACGATTTGATAAGAAAGACACAATCAGTTCAAAAATTCATCCAAAAATACTAAAACCTTATAACTTGTGAAGGAGACCAGGATGCCAAAGCTTGTCAAATGCCTTTGAGATATCCAAAGCAACAGCCAGAGTATCACCATTCTAATCTAAAGCTTGATAGACTCTTTTAACAATAACCGTTAACACATCAGATATTGAAATGTTTGTGTTTTCTGTCATTTGGTACAAATCTATGCATGCATTCACTTATTTGTGGGCAAATGAGTCATTGGAGGTAACTGTGGCCTAAGTGGAATTTTTTGTCCATTGGAGCTTGGTACTCTTGTATATGATTATCATGTCTCATTTTCTTTACTGATTGAAATCTAGATAAAATTAGTTTTCATTACCTTACATATTTCTTTTAAGATAAATTATTCAGTCTAATTTGTAAAGCTCCCTTTAAGGTTATAGGGGTACCACATGTACTGTAGCAGTAGTAATGTTTCCTGGGCAAGATAGATGGATGGCATCCAACACTCTCTAGGCTGATTTTGAACTCAGAGATCTTCCTTCTCCTAGACTGTTTGCAAGCCAAGACTATAGAACACAGTATATACTACTTATTTACCCATAGACAGGGTAGGAGAGAGCAGAGATGGAGTCATACCTTTCCCAAGGGTATTAGCATATATGTGAAAGTAACAAACTCAAAAGTAATGAACTTTGCTGAGTAAGTTGTGCTAAAACATTATTATTGTCATTGTTATAAATAGTGATAATTTTTGGTGGTATATTTAAAAGATATTCATTAAATCCATTAAATTCAGCAATATTTTTTAGCTCCTGGCATCAGTTTAAAATAACACTTTCTTTTTTTTTTTTCAATCTTTCTTGACTATTTTACTTAAAGTTAATATTTTCTTGATTTCCAATGAAAACTTGGAAAATTTCCAACATATTTCAGTGATATTATCACATTCTAAAATTATAGTTTCTAATTATAAGTCGGGTCTGTAGCATGCGGGCAGAAATTATTAACCAGAGTTATGGCCCTTGATATAAACATTTCGTGAATGAGATTCTGACATGGAAAAATAAAAAAGAATGAGAACATACGGTGAGATGTTGATAATATACACACATTTGAACATGTGAACTTGCGATAAACAGCTGTCAAGTGGATCTCCTTGTTTTTCATACCAAAATACTCTATGTGGAAATATTGTAAGGTCCATGGATGGGTTTCAGGGAGTCCATGAGAATCAGAAAAAATTATTTTTATATTTACTACACTGCCATTGTCCCAATCAACAGTTTCCCATTGAAAGAAATAAAAGAAAATGCATCCTGCCACTTGAAAGAAAAACATTCTGGGCCACTAGGCTTACAGTGTGAACCACTAGGCTTACAGTGTGAACCACTAGGCTTACAGTGTGAACCACTAGGCTTACAGTGTGAACCACTAGGCACACAGTGTGAACTTGCTGTTAGGCCCATGTTTGCTATTTAAACATGTGTTGTCATTCTCTGCACAGCCACCATCTTTTGCCATTCCATATGAGTAAATAATGATTCTCATTTTCCACAGTTTATCATGATTTGATTATCTTCTCATACATGGGTGAGGATTACTTGACCACAATTTATTTCCACTGTTGCTGACTGAAAAGTGATGTGTGTGAGGGTGCATGATAGACAAATGCACATGCAAGCATTGTGTAAAAACAATCACACTGGATAACTAATTGTCTGTCTATATATCTATGAAGTGCTAGTTCTTATAGAAGTCCATGACTAAAGGGGTTTATCGCTCAAAAAAGGTGAAGAATCACTGACAGACATATGGAAAAGAGAAGGTGTCAATTTAAACTCAAACCAGGAGTATGTGGGTCCAAAAATAATCCCAGCTTGTCTTCAGTTTTTATTTTCAATTCATATAAATAATACAGATATACAGGCAATGCAACAGTCAATGAATTGAAAAGAGAAATAAGAAACCCCAACTTAAAAATTCTATGCAAGATCATTATATTCACTTATGCACAAATACCATTTGGAAAGGTATCCATCTCTCCACCTCCCCTAGCTATGGGTTAAATAGTAAAGCAGAACTCTTCAGCCTTGGTTGGTAAGCAGTCAAGGAGAAAAAAACAACCCTGAATTCTCAAACCTGAGTAAATAGCCTGGCTGAGTGGGTTCTCTAGCCTTGGCATGGCAACAAGTCTAGGAGAAGGAAAACTATGAATTTAAAACCTTGAAGAAGGATGGGCTCTATCTTGCTCTAGGCATGCCACTGATGCTATGGTTGCACTACATGTTGTGCACCTATGACCTCAATGGGTCACAAGACTTATGATGTGATGATAAATAATATGAAGGAAGTGAAAGGAAACTGTGTCGATTAATGATAATACATGACATAATCTCGCACATGTAAGATTGCTTTATATCCAACTCATCTATGCATGGACATTACATTTTCATCTGTGATGCCTTTTCCACTTACTGCTGGGATAAGCATTTATACATCTATCTGTGTCATGTGGCTCATTACCATGCTTGCAAGCCAGGGGTAGCTGTTAAGTTTATATTCAGCACTTGGTGGCTAGGAGGTTACTTTAGATCAACCCTGCAGCCAGTGGCATGCAGAAGAGGTGTGTAGAGGTTGTGACAGCCCTAGTTATCCATATTGGGATGGCATCCAATTAAAGAGTAAAATAAAAATTTAGTTTATATTTAATTTGAATAAAGTGTTTATTTCATGTTTCAGCTGTTTTCATATATTTAAAATATATTCCTTTCTCACATGTTTCAGTACGAGGCCTTACAGGCTCCCTGTACTTTACTCTTAGAGGAAGGAGTTGGCCCCAGGAATCACCAAACATCACCAAATCTCTGCATGTCACTGCTTGCAGCTAATTCCCTCGTTGGTCTGGTGTGATATTGAGTGCAAATTCTATTCTGGAATCATATGGGGTGAGATATACATTACAGAAGGACTCAGTTTGAAATTCCCTGGCGGTTACCCAGATTGACAAGCATCTGTTAAAAGCTGGAGGGCACAATGGCTGAAACATTGTGACAATAGCAACAAAAATGAACATTGTGACAATAGCAACAAAGATGGACATTGTGACAATAGCAACAAAGACATTAATCTGAATGTAAATAATGTAAACAATTGCACTCGGTGAAAGGGAATTGCTTTTTTCCCCGTATCAAGTGCTTGCTTAGACCAGTGTACCTGGAGACATTGGTACATGAATGAATCAGTCACCAGCATGAAATATTTGATCAGTTGCAAACCATAGGAACACATCTAAGCTTGTTGAATCAAGACAAAAACCTCTGATCAATGATTATCTCCAAGACAAATTCTTTTTTTCTGGTCTTTTGACTTCAAAACTTTGGAAGATTGTCAAGCACTAAAAATATTTTAGGAAAATGCAGTTCTTTCATTGTTGTACTCATTAATTCTCCAAAAAGATGCAAGGCAAATTATTTTTTGTTTCTGGCTTTTGATAGCAGATTCCATGGGGACCAAACAGAAATCGAGAAGTAGTTCACACACAAATATTTTTCAAGAGAAATAAAAAAAAAATTTATTGAACAGAAACACCCTTTAATAAAAGTCAATAAAAATAGGAGGAGCATTTTAAGAGATGTAAAAGGAAAGAGAAAGAAAAACAAATGAAGGAGAAAATGAAAGAAGTTAAAAAAACTGAAAAAAAAAACAAGAAGAATTCTCTTTTTTTAAGATTCTCTGAAACACAAGCAAAAGAAAGTGAAAGACTAAAATGGTAAGAAAAAGCAAGAATGGAAAGGAAGAAAGAAATAAGAAAAGAAAAGGAAAGAAAAAGAATTACTAAACAAAAAAGATAAAAGAAAAATGTCAGATTGAAGAAGAAAATAACAAAAGAAAAAAAGACAGAACAGAGGAAGAAAGAAGGAAATAATATTTGAAAGAAAAAAGGAAAAGAGGAGTTGAAAAAGAAAATTAGCCAGGAAAATGTAATGAAAAAGAAAAGTAAAGAGAAATAGGAAAAAAGAAAGAAAGAAAAAGAAAATAAGAAAAGAAAAAGTGGGAAATAAAATGAAAAGAAAAAGAAAGAAGAAACAGCGAGAGAAATTAAAAGGAAAGGAAAGTAAAGGGAAAGAAAGTGAGAAAAAGGAAATTAGAAAGAAGAAGGGAAAGAAAAGGAAGAGAAGAGAAAATAAAAAAGAAAAGAAAGAAATAAAAGATAAATAAAAAAAAAGAAAACATAAGAATCAGAAAATTTTGTTAAAAACAAAGAAAAGAGTACTGAACTGTTATGTGAGATCTGTCCTGCTATATGGCAGTGAATGCTGGGCAATCTCCTCAAAGATGAAGAAGAGACTTGAAGCAACAGAAATGTGGTTCTACAGATGGATGCTGAGGATGCCATGGACTAAAGACGTGAGTAACCATGAATTTTTAGTGAAATTGGAAACAAGAAGTAAACTTATACTTAACATCAGGAAGAGACTGTTGAAAATTCTAGAACATAATGAGGAAGGAGGGCTTGGAAAACCTGATACTCACAGGACAGATTGAAGGCAAGAGGGACAGAGGAAAACAATGCATAACATAATGAGGAAGGAGGGCTTGGAAAATCTGATACTCACAGGACAGATTGAAGGCAAGAGGAACAGGGGAAAACAACACATAACCTACTTGGTGAGCTTCGGTAAATGGTTAGTGGAAAAAGGTTTATTAAAAGCTACAAAGGACAGGAAGTCGTGTAGAACTATGAAGGTACACAACACATGGAAGAATAATGGAAAAAGAAAGGAAAATAAATTCACAGAAAGAAAAATGAAAATAAAAAACATAAAAATAAAAGCAAGAAAACAAATCTAAGACGTGTCATTTGATTAACGAGGAAAAATTTTTTTGTCTGTTAAACTGTAAAATGGAAATCTAAATGTCTAGGAAGTGTTTTAGCAGAGGACAGAAAATGTGACACTGAAACCTGAAGGCACATTTGAATAGTGAAAGATGCCTTCCAAATGCTAAGCAAAGTGTTAAGAAACAGGAAAATTTCATTAGACACAAAGAAAAGAGTGCTGAACTGTTATGTAAAATTAGTCATCTTATATGGCAATGAATGCTGGGCAATCTCATCACAGATGAAGAAGAAACTTGAGGAAACAGAGAAGTGTTTCTACAGAAGGATGCTGAGAATACCATGGATTGAACATGCGACCAATGAGGAAGTTTAAAGAAAAATGGAAACCAAAAGGAGGCTCATGCATAGAATTGGAAAGAAACAATTGAAATTTTTAAGACAGATAATGAGGAAAATTCACACTGACATGACGGCAAGAGGCACAATGGAAAAGCAACAAGCAACCAACCTAATAAGCTTGTGAAAATGGATAGCAGAAAAGGGACTGGGAGGGATGGTGAAAAGATGATCTTTACTAAGAGCTGTAAAAAATAGGAAGTTGTGAAGAGCCATGATCGCTCACATCCTAAAGGGACATGGCAAATACAATAAGAAGAATAAGAAAAAAGAAAGAGAGAAAGAGGAAAGCATTAAGAAGAAAGTTAAAAAGAAAGCAAACAAAATGAGAATGAGTGAACACCAAGTGAAAGAGAATTGGGAAAAAAAGAAAAAATATAATATATATATATATATATATATATCAGAGTATATAAAAATGTAAAAAGATGAAAATAAACCTGAAATGGGAAATGCTATCTATACCCATGTGTAAACTGAATTTGAGTAAAAAAAAATTGCTGTGTTGGGTGTGAGAATCTCACACAACCACATGTCTCATAACCTATGAGGGTCATAGGGGCACCACATTTAGTGCAGCCATAGCAGCAGTTTATGTAGCCTGATGAAGCCCATACCTCTTCAAACTTGTTTTGAATTCAAAATTTTCCTTCTCCAAAACTAGTTGCTACTAATGTAAAAAAAACCAGTCTGCCCTATTATTTACAAGTATTTGAATTTTGAGTTTTCCTTCTCCTGAACAGGTTGCAATCCAAGGGAACAAAGCTACACTGCCCTGCTATTTAACCTAAAGCCGGGAATGAGAAGAGACAGAATCATTTTTTTTCCAAACGCATTATTGTAAAGTGTCTCATCCACGGTTTACAACTGTGAGTTTTTCTTCACTTAGACTGCCTTCCACTGAAGCCAAGAGAGCCTATTCTGCTCTGTTATTTAATCCATAACTGGTGGAAGACAGATTCATGACCTTACCAATTATTAAAAAAAAACAAAAAAAAACAGACTTGGTTAAAATTTGAACTCTGCATGCCAAGTCCATTTCCAGCCCTGTTAGCCATTATGCTACTTACAAGTAATGGTTTCATTGAATTAAAATCTGTACACTATAAGGAAACATCAGACATGAGGATTTCTCACTATTCAAAGAAAATGTTGATTTTTAGCAGGTTTTTAAAGGTGTTTTCCACCTGGTAAATTTCATTAGAAACAAAGAAGCCTGCTGAACTATTATGTAATATCATGAAAAAGAGATTTGATGCAAGTAAAATGTGGTTCTACAGAAGAATGTGAAGATGGATGGAACATGTAAGCAAACAGGAAGTTTTAAGACAAATGGAAACAAAAAGAACATTTGTGCTTAGAATCAGAAATAGCTGAAATTTCTAAGGCGCATAATGAAGATAGACAGCTTGGAGAATTTGTCACTCACAAGACATTCATTAGAAATGAAGAAAATAGGATAAGGATATAATATTTTTAATTTAAAAGGCACATTGGAATAGTGAAAGATGCCTTCCAAAATCTAAGCAAAGCATTAAGAAACAGGAAAATTTAATTAAAAAAAAGAGTACAAAAGTGTTATGTAATCTCAGTCGTCTACTACTGCATTGAATGCCAGACAATTTCCTCATAGATGAAGGAGAGACTTGAGGCAACAGAGATGTTGTTCTATGGCAGGAGACTGAGTATACCATGGACTGAACATTTGAGTAACAAGGAAGTTTTAAGGATAATGGAAATATAAGGATAATGGAAATATAAGGATGCTTATACTTAGAATCAGGAAGAGAGTTGAAATTTCTAGCACATAATCAGGAAAGAGGTCTCAGAGAATTTGACCCTCACATGATCTTAAATTTAAGAGGAACAAAGGGAAACGGTGAGTAATCTTGCTAATGATCTCATGTGTATGGATGGCAGAACACAGATTAGGAGGGATGATGAAATAGAAAACTTTACCAAGAGCTACAGAAGATAGGAAGTTGTGGAGAGCCATGATAGCCCACATCCTTAAGTGACAGGACACATAGAAAAAGAACGAAAATTATAATTTTTTGGTTTACAAGCAAACAACTTTTCACATTATCACTTTTCATAAATATTACCAATTCTACTGACTGCGCAGCCATAATTTAGCATTCAGGTAATAATCTTTAGCACAAGGCCATCATTTTGGAGCATTCAGTAAGAAAGTGAATTTATTAGTTGTGACTTGTAAGACAAATTTCATCCAGTCTTTCAGAGTTGGATATATGGTAGAGCAGTGGCTATCAACTTCTTTTTACCCATGGACCACTTTTATTTTTTTATTTTTTTTTTGTGGACCCCCATAACCATTCAATGAAAAAAAAAAGCTTATTTTACTTTTTACTAATCAATAAGTTGAGGAATTATATCATAGAAATAGTAAATGTATATGCTTCTTTTATTACGTTGGTGCAAAAATAATGCCGTTTTTTGACGTTCAAATTCATGTGAGAAAACGACATTATTTTTGCACCAACCTAATATATGTAATCCTTATATAATTTATATATTATATTAATTTTATTATTAATATTTTATTTATTTTCATATTTTATATTAATTAATTTATATTAATATAAAATATTTTATTTTATTACTATTTATTATTTATATAATAAATTATAATCTTCATATAATTTTCCTTTATGTATATAATCCTTCTTTTATATATCCTTCTCAGTTTTCATTCAACTTTTACATTCAAAACATCCAGTAGATTAAAAGAAAGGCTAACTGACATCTCTTGATCTCACTTTTTTGCAATTTTTAGAGTTGTTTTTCTATTTTTAGTATTCTAATAGGGCATAGATTACTGTAGAAATTCCAATTTTCAGTTGTAACAACCGTTCGAAAGTGAAATTGCTCTATGAACTAGTAAAATATTACTGTGGTCCCCCAATGTGCCATTTTTTTTGTGTGGATCCCCATTAATGTTACATACCCTCCCTGCCAGTCAATATAGACCCTGGATGAGAACCTCTATGGTAGAGTAACAAAAAGCATTCTCTAGACCAATATTTCTCACATTAGCACACCCTGAGAAGTAGCCAGATGTGCCCAAGTTAACAGTAGAGTAATTCATAAATCTTTATTTTTAATTTCTTTATAGACACCAAGCAAATGTAAATGTAATGTCTTTAAAATAAATGCTTATTTCAGGAGATTTCTTTATTGTTTTCCTATTTTTATGTCATGATTAATTTATCCTTATTAAAATTTAAAATGTGTCCCAAAGTTTTAGCTATTCTACAAGTGCGCCCGGAAATAAAAAAAAAAGTGGGGGTTGAGAAACACTGCTCTCTACTCTTTTCTCCAACAACAAAATACAAAAGGGGCAGATAACTGTGTGCACATTTGTCAACATTCAACTCAGTTGTTGCTCTTCAACTTTGAAAAGCATTGTTATCTAACAGCGGCCCAAATATACATGATAATCTCCTGGGTTACTCCACCTGTGTGAAATCTCTAGAAGTTAAGAATGAATAGACGTCTAATTAGGCTTAGCAAACATCTTAAAAGAGATCTTGAAAAAAAGCAAATGGTGGTCGATAATGTTGACATTAAGTGAACAAATAAGAAAAGTGAAGTAAAAACTAGTCTGTATAAAAATGTGCAAAGATCTAAAGTGTATTAGGGTCAAGTGCATCGGGTGGAAGAAATATTGAACCAAATCAAAATAACCTGGGTGAAGCTTTCTTGGCTGAATGACAAAGACTTTAGTCAAGAATCTAATAAAAGCTAACTTATTCTGTCACTGTTCTTTTCTTTACATTATCAGATACTTTAAAAAAAGATCTTAAAAGTTCAGTAATGTGATTTATTGAGTTAATATTAGCACTTGGCACTTAAATACTTACAATAAAATTCTTGGCTCTCTTTATCAAATTTTGCAATCTGTAAAAGGAAACAGGGTGTATATGTGCCCAGACCTTATTGACAGCAAAATTATTGGATGAAGTGAACTAAGATTTGGCAGACGTGCATTTTGACCCCAGGAGTGCAACTGGTAAACTGGGATTGGATAAAACATAAAATAAATTAGAATTATTTGTTTCTTTTGCTTTTATTTGTTGTGTCTTTCATATGGTGACTGTATGGATACACTTTATGGCTAAAGTAAATATCACCTCTCGTGCTGCCAGTGATCAGTGTTTGAGCCCAAATCAAAGTCAAGATTTTGGATGCTGATTTTCTAGGAATGCAGTATTTTCCTGCTGAGCATAACAATCTTTCTCATCCTATTTCCAGTGGTTTGGTTTTTAAGTTTTATAAGAAAAGAATGATGTCTTTCATGACGATTAAAATCATTACTTGTGTCAGAAGTTGGTGTTTGAGCCAGAAAAATTTGAGTCACAATTTGTGTTACCTGTCTTTTATATTGATATTTTTGAGAAAAATATTCTGTTTTTTCTAAGACACTCAGATGCATCATTTTGTCATATCTAAAATACAGTAAAGATATATATATATATATATATATATATATATATATATATATATATATATATATATATATTTTAAAAATCAGAAGATCAGTTGAATTCGCTACCTTGGTTTCAACCTTACGATATCCTCAGGCAATTTTTTATCAAATGACGTCTCAACTCTTTATTTAAAAATAAATAAATAAATAAATAAATAAATAAATAAAGTGTTATTTTTAAAAAAATAAAGCATTAAGAGGTCATTTGAAAAAAAATCGCCTAAAGATACCATAAGGTTGAAACCAAGGTATCGGATTCAACTGATCTCCTGACTTTTAAAGTTAAAAGCTCTGATTCAACTCTGACCATTAACATTTTATGTATTATATATATATCTGTGCGTGTATGTGTGTGAGGAGATAGTTTCACACAAATCTTTACTGTAATTAGTAATAATTTTTTATGAAAGACTTCCTTCTCTTCTAATAAAACTTAAAAACTGAACCCGTGGAAATAGGATGAAGTAATATGTAGATACCATGGCACTCTCAAAATTTTACTGGGATATTAAAACAGATGACTATACACTGATAGTAAATTGGAATTTTTTTCACCAAATTTACATCCTTTTCTGGCTGTGGCAACCGATGTAACCAGTGTTTGATGGAAAAAAGATTCATCCTCAAAAATATTAATATTGAATGAAACACTTATTACAGTTGCATTTTGGGTATCATGCGAGAAATACTAAATTAAATACTGATTCAAAGCTCAAAGTTAATATAAACTTAATATATGATTGGGCTGTAAATTCAAAATGTAGTGTGTAGGTAGAGGGATATTTGAAAAAAAAAAAAAGAAGTTGCATGCTTAAAGTTTAAATAAGAAAAAAGGAACAATGTATCTTGTTACATATTAATAGACACTTAAATGGTTATAAGTGGGTAATCAATACATAATCTAAAACATGTAATGGGCATGTGATATTTGGATAACTGGTCTATCCAGAAATAAAATACTTCAGGAGAGTTTTCTTCCTCTGATTACAAGCTATCATAAATTCATTCCGTTTGTTGAGGCTTAGTTAAAAATAATACCTCAATGTTGCAAGCATCTCAATACTTGGCCCTGCCATTACAACACCTGAAATAAATCATACAGTTCGATAGTATTGATACTGATATGATAAATATTAATAATATTGTAGATTATTTATATTCTTTAGATGTATACATGAAATAAGCTTTGAAGTAAAGGTCTATAAAAAAAATGTAAAACCTTATGTAATGTTCTATGTATAATATCATTTGAGGATTCAAGCTCTTCTGAACATTTTCAAATGCTCAGGGTTGCTTTCCTTTCTACTTTGTGTTTTAAAGTGTCATTAATTAATAACTGATGGTCATTCATTTTTGGGATTTATTTTAAAGGTTGTTATCACCCTTAAAATTTTTAAGCCAGTTTTGGGCAGTAAAGTTAGTTATTGTTTTCTTTCCTTCTATTTCTTGAATTCTGCTTCATTGTCTTTAAAGCCTAATTTAAAATAATGCTTAAAAATAACCAGAACCTATATACCTTTGTTTCTGAGACATTTTCCCCATGAGATTTGAACCTTTGTCACACTTTGCAGTAAGAGCCATGTTTGATCTGGTGTGCTTTGACTGTACAGCTAGGAACAGCTTCACAATTAAGCAGAATTCTATTTTGCCTTCAGATTTCTCAAAACATATCTGCTCAACTTTGTACCTGAAATGTAAAAATAATCTACAGAGAAGCATCTGAAAATATATTAAATAATTGTTTCATTATCTGTTGTCATTGTTTACATTAAGATACATTTTGTGAGCAGATATGATTGATTGAAGAAAAATCATCGAAAATTGTGTGTTTAAAAACAGTAATTTGGACTTTGCTAACCAGACACTTCTCTGTAGCTAAATGGTGTAGCATGTCAGATCAAATGACAATTTCCATATAGGAATACAGATTCAATTCCTGTTGGAGAAAACATATTTTCTACAAAATTTCTTGAGCATTCAGACCAGTAAATGTAATTAATACTATTTAATTAAAAAACAGAGCATTTACTTAAATAAATTGTATCTATAAAAGTAAAGTATAAACAGAAAAAATATATATATATATATATATGAGGAACAAGACAACACTTTAATACATATGTAGCAAAAAAGACTGCCCTTTTGTCGGCGTCTGGAATAGGCAAACACCAGTAAGAAATACTTAATTTTTTCACCCCTAGCAAGGGAATAAATCCACTAAGATGCAAAGGGTAACTGAATGTTAGAGAGTATGAGAAAAAAAAGAAAAATACTATTTGGGAGAAAGAACAATAAAAGAACAAGAATTGAGTTGACAGAAGATATGATTGACCTTACATTTAAATTTTTGAAGATCAAAGTTGACTGGAAAGCAAAAAGCCAGAAAAGAATTCCACAAGAGAGAACTTCGATAGAAGAAACTCTTAGAACTTACGGTTACATCTCACCATTTTAACTGTAAAATGATGAGACCTTGCCACCAATCTAGTACTGCATTTAAATTCATAAAGTCTAGGTAACATAGAGGAAAGTTCATAAATTTAAGTGTACACACAAACCCACTATTTAATTACATGAGGCTTCAAATATTGGTATAAAGTAATTATTATACCAGTATTATTATAGTGGTTCTACAACTCATTTAATACTAGAATTCATTAAAAACATTTTTAATATTTTTGTTTTCATAATATTTATTATAATACATTTATTGTAATGTTTATTTTTTTAATAAAGGATAATAATAAATGTTTTGCAGGTAAAGGTGAGTGTGCAAATAACAACAGAAAACAGCTGTTGAGTTGACATGTTTGTTATTGATATGTTTGTAGAATCAATACAATACATTTTGTGTGCACGTTTTGTTTGTCATTACCGTATACCTAATTTGCATCCCTTGTATAGAAGACAAACAAGACCATCGTTTAATAACTCTTTGAAGATTACATCCTCATAATCTCATTACTATAAAACGATCTTTTTTACACAAATGTAAATAGGCAAACTTAGAGAATAGAAATGATCATATAGTGAGCAAGATGGACTTTTTTGTAGGCATCTTTAACAGGCAGAGAGCAGTTATTAAGTCAATAAGAATTGTTTTCATACAAGTTATAAATGCAGTGAACAGGCAAATCAACTACAAGCAAGAAGAGTAAACGGAAGACTTTTGAAAAGAAGCTTAAAATCAATTGCTTTTTTTTTTATGAAACATTAAAAAGAAGACAAATAGTGGCATTTGAGTGCTCAATGAAAAGTGTTTTCCAGCTGAGTAAAGTGTTATGTGTTTAACATAAGTAGATGTGTCAGGAAGTAGATCGTTGCAGGATTAAGTGGTTGCTTTTGATACTGACTTCCCACTTTTTTTGTTGGTTTTTAGAACACAATATGAATAATATTGCATAAGGAAAAAAGAAGTATTACTTTCTTTACTATTAACATTCAACCAAAGCAAGACACAAGAGCCCTACAATGTAGAGGATTACTGTATGTGATGTGTGATATGAATGTAAGAGGAGGAAATAGGGAATAAAGGGCAATGATTGACCTTTGTGCTGGCAAAAATTTCAGTCATTATCAAGAAAGAGGTATTGCCAATGTGGTAGACATGAGCTTGTTTTTTTTATTTATTTGACTTTTGAGTGCAGAGATTTAAATTAGTTCAGAGTGATGTCATGTGTAAAATAGTTAAAAAGAGATAGACGTCACCAAGAAAGAATGTATCTATTATTATTATTATTATTATTATTATTTCACTTGATATCTATGGCGTAGTCATTTCCTTCCAGGTCCCAACTAGAGAACTAACATCAGAAATGGCATCATGACATTTTCCACTGAAAAATTTTGTAAAAAAAAACTGACATTTTACATAGATAAAATCCTTTGTAAGGTGTGAGCTGTACTTGTGCGTACACCAGTTATATTTGGAACTTTCAGTTTCATTGGAAAAGGTTCTAATAGACTCACTGAAGTGATCCCTGGAAGCCACCACCTTTATTTTTTTTTATTTTTTATTATTATTAGTACTAGTAGTATTACTACTACTACTACTACAATAATAATAATAATAATAAAAAAATGCATATTAAATATTTTATACACATTTTAAGATTCCATCTCCTAAGGTGAAAGATATTTTGGCAACATTTAACCTTTGCTATTACTGTATACACTTTTCACTACTTCAGCAATGTCTCTTGTTTTAAAAAGCAAAATAGATAATCTCATGTGCATTCAAATTTTCTTGTTTTATAGTCCATTGATATTTATAAAAAATTATGAATAAAAAACTTGTTTTCATAGTTATTTATACAATGGTAAATAATAAATATTGCATTGTAGTTGGTTTATATATTTGGATAATTTTTCTAATTCTTTGTAAATTTTTGAATAAAAATATTTCTTTTCGAGTTAATTTTGTTATAAAATGATAAGTAATAAATTTGGAAACCTGAACCTTAGTACCTGCAAAAAACAGTGTCTGTCAAAATTACAGTTTTTCCTTTGACACTGCTATTATTTTAACTACATTCACAAAGAAAATGTATAAATTCACTTTCACATATTTAAGTTTTATCAAAATTCTAATCATTATTTTTTACATTGCTGAGGGAGTAAAAGTAATTAAAATAACAGCGGTGCCAACGGAAAAAATGTTCTTTTGATATTCCATTTTTTTGAAGGCATTAAGGTCCAAGTTTGCCATTAAAAGTTTTCTAAAAGTAAATAATAAATATTGCATTGCATTTGGTTCATAAATCTTTATAATCTTGTAAATAAACAATGCCAAGAGAGTCAAAAGTGAATACAGTAATAGTGGTGTCAAGGGAATAACTGTCCTTTTGATACACCATTTTTTTTGCAGACATGCAGGTTAAACATTGCTGAGTTATTGTCCTTTGACCTAGATACTTTCAGCACTAATATGATTTTTTTAATGTTTAGTTAGATCAAATTAGGATCATCAGAAACAAGAATGCTGTTGCAATTTATTCTCCTCCAAATCAAGGAAGAGTTTATATCAATGATCTATTAGGGCTAGTGTCCTCATCTTAGTCTTTGTAGATATGATATTTCAGATGTTGTATTTTTCAGTCTTTTGTCTATTTGGTGATCTTGGAATTTTGAGCTGAACACTTTATTCAATTCATCAGATAAGATTCAAAATTTGAATTTGATTTGATTGCATAAAAAATTTAGTTTGAGATTCTCAGAAGGGTTACAAAATAAAATAGGTACCTGAGGAAGCCCAGGGAGTATAACAACTGAAATATAGTATCTATAACCAAGATGAGGACACTAGTCTGAAGGAAAGTAGGATTATGAATACTGTAGTCTTAGGTTTTTCATCACAAAGTTATCTCTTAGATTTCTGGTTCTTGTCCTTAGAATTCATCTTCCTCTCAGGATGCATTGTTGGTCACCAATTCTTCAAATTAGAATTTTTCAAATTTGTTCCTTCATAAAAGGTATATAATAAGTATCACATTGTACTTGGTTCACATAATTTTATAACCTTGTAAATAAACATTGCCAAGGGAGTAAAAAAAACCAAAAGAACGGTGTAATAGCATTGATACATCATTTTTTTTTTGCAGGCATGCTGGTTAAACATTGCCAAATAAAGATAATGAGGATATGGAAAATAAATAACAATTGACCCTTGGCTTGAAGAAGAGTTAAGATTGTAGTGTTTAGGAAAGCATCTATGTGGAAGTCTGTTCTTGCAAAGTAGCTATTTGAGTGAATCTTCTTCATTACCAATGAAATATGTAGTGAATGAGGGTTCCAGGGAAAAAGAACAGCATCAGTAGTATACAGTTATGAATGATGTAAGTACAGTTTCAAACTTGACATTTGTAAATAAAACAAAGTACAGATAACTTTTTTAAAAGTTAGGGATAGATTTGACACTGTATTTATATTATGAACTGGACCCCCTTTCTAAAATGATGAAAAATCAATATTCTGTGTTTCTGACTAATGGGTAAGGTAGAGGAAGGTCCAATAAATGCTAATCAACAAAAATGACCCCCCAACCAATTCTTCCCTTATTCTTTATAAGTGAACCATTTAATTTAAGTACTGCTAGTATGACTTCTATGCTTAAAGTAAAATGAATTTCAATGAATTTAAATTTTTACATATTTTTTGAGATTGGTAAGTGACTTACACTTAAGCTTAATTGATTAGTATTTTATCTTGAGAAAAATATGACTTGGCTCCATCGCCAAAGTGTACAATGCTAAGAAAAAAACTGTACAGTAAATATGACCCATTTTTGGTTCCTTTATTCTTTTGCAGCTTGTTTTTAAAATATTCTGTTTTTGTGTGCGTTAATAAATTAAGTAGTAAATCACTGAACAGAGGAGGACATGTGCTCGACGCATTAAGTGGTACCAATTCCTTTCTGTAGGTCACCTGTCACGAGAATCCATTTTGGAAAAAAAAAACTGACAAATGATAAAATGGATAGGCAGAGTGCAAAACCTAACATGTGTGGAGATATTGATAGAAAAAAACAAAGTTAGCTTTTCATGGGGGAATAGTTAGTTCTAGAGATCTTTACAACATACGAGTGAGATTTGATTTTTATTGTGTGCCATAGATGTGTGACTATGTGCTAAGTTAAGTTTGGCAGCCTTTGCTTTGGGTTAAGCCATTCCTTTTTTTTAAAGATTTTTTATATTATAATTATTGGTAAATGTCAATTATAAATAAATAAATAATATTAATACTACTACTACTAATAATAATAATAATAGTTGTTGCTGTTGCCATTGTCATTTTTGAGGAGTAAGTGATTCTGGGGTACCTATGTGATACTCAATCTGTTATGGGTATAACAGGCACATGCATCACAGCCAAATGTACATGGTATGGTAACAGGTTTTGAAAAAGTAACATGTAAGAAACCTGTTAGAAATATCGGTAAGACAATTACCAATTGAGAGTGTTCCCAAACATCTAGATATGGCTCCCAAGTCACCTTGGCTGATTCATCCTTCTAACTTAATAAAACAGCTCTTTTGACACCTAGCCATGATATTCCTACTCTGCTCCTACTCATGGACAAAGATGCACAGTGCATCCACCCTTAGGGGACATGTCCAACTGGTAAGGTCAGGCAATTGATAAGCAAATGTGGTAATGTAACCAATTTTAATTAATCAAGTCAAAAACTTGTACAGGTTAACACCAATTAGTTAAAATCAGAAGCCATGAGAGCCATGCCTAATGTAGCATCAGGTTATTTATTATTATTATGCTTGGTTACAAATATGCAAAACCCAATATAACCATCATGATATCCAGTCCATGATACTTCACTGACAAGCAAAACTGTGGTACTGAATGGGATATTTTCTTTCGTCAAACTTAATTCACTAAGACAAAACATGTACTTATTATTAATATTATTATTATTATTATTACCATACTTAATATTATTACATACTTAATATTATTATTATTATTATTACCATACTTACAGAAGGGCACAATTTAAGAAATGAAAGAGAAAAGACAGTGTTTAACAATATTTGTATGTCTGTCTTCTTCAAGTTATGTTTCAAAAATGCATACAGATATCAATATATAAAGAAAACAAGTCTTTGTACAAATATTGCTTGTCTTGAGAGAAAAGGTTGTACTGGTAATTCATGTGACAAAGCAAATGGAATGCAACTTAAATGTGTGTAACATGATAGGGATCACACTCATCTTGAAATTTTCTGTCAGCTGATTAGTTATTATTATTATTATTATCTTTTTTGGTTTCTATTCAGTATAATCACTTATTGGTCATTATCCAAGACCTAGACAAAAGTAAGATTGTAAATATATGTATTCTCTTTGATCGAATTGTAATGTTAAGTGATACTTGTACAAATATTTGGTCATACACAGAGTTCCAATTATTATAGATATAAAAATAGCTTTAAGACACCACACTTTTTTCAATTTCCTTATAGTTACTTATTTTACCATATTCTTTAATAAATATATTTTATCTTATAGTACAATCATATCTATGAGTAGGTATTTCTTGTTTGTAGTCTTTAATAACTAAGTCTGGTCTATTAGCTTTTATATGTCTGTTAATAGGAATGGTAAAGTACCAAACAATAGTGACTTCATTGTTTTCTTTTCTTCCTCCACCTTCTTCTTCACATTATTATTATTATTATTATCAAAATAATAATAATAATAATTAAAAAACAACAGGATTTGGCTAGGGAGCTGAAGAAGCTATAGACTCTGAATGCAGATCTAATTGCTTTAGTAATGGATGTTCTTGAAGCACCACCGATAAAACTGAAAAAGTGTTTAGGAAGAATTGGAATTTGTACCAAGAGTATAGATCTCCAGAAAATGATCATTTATTCTCTAAGAATTCTCTGAAAAGTTCTTCAACTGTGAAGAGTCTTCTGGATATGATGCCTCAAGAAAGAAATTTCCATTGACCATGTGAATGTGCAACACCAGTATAATAGTATTCATTTAAACACATGAAAATTGCACTGGTTTTGACAACTAAGATTATTCATTACATTGTGCCTCTATCCTTCTCTCATCCTTTGTCTGTATCTTCTCATTCTTTCCCTTATTCTTTCCAATATTTGTTACCTGTACATGACTATCTAAATGTTACATAAACAAGGATTAGTTTCATATGTAAAAAAGAGAATACCGAATGCACAATTATTTTTACTACATCCTCTCTTTTATCTTTCTTTTGCTCTATCTCACCAGGAAGAATTTCAAAGTTTGAACATTTTTATACCTTTCCATGCATATTTGCCTTTTAATCTTTCACTCATTGTCTCTTGATGTCCAGCCAATAAGCTTCACTTGATGTAGTTCTTTCATACCCATCTTTTCCCTCTCTTACTCACTCTCTCTCTCTCTCTCTACACACACACACACAGACATCACACACAGACATATATATATATATAAATAAATAAATATATATATATATATATATAAATGTCTAATTGAATGTGTTACAAATATTATGTATGCTTATTTTGATCATAATCATTTTATATTCATGAATATTTTTCCTTATATTTGTAATATAGGACATAAATGAATAGAATCGTCCATTTCTGTAAATAAGCAGGTTTGAGCAGAGTTATCATTAGGTCAATTGCTAAGTGTATTTTCATGTAGTATTTCTTACCTTCTATTTTTACCTATGAGTTTGTCTTCCTTATTTATTTCTCTCTGTTATCTCAAAAACCCAAGACACAATATTACAATTAAATGTGTCAAGAAATGCACTGTAAGAATGAGAATCACTTTTATTTTGCAAGTACTTTCCATCTCTTTCTGAGATCATCATCAGAAATATATATATATTTGCATATTTAGGCAGCAAATTTTCTTTTAGGCATGTCTGAATGAATAAATTACAGACATTATGTCTGCTAATTTTTAACAGAATCCATTCATACTTACATTAACCTTCCATGTACTGATATTAAAGGATGAGAGAAAATGTGCTATAGCTGTTTAAATTTCTTTTATTTTAATTTCCCAAGTACTTTCTATCTTTTTCAAAGATCGTCTTCAGGAGTGCAAGTAATACAAAACTATATGTTGTTCATTAATATAAGTATTTATACAAAGTTGTGCTTTGTTATCCGTTACTGTAATTTTTTCATTATGCTTTTAAATGTGAAATGGTTGACAATATGCTGAGCATTCACTAGAATGTGAAAAAAATCAACCATTATGGAATTTTTTTCTCTCTGTTATAATGTCATGATCATGTGTGCATTAAAACATGAAAAAAACTGTTCTTTTACAGGCATTTCAGAACATTAATGCCAGCTTTAATTTTTAATACAAATTGCTTCTAGTATCTGTAATCTAATTTTGTTGTTTTCATGGCATAGGATAGTTGTGTTGTCGATTAATAATTTTATATATATATATATATATACATACATACATACATACATACACATATATATATATATATATATATATATATATATATATATTTATATATTTGGGTAGATGGAACTTTCCAGCCTGGGAAGGCAGTGTATCCATGGGAAGGAAAACACTGATTTTTTAAACCTCCCCTGTCAAACAGTCATATCCAAACATGGAAAATGCTATGGAAGTATATTCAGACAGAAAGTCCAAAATGAAGGCTGTTAGCTGTCAATACTGATAACCTTCTGGAAATTTCTGCAATCAAACCAATCTAACCAAACCCCAAATGTTGTATCCTATATTCCTTTTAATCTTGTCGGTATTGTTGAGAGAGAGGGGTCAGGTGGTTCAAGCAGTGTATGCCCTCCATATATATCATCACCCAGGTTACTGTAGTCTCACCACAAAAGGATTGAATTGTGATCAAACAGGGCACTTCCTTTATCTTGTAAGATAAATGGATGTCTACGATATATGTGTGCATGTACATTTACTTTTTTCTTTTATCTGGTTTTCTTTTCAATATTTTCTCTTAATTTCTACTACATACCATTGCTAATTAACTTGGTAGATAGTAAAATCTGATCCTTAGGAAAAAAAAAACATTTTGATTATAAGTAATAGCTGGACGTTCATTTCCAAGTACACCTGTTTACTAGGGGGGCTAGCTAATCTCCATTACAAATGACTGTTCAGGCACATTAATCTGGCATGCTCAGAAGTTGAAGGTCAGCAATGGTGATCCCTTGTGATTTTTGTGCATCAATGGTTTCTGAACAGTTTTATCTATCCAGTTTAATTCACAGGTCATGGGTCAACCAGTGGCATGGTTTACAGGCATGCCCAAATAGTGGTGCATGCTGGAATCAGATCTCAGTGCTGATATTATCAAGAAGTACCCTCCTTGAGATCCAGACTTAGGTCTCATTGTTGGAACTTGTGAGTAACCATGAAGAAGCCTTACTTAACATATTTTTTCCCTTTACTTCTCTTTGCTCATACAATATAATAATTTTTAATTGCTGACAAGTTGACCGAACAATAATAAGAAGGTTTGTCTATAAAACTCTGGAGTCAAGGTGCTGAATATAGCATCAATCAGCTAAATGATTAAGTGAACCATGATCACCCACACAGCACGTCAAACAAAAAGTCTTATGTAGCAATTTCTAATGATAACTCTTTGAAAAATATAGATGATATGATGCAAGAGCTCAAATATTTAAGGTATCAGTGAATGTCTTAAACTTAGTTTTCTTAATGGAAATAGCAATAACAACTACTAAAATTGAGAAACCTATTCTCCTGAAAAATTATTTTAAAAGAAATATTTAATAAATTTCAACTGATAGCAGTACTGGATGCTCGGTCAGTGAATGTCAAATGTTTCCCTGTAGGGAAATGGCTAATATTACCATTACCATACTGGATTGCACAGACAGAAACTCGCAATATATTCATAGAAAGAAATAGATTATTCTGATGAACTCTCTTCTTTGGTACCCTTGACTTCATGAATTTAACAATGATGCTAACTCTCATCATTTTGCTGCTGAAAGATCTTATTAACTTCAAACAAATGCAGCACTGTTTGTTCAATGAATGATGAATGTTTCTTTATAAGGAAACGGCTCAAATTTACATCACTTTTGGACTACTAAGAATGTCGATGAACACTCATTGCCACTTTTGTGATGTCAACTAATGCTCGTTGTAGTAGAGACTTTGTAATCATAGATACAACTATAGTACACCTTTGACCAATACTGTTGTCAGATGCCTTCGAATATCACTCACACTAATAGTACTTGCTTGAATACTTGCTCAAATAGTAATCCATATAATGATCAGTATAGAGAAATAGTATAGTGAATAGAGTAAAGAATAGCGGTCCTTATAGTAATAGAGGATAGACTAGAAATGAAGATCCAAATAGTAATAGAGAATAGAATAGGAATGGAATCATTAGTCATCAGCTACTTCCTAACATATATGTGTTTCCTACTTAATTTAATAATGTGATCACCTGTGTTTGCTCACTGGCAATCTATGTTCAAACTCAACACACATAATCAAGATGTTGACATTCCACACTATTTCAAATATAAGGTTAGGAAAGAACTACCGATCAATACTGGAAAGGGTGCTAACAGCTACTGAACTTGAGAAACCTATTTTCCTAAAGAATATTTTAAGAGAAAGATTTTATAAATTTCAACCAAAAGCAATACTGGCTGCTTGGTCAATGAATGCCGAATGTTTCCTTATTGGGAAATGGCTAATATTACCATTAACATTACCAAAATAATGCATAAAAAAATTTTATAGAGTAATTTATAAAAACAGTAACAAAAATGTGGATAGCAAATGTTCAAATATCCAAGTGGACATTTTCAAACTCTTTGATTTTAAGAAATAATATAAAACCTTGAAAACAAAGAATGACATTTCATTTTGGTTGAATCATGAACAAAAAGACTAAAAAATGTCTTGCTTAGTCCTAACATTGTGTTTTGTGCAAGTGCACATATGTGTATATCAGTTGCTATTAACAAGGGTTTGTGTAACAAATATCTTTTCATACCCAGACATATGCATAAATCTCGATGGGAGAAAAATTCAGACTGAACAAAAATGTGATATTTATATTTACTTACATGTCAATTCTTTTTGAAACATGAAAGAAAATTTCCAACAGCAAAAACGAAGAATTAGCAAAGAGGAGAAAAAAAATGACTTTTCGGGTTAAAAGATTTTTCTGTTCTTGGCAATAATTTTTTCTTTTTGATGCGTGATATATGAGGTACTTGCTATAAGTTTGGTGATTTTCAGGCATGAAATACTTTTCCTTATGAAAAAAAAGATAGGAAATGAGTTTTTATTTTCCTTTACTTGTGAAGTTATTTTAAAAGATATATGAAATATTTGGCATGATAAGCAAATCTTTAGCCTACTTGAAACATGAACAGGTTGAACAATCTGTTCAAATTCCTTGACATTTAGTCTAACACTTAGTAAATATACTGTATGTAAGTATATATATATATATATATATATATGGGCAAGTGGCCGAGTGGTTAGAACGTTCGCATTCTGACCGTGAGACCTGGGTTTGAATCTCACCAAGGTCAATTTGTCAGGAAGGAGGGGGTCGATTCCCGCATGCAGCACCTTTGGAAAGTGCCTGAAAACCATACCATGGGTTGACCTAAGCCTTGTGAGTGAAATTGGGTAGACGGAACCCTTGGCGCCGTCAATAGCTGTGCTTGCAAGTCATCGTGACTGATGGTTTGAGCATGCTGGCCTTGTTCAAATAGTTGATCATGCTAGAAAACACACTCTTTCCCAGAAACTGTAACTAAGGTCTGCATAGTTGCAGTATAAACCACAGGTGGGTTCTATGGGTGTTGAATAAACACAAATGTGCCTGAGTAAGCATCTGCAATAGGGATTGGCTAGCCACCCTAGTAGATAGGTATCCTTGAATATGTGTGGCCAGCTATATATATATATATATATATATATATATATATATATATATAAAAAAAATGAAGAGGTTATAATGGTTCCAACGAGAGAAAAGTGTGTATATTAAAAAGAAGAAAGGTACCGCAAACTTTTTTGGTTGTAATGTGGGTTTTTAAAAAAAATATTATTCTTTATTTTTCATATATATTTATGAAAAATAAAGAATATTTTTTTAAAAAATCCACATTACAACCAAAAAAGTTTACGGTACCTTTCTTCTTTTTTATATATATATATATATATATATATGTGTATGTATGTATGTATGTATGTATGTATGTATTTTTAATTATTTCATCCTAGGCAAGTTAGTAGGAGTGAAAGAAAATGAGAAGATTTTAGTGAAGAGAAAGGGTGACAGGGTTCAGGAAGACTGAAGATGGCGATTGACGTTGCATTTGAATTTTTGAAGATCATAAATGACAAGGAAGCAGAAACTGAAAAAGAGTTCCACAAGTAAGAAAGTGCAAGGAAAGAAACTATTAGCATAGAACTTACAGTTACCCCAAGCTATTTCAACTTGAAAATGATGAGACCTACTAATAGTACACATAAATTCATTTGATCACAAAGAAGATTTCATTAAAACAACTGTCATGAAAATATTTATAGAAAAGACAAAAGGAAGCCAAGTCACAGTGTTGGGAAAGTGATTGAAGTCAAGATGCCAGGTCAGGACCGATAAAATTACAGACCTTTCTTTGGAATTTGTTGAGAATCTTGAGTTATATAGCCAGAGCACCAGACCAGATATGGCAGCAATATCCAATGTACAGATGAATGGTAGATTTATAAATGTGCAAAATGAATTATGGAATGAAAAATTGTTTGGTACTAATCTTCTTAACAGCAGACATCAATATAGACAATCCACTTCATATTAGTAGAAAATGTGAGACCAACAAGGTGCAATGAGTTGCTCTCTTGAAGGTTAGCATCAGCCATGCTGATGGAAGGCATAAATGGTTCCCTATGATTATTAAAAGATAGAAATTTCATTTTGGGAGTAGTAAAATTTACAACCCATTTCTTGCCCCAGTTAACAACTGATTGAAGGTCCTTTTTGAGAGCACCTACCCATTTTACTTTGACAGATCTGTCAGACTTACTGTTAAGACAGGAGTAAATAATCGTATCATCAGCATAAATACCTAGTTGGGAACTATTGACATCAAGAACTTCATTGATGAAGATAAGAAACAACATTGGTCCAAGGATAGAACCCTGGGGTACACTCACATTAATGTGAAAGGATCTAGAAGCATGTCTATTCATTTGACCATCATTATCCAATTTGTTAAGAACAATTGGATTAAGTCAAATATATTGCCAGAGATACCATAGCTCTTGAATTTGTGGACAAAATCAGCATGCCAACCCTGTCAAACATCCGTGTTTATACAAAGAAATAATGTGGAAGAAAAATAATGTTAAGTATTCAAATTTTTAATGAGAATACATTCTAAAATATTCTAAAAACTTATATTGTAAGGAAAGGCAAACTTGGGTGAACAGGTATGATGTTGAAAGACCACAAAACTTGTTATGACTCCAAGTTAATATATATATATATATATATATATATATATATATATATATTCAACTGATAAGTTCTGTCTCTCTGGACTTTTATCACATTTTTCCAACTTTTAAGCAAGTTGTTATATATTTGGATTGAAATGGTGTTCAGAGTTTATGTTCTATTTTGGTTTTTGGTACGTGTGGATAGCAGAACAGGGATGAGGAGGGATAGTAAAAAGACAAGATCTACAAAGGATAAGAAATTGTGGAGGGCCATGATTGGCTATGTCCTCAAGGGACACAACATATAGAAGAGAAAGAAGCAACCAGTAACCTACCTAATGAACGTACGTAAATGTATGATAAAACAGAGATGGGGAGGTATATTAAAAAGATAAACTTTGCTAAGGTCTACAAAAGAAGTTGTGGAGAGCCATGATCGCCCACAATCAGGAAAGAAAACTTTTGACCCTCTAAGTCATCACCAAGAACTTGTTTGGAGATGCTGAATTTCTCAGTCCCACAAAATTACCTGAATTCAATGAATCCATCATGCCCCTTAAAAGTAATGTGAATTCTTATAAGGTTTTCTTCATGATTTCCAAGTATTTGGGTAGTGAGCTAATCCCTATTGCACACATCTGCTCAGACACATTTGTGTTTCTTCAATACACACAGAGACAACCTGTAGTTTATACTGCAACCCCGTTGTGCAGACTTAAGTGACAGTTTCTGAAAGAGAGCACATGATTTGATGCAATTAGGAATTGAAGAAAGCTAGTGTGCTCAAGACCTCAGTCACAAGGATGAGCAAAGCAATTGACTGCTTCCAAACAATTAATCTACCAAATTTTACTCACAAAGCTAATCTCAACCATGATTTTGCAATAGTACAACATGCTTGTGTCATCCCCACAGGTCAATATAATCAAGAAGTCCTTTTCTTAACAAATCAACCCTGGAGAGATTCAAACCCGGGTCTCATTGTTGGAATACTAGCATTCTAACCATCAAGTCCTATGCCTGTTAAGGTCTGTGATACACAAGCAATGTTAGCATCATTTTTATGATTTGTATCACGATCACGATCACGAAACCTGTAACCCTGTTAGGGTTGTAGGGACACCACATGTACTGCTACTGGAGTATCAGTGGTGTTTCCTGGGCAGGATAGCCTGACAGAGCCTAACCCTCTCCAGGGGGGTTTTGAATTCAGAGTTTTTCCTTCTCTTAGACTGGTTTCCATCCAAGTCTATAAGAACTAGTCTGTCCTGCTATTTATCCATAGATTGGGGAGAAGAGATTGATCCATATCTTTTCCAAGTGTATTAGCATATAAGTGAATGTAATCAACTTGAGTGGAATTCGAACTTGGCTCTCTGATTCCTCAAACCAAACTGCTATCCATTACTCCAGCAAACCTTTGTGTCATGAAACACTAAAGTCTGAAGATGCATTCGGATAGTGAAAGATTCCTTGCAAAACTGAGGCAAAGTATTAAAAAAAAAAAATTTCATTAGAAATAAAAAAAAAGATAACTGAACTGTTTACAAGTATAATTTTATATTTACATTCTAAAAACTAATACATTTGTATTAAAACTAATGCAATGCATTATTTATCATTTACCAATTTATAAAGATATAAATATGAAAACAATTTTTTATTCATAAATTTGTAAACATTTACTAAATTATTCAAATATGTGAACCAACTATAAAAAAATCCTTATTTACTATTTTATAAAGTTTGAATCAATTGTAAATTTGCCAAAGTTTTGCCAACCATTCCAATAAATAATCAATGAATAGTGTAAATAAATAACCTAATAAATAAATGTGTTTTTGTTGTAAATACTCACTAATAAAGACAATCTATAAATTCACTTTCATATTATTTACATTTTATTAAAATTCTAATCATTGCTTTTTAAAATAATAAACATTGCTGAAGAGTGAAGGTAGTTAAAATTGTTGCGGACCCGATAGCGGTGCAGATCTGGCTTACGAAAATAAGGCCTTGTGCCAGACACCACACAACACTACCGAATCCACAATCAAAGTAAGAATAAAGAAAATATAAAGACGTGCTCTTTCCACCGTACAAACGTACAAAGTGAAAAGAAGTAGACAGGCAAAACAACAAAAGGTTAAGAACAAACATAGATTTTATTTAGAGTTTAACAAGTAGTGTCTTCAGTGAAGACCTTCAGTAAATGTACTGGAAATCTAATTGAAGAAGAATTCAAGTAGATTAGTAAAATTGTCTTCTGTGAAGACCTTCAGTAAATGTACTGGAAATGTAGTTGAATGAGAATTCATCCCGCGCCAAAATTCAAATCTAAGATGACTATGGCGGGAAGGAGTTCTTCGAGAAGAAAGGTTCAGAAAGTCAGTTGTAATGCATAGTAACATACGGCAAGGAAAAATACTCACTGCGAGAGTTTATGATTGTGAGTGTATGTAGTTCTTTTTAAAGTAACAGGTTCTGAGAGTATGAGTTCGAAGAATGTGAAAAATGCTCGTTCATCAGATTGGAAGTTTTTTTGAAGGTTCATGGAAGTTGAGCTGGCTCTATAAAGATGTTAGCCTCGGGACAAGAAATCTGTCATGAAGGTGACGACTGTGTCGTATGTATTAAGATACCGAGACGAGCCATGAGGTCTAGGCAAGGTTTTTTTGCCGAATAAAATTCTCTGCCAGTATCTATGGGTTCACCGGCGAGAGGAAAGTGAGCCGACCCGTGCCGATGGTCGGGCGACCACGGGGCGACTAATTTTGAAACGCCAAATTCGCCGTGACGTCAGCGCAAAAGCGCGCGAAAAATAAATTCTTCCTCATCTTAGGCTAAGACGACGGTTTACTACTATGACTGACCGAACGTGAGAGGAAGGGGTGAAAATGTCGCGCGTGCGTCACAATGAAGGTGGGGGTAGCGTGAATCCCACAAAATAATAATAGCAGTGTCAAGGGAAAAAACCTTTCTTTTGACACTCCATCTTATTGCAGGCATGAAAGTCCATGTTTGCCAAACAAACTTTACTAAGAACTACAAAGGATAGAAATTTGTAAAGAGCCATGATTCTCCCACATACTGAAGAAGAAGGTTTGCAATTAAGTACTAGTAAAATCAGCCAGAATCAAACAACTATAGATGAATAGCAATATTAATCCCTATCCCTACCTCCTCAGCCACCAGTTTAACTTACCCATCCGTTTTTGTACTGTGCGCTAAATTTGACTTGTAAACACATCAAATCTTTATTTGCATTGCACTTTTGATCTCAGTTTGAGACGAGCACATTGTAAATTTCCACACCAGGAAATAGTGGTGATCAATAGCTGCACTAATGAGCCTTCATCTAACTGGCATTTCATCTCAGATCAGAGGCAGCATCAAAATGTGAAATTTTATCAATAAAATGTTGGCGGACTCAGCATTCTCAGGACAAATTTTCTTTATTTATAGTGCCAATTCTGAATAATTTCCAAGTTGAAGAGAAACGGCAGACATATGAGGAATTAATTGTCTCTGTCAACCCATCTTCTTCCGGAACAAGTTAGAATCCTCTTATGCTGAGAACAACATCTTAATATTCTTAAATCTTTTAATGTCAACTCACAAGGTGAGGAGTGTACTTCGAAATTGACAAACTATGAGAAAATATGATTTCTTTGATAGATATTTGTCATGTACTGCAAAATCAGGCAAAATGTGATGTCCATGAAGCGCCCGGTAAGAAAGAAACTTGTATTTAATATATTAGGTTGACTTTCTGAAGTAGTTTCCAAAATGAGTTGGGATCGAATATAGATCAAATATGAATTGCAATCCTACAAAAGATACGATAAGGAACAAATAGGAAACATGTATCATTCTAACATGTTTCATTACGATAATTATTCTTTTATTAAAGCTTCATCAGAGAATGAGGTATGGAAAAAAAGAGAAATTCTGGTATTTTTACTTTTGTGATTTTCATTGGTTAATCATGTTTCACATGCATCTGACTTGTTAAACCAACATCACTAGAATTTGTGGCATTCCATATTCAAGGAGAGACAAAGAGTCCTTTGGAGTTTCAAGAAATTAATACTATAAATACCAGAAACAGTAGAATGCCTCTACATTACAATCTTAACCACTTTTTGTCATTGGTCAATTATTATCTATCCTCCTTATCTGTATAATCTTCCCTTCCTTCTACCTCCTCTTTCATTCATTTGACACACCTCATTCATCATAACCATTTTGACAGTAACCCTCTACAGTTCAATCTTAACCTCTTCAAGTGTCACCTTATCCTCCTTATCTGTATAATAATCTTCCCTTCCTTCTACCTCCTCTCTGATTCATTTGACATCCTTCATTCATCATAACCATTTTGATAGTAACCCTCTACATAGAGGTAGCATCCTAAATTTTCAGGAACCGGTTCTAAAAAGGCAGGTACTCTTTAGGAGTGAGGGTGGAGTAATGGATAGTGACTCGGATTGAGGAATTGCAGAGCTGAGTTTGAATTCCAGTCAAATCCATTACATTCACTTATGTGCTAATATGCTTTGGTCTACTGCAGAAAGAAATGGCAACCTACTGTGGGAAAGAATCTGGCTCGTCAGTCATGTATCGAAAGATACATGATTGCTTAAGCATGTATCATGCATGGCACATAACTGACTGAATCAGTAAGAACCTATTCTGCTTATTTTCCTTTCAATCTGAGAATGGAAACAAATCACTTTACAGTATTAAAAAGAATTAAACCATTTTGATAATTTAATAGAAAACATTTATTTATTAAGATATTTCCAGACTGAAATTCTGTTCTCATCATATTTCTGTTCAGAAGTATGATTTTTTTTTACTCTAGTGTCATCATCTGTGTTATGGTTTCTTAGCCACATTTGAAATGAATCGCTGCCATCCCAAAGATTTAATGGAAGGACTATCAAATTTATCACTAGAAGATTTGCCATATTTTTAACTTCAAAATGGTAATGGACATTTGTCTACTAGAGTTTCACTAGGTGTGTGCATGAGCATAGTGTAACTTGCATTTTACCTAGACCATTGGCTATTAATATATAAGATTATTTTAGGATAATCCAACAATTTAAGCTTTTAGAATTTTAAGAATCAATTCATATGAACCAGTAGGATGCCACCACTGCAAATAACTATAACTCTATGGATATCGGGGTAGCATAAAATAACTATTATTTAATAACCTGCCAAGAATTGATAAGATGTAGAAAATGAATCAATCACTCAAACCAATGAAGGTGATAGACATCACTGAATGAGTGATGGATAAAAAATTGCATGCATCCACATAGAGAGAATGCAAATTTTTCAAGCAATGTGGGTGAATATGAATTATAATTTCTTATCCCATTGAATATATTGTGTCAGCAATCATTTTGAAATAAATACTGAGAAGTTAAAGATCCTCAATAAGATCAAATGAATTATTGCTGTATCTCTTGTCTGGGGAAATACAACAATTCCTGAATGACTGGACAGTAAAACACAGACTATCATCCGTTGCCTATCCTGTCCAATGGCTGTGCAGAGCTGGCTATCAAATCTGCCAAAAACATAGTACATAATAACACAGAAACTCAAAGATCCCTGGATAATAACAGAGCACCATGGGCTATCCTTCAATACAGGAACACGCTCATCCAGACACTTGGGTTATCCCTAGCACATCTTCTACTCCACCGTTGGCTATGGGATTTTATACCATCCCAACCCATGCTATACAAGCCGCATGTGAAATGGATAGCTGCAGCTCAAAATAATGAGAAAAGCCTATCTCAATATAATACTCGCCTTATAGAAAGGTACAACCATACGGCCAGTACCCTGGTTTCGCTTCACATAGTATTAATACAATGTCCAACCAATCATCAGTGGGACACAACAGGCAGAGTTGTCAAGACACTACCTGTCAAGAGTGGGTGGATCTGGTAGAATCACCTTGCGGTACCACCAATTTCTCAGGAAGCTTTAAAAACCTGCAGTCCATATCCCCATTCCTAGTGCTTTACCAGAGCCAAGTGTCAGGGACACCCAGGAGCCCAATAAGCATGTCCCACATGCCAAAGAAAATGAAACAACATCACCCATCATCGCTCAGCCACAAAAAATCACCCAAGTATTGTCCAAATTACTCTCATACAATCCAGAAAGAACTCATTTCCCCTCAAAGGTCATTACCTTCGGGAGATGTCTGGGGAGGGAGATGAACAATTAAGAGTGTGAGACTCACCTTTGCAAGGAGGTTTCCAACTAGCATCCAAATAAACCGGGTTGTAACTCAATACATTTTCCTCTCTTGAATAAGTCACAGTATGTTGGATATTTATTGAGCACAATATCCACACTGGAATTATCAGCCAATCAGAACTTACAGAATAGACTTGCCCGGGTAACAGAATGGAATCTCCCAGGCTGTTATATAAACCATCTACCAATTTGCCCAGCAGATTACCTTGCCAGTCAAACTCAACTTCTATTACAGTCAAGTATTGTCTGTCTATTATCAAATTCTACAGATGACAGCGCAGAATTTGGGAGAGATAGCAAAAAGACAAAATTTAAGCTACAAAGGACAGGAAATTATGGAGTACCATACTCACCAATGTCCTCAAGGGACATGGCACAGAGAAAATGATGATGTCCAGTTTACACAATCTAACCCACAGATCACAACTGGTAGTATACAGGCATTATATATTTTAACCTTCATTTGGTTGGTGACATATTCAGAAGTTTGAAGATCTTTATTTTTCCCAAATGCTGCACAGCTAATAATAAATTTCATTCTCTTATCATCAGAACCACATTCTTTAACTCAAAATTATGGTCAGGCCTACCTAATGCAATAAAGGAATAATGCATTAATTGTATTATTCTGTAAAAGATCCCTTTTGTGTTCAGATAATTTCTTATTTAAGTGTGTTCAAGAAACAAAAAAAATTGTTTTTTTAATCATTTCACTCCAAGCAAGGCAGTAATGCCACTATTATGCAGGGTGTTACAGGGAATGAAAGTGAAAGAAAAAATCTGAGTATGGGGAGGATTGAGGAAAGGACAAAAGATGAACAGGGTTCAAGAAGACAGAAATAGTGATTGATATTGCATTTAAATTTTTGAATAGTGTAGTTATCAGGAAAGCAAGTAAATGAAAGGGAGTTCCACAGGCAGGAAATGTGAGAAAGGAAACTGTTGGAGTAGAAGTGGTGGTTGCATTTAGCCATTTCAATGGTAAATGGGTGGGACCTGGATGCCAAACTTATAACATGCTCAAATTCATGTATTCAGGGCACCAGGGTGAAAAGGTCGTCAGAGCAGTTACCATGAAAATATTTGTAGAAAAAATGGAAGCGATATCATGTCGGTGAGAAAGTCACTGAAATCAAGATGCTTGGTCAGGATCAATTACATTACAGATCCTTCTTTGGATTTTGTCAAGAACCTTGAGATGAATGGCAGGAGCACCTACCAGATATGGCAGTGGTATTCAGTATATAGAAGAATGGTAGATTTGTAAATGTGCAAGATGGATTTTGATGAGAAAAATTTTCTGGCACAACACAGTGACCCAACATTCCTTGCAGTAGATGCAGCTATTGATTCGATATAGCAGCGCCACTTCAAGTCTGAGGAAGACGTAAGGCCAAGAAGGTGTAGTATATTGTTTTCCTGAAGTCTAGCATCAGCCATGCAGGCAGTAAAGCGCTATTTTCTTTTTAAAAGACTAAAGTGAATGTCTGAAAATTAATATTGAAGGCCAATACATTTTGGGGTATTTTCATAAGGCCAGGATGCAAAATCAGTTTTCAAAGAGAATGTGCACTCAAATGACACCTATCATAGCCTTCAGTTTTTCAGTTTAGGGAATCATGGTTGAATTCTAGCCATTTATCATGCCATCTTTTTTCTATGGGTGCCCCCTCTATTTCTTGTACCAATTCCTTCTTGATATATTTTGATATATTTGTACCAATTCCTTCTTGATATATTTTGATATATTTGTACCAATTCTTTCTTGATATATTTTGATATATGATATATTTTGATATATTTGTACCAATTCCTTCTTGATATATTTTGATATATTTGTACCAATTCTTTCTTGATATATTTTGATATATGATATATTTTGATATATTTGTACCAATTCCTTCTTGATATATTTTGATATATTTGTACCAATTCCTTCTTGATATATTTTGATATATTTGTACCAATTCCTTCTTGATATATTTTGATATATTTGTACCAATTCCTTCTTGATATATTTTGATATATTTGTACCAATTCCTTCTTGATATATTTTGATATATTTGTACCAATTCCTTCTTGATATATTTTGATATATTTGTACCAATTCCTTCTTGATATATTTTGATATATTTGTACCAATTCCTTCTTGATATATTTTGATATATTTGTACCAATTCCTTCTTGATATATTTTTGACTATGATGTGATTATAAAGTTTGAGTATTTTGTTATTAATGAATGGAATAATTGTGGTTAAACCAGTTGCTTCTCAAAGACTTTTGATACTTATATGTTTTGAGACTCGACTGTTGGTTATGAATCTCACAGTGAGATTTGAAATGTCTTGGGTACTTTAAAGAGAACTGATGTCCAATTAATACAAGACCCAAGAGCCACTCAAGGTAGAGGGTTACTGAATGAAGTCATTGTATGTATTTAAGAGGAGAAAATAAGTGCAAATTATGAAGATATATGGGATAGATAATGGCTGACCCTAGACTTGGAGAGGTTATAGTTGTATTGATCTGGGAAGTATCATCTCAGGAGTCTGTTCCACAAAGTAGCATTTTTGCAAAGAAGTTGTCTGGGTGGAACTTCATTCTTACCATTGGAATCTGAAGATAATGAGGATGATTCAATGCTTCATAAATGTTATCCAGCTAAGACTGATCCTATGCTGAACTGGTACTGAGCTATCATTGGTAGAGATTTCATATCCAACAAAAATAAATTTGGTTTAAACAAGTAACTGAATTTATGCTGACTTTCCTTATTATTTCAGAAATCTGACTATATTCATCGTGAAAGGCTGCTACATGGTGCAGTAGTTTGTAAGACTAAAATATTGCTCTTTGATAACTGCTCTTTTTATTTATTTAATATTATGAAGATGACAGTAATTAGTTTTAAGTAGTTTTAGTTGACAGGAAAAAATTACTGATTTCAAAATTCAAATAAATCTAAAACCCAATTTTATTTTTTCTTATGAAAATTGTGCTTAAGATTTGAATTCTTCTTCAAAATACACATAATTCAAAATTTCAATTTGGTTCTCAGAAAATTTTAGTCGATCTTCCAATTTGACATATTAAGTGCAATTTAGAGTATTTATGGCCAATTTTAATATATAACAAAGATATATATATATATATATATATATATATATATTATATATATATATATATATATATATCTTAGAATTGACCCTAAAACTCTAGATTACACTTAATATGTCAAATTTTAAGACAGAGTAAAATTTCTTGAGAACCAAAATGAAATTGAAATTCTTAATTATTTTACAAAAGAATTTAACTCTTAAAACAACATTCTCAAATTTTAAAGAATTTGTGTGTTTATATATATATATATATATATATATATATATATATATATATATATGTGTGCATGTGTGTAAGTTATTTTCAGATAGAGTCTATATGTTAAGGAACAAAATGAATAAAAAGATGAAAAACTGGTCTTGGCTAAGAATAGTTTTCCTCTTGTCCTTTTATTTATATATATAACATACAAACACACACACATTTTAAAATTTGTTGTATTTATGAAGGAAAGAGACTCAATGTTGAACATTGAAATCAACACTGTATGTGATTACAGATTCACATCTCAAGTGATCTTCAGGCCATATGTCAATACTCCTTTAGTGGGCTCTATATATTAGCCCTGAGGGGACTAATGGAACTTAGTATACTAGTAAGGGTATGTGGGACTAGAAATGAAATATATATGTGTGTGTGTGTGTGTGTGTGTGTGTGTGTGTGTGTGTGTGTGTGTGTGTGCTCTAGTTGCCTGAAGATTGCAAAAGCATGAAACTTGAGTAACAACTTGAACTGTCCTTTCTTAACTGTTGACACTGTGAAGTTTCTTTTGGTAACTCGAGATAATCTGGGCATGGAGTACTTTACATTAGTGAGAAGGTACGTGTTTACCTTTTGGTTTTCTTTCTTTTTCTTTCCTTGTTTGGGATTTCTTCTTGTCTAAGGTGTTAGGTCTTCTGGCAAGTTGTTGGTTGGTTTTCATTAGTATATATATATATATATATATATATATATATATATGTGTGTGTGTGTGTGTGTGTGTGTGTGTGTGTGATAGAAATTAGGAGGATTTGAGATAATTATAATTAAGTAATTCATTGATTCTAGAAGAAACCTCAACAGAATGCAGAAAGCACTGGACAGCCATTTCATCCTATATTTGGGACTCATCAGCAGTGCGCATCCACTACTGAGAATTGAAACCTGGACAGTTACATTATCAGGCAAACATCATACCAACTGTTCCAACGGGCCTCGGTGACTGAGTGGTTTGGGAATAGTAGTCATGGCTTGTGGGGTCACAGTCCTATGGGTAAAAGACAAACTCAGATGAGTTCCACCATGGAATATGTGATCGAGCAGTGCTATATCAAGTCTGATTCACTACCTCTTTGTCTTTCTTTTAAACGCTTAGAAACAGGAGGTAGTCAGATTCAACAAGATCTGTAAAATATTGCAGAAGGTCCCTATACACTCAAAGAATTCTTCAAAACATCCATTATCATACTACACCTCTGAGTAGGTGGACTAGTCATAGTTTCCATCACTGTCTTTCTTACAGTGCCTCTTTTAAAACCATGACAGCAAATTAGAATAATATAACTGCTTGGCCTTTCTGGAGATGGTCAGTCATCAAAATAAATCCCTTATCCCAAAAATCCATAGCCATAATCTCAGGGCCAGTGTGTATTAACGTGACCCTCTGATTGAGGGTCCCAGGCAGTGCTTTGTGACTTTCACTATCTTATCAACTTTTTTCTACCTACATTTATATTCATTACAAATTAAACTAGATCCAGTGACTAGACCCAAAGAGTTGTGAGTTCAATACCAGGCCATAACAGTGGTGAAACAAAAAAACTTGGAGAGTTGAGTTAAAGGGAAATAACTGAGATATCCGGAAGAGGCATGTTATGTGGAACTAGAACAATCGGTGAACAAAATAAAGGGTTCAGTTCAAAATTCCAAAGGCCGGAATGTTGTGAATATGGCAATGAAGATGAGGATAACAGTCTGAATAATGTAAATAATGCAAGAAGCTATCTTACACATTTATAAGTCTACCATTCATCCATTCCACCATTGTTATGGCCTGGTATTGAACTCACAACTCACACTGGATCTAATCAACATCATTATCCACTTGAGGATATCTGTGTATGAATTTTGGGGACTTATAAACCTAATTTTTCAGCAACATTTTTTAACAGTGCTCATATTGCAATTTTTTCTGTTATTATTATTTCATTTTTTTTTTACCAGTGCTTATATGGCAATTTTTGTGGTTATTCATTGCTTTTCTCTAGCACCCCTTATCACTGGTTTGAAATTCCAATCACCTGAAGAAGGCTGGAGCATACAACAACTTAAATGTTATGAATATGGCAATGAAGATGAGGATAACAATCCAAATAAGGTAAATAATGCAAGTAGTAATCAAAATACCTCATCTCAGAGTTATAGACAGATAAGATAGATTCTGGTGAGAAAAATTGTATAGCATAACACAGAGAATCAGCTTTCATAGCAGCAGACCTAGCAATTGATTCAATATAATCTTTCCACCTCATGTCAGCAGAAAACATTCAACCGAGAAGGTGCTATGAGTCACTCTATAACAGATGAAATGGAGTAAGCCTAATTGACTAAAACAGTGATACAATCTCATCATGGTATTTTGATCTGTACATTTCAAGGGTCATTGAACAATCAGATCACCATAAGTGACCTATTGTTACTATTTTATCTACAATTAATTGTCATTAGATTGAATACAGGGTGATACCTATATCACCTTTGTTGAACATAATTACTTATTGAAGGCAGATCTAGCACAATAATAGACAAGATCTATTTGATTTAAATTATTAGTTGTTATTCTTAGGTTTTATTTGAATTCATTTTTTGCCACCATAATTGTCAGTACTGTATATGTGCTTATCAATTTCATTTAGTCAACTAAGTTTTATTCAAGTTGTTATTGTTTTTTGCCAGAACTGTGCCAGGTAGTCAAGCCATTTTTTTCACCTGTCCTTCAACTGCTTTATTATTAAGGTAAGAAACAGTATTTATGAAACCTTTTCTATTTATTATTTTCTGAATACTTGAACCAAAATTGTTTTTGTCTGACATGATTATTTTATCAGATTCCAATCAATTTGGAAAAACAATCATGTAGGAATCTATTTGAAACTTATTCATAAGTTGGTCTTTACAATGTTCTCTTTGCCAAAACACTAAAGTTTACTAAAGTGCAATATGAGTTCAAATCAAAAATCACTGGTGGCCCCTAGAGACTCAGTAAATGCTGCAGCTGACTAACTGGAATAATACTAATTGACTAAAATAGTGACTCAATCTCATCACAATATTTTGACAAGGACCTCATTGAACAATTGAATCACTGTAATTCAATTATTGAAATAGAGTTTATTATTTTTGTTGTAAATTCTAAAGAACAAAGAAAATGGATAAATTTACTTTCATATATTTAGTTTTTATTAAAATTCTAATTATCACTTTTTAAAACAGTAAACATTGCCAAGGAGTGAAGGTAGTCAAAATACTATCGGTGTCAAGAAAAAAAAAAAACATTCTTTTGACACTCCATCTTATTACAGACATGAAAGTCCAAGATTGCCAAAATGGTTTTCAAGACTAAATAGAAAGTATTTTCATTCAACAGCAATTTTAGTGGAGAAAGCTCAGTTTATTCACAGAGGGAATCTTGTAATAACTGACAGACTCGGCAGAGGCTATTTAACTTGGAGAACACTACTTATGAACCAGAAGATTAGGATAAAGAACAGAAAGAAGAGAGCCTCCCAGCAGTGCCAAGAGAGTTGACAGGTCTGATTTAATTTAGATATTTAGACACAAATATGTATACATTAAATTTATTTGATGTTTTTAATATTCAAGTAGAATTTTCTCAAATATTTACAATACTAAATTTTTTGGCACTTTCTTGGAAGGGTCTGACTTTAAAAGGTGACTGATATTTACAGTTTTTTAGCAATGTTTCTATCAATACCTGGGCATCGTCAAGTTTGTAGCAAGTAAGAAAATAATGGAACATTTGAAAATGGCAGAAGTGATCAATATTAAGTTTGTTTTTTTAATTATTTCACCCCAAGCCAGGCAATAAAGCCACTAAAACATAAAGAGTTACTGAGGGTGAAATATGAGAAAAAAAAATAAAAGAATGGGAATTAAGAAGGCAGAAGATAACAATTTACATTGCATTTAAATTTTTCAAGATCAAAGTTGACTGGGAAGCAATAAGCTGGAGCAGAGTTCCACAAGCAAGAAGTGCGATAGAAGAAACTGTTAAAATAGAACGCTAGTTACATCTAGCCGCCATTTCAAATGTAAAATGATGAAACCTTGCCACCAATCTAGTACTGCACTTAAATTCATAAAGTCTACATACCATAGAGAAAAGTTCATCAGAACAATTACCATGAAAGTATTTATAGAAAAGGCACAGGGAGGCTATGTTATGGTGGTGGGAAAGTGAATGATGCTGAAATGCCAGGTCAGGACCAATAACATTGCAGCTGCAAATAAGGTGTGATTACCATTTACTGGGCATGCTTAGAAAGCCCTAACAGCTTAATTAAATTTTCTAGACAACAATAATAAAATTAACATCATACTAGAATACAAAAAACCTAACCATAAATCCACCTGAAGAAATTTAATTCTTTTGATTAAAAGAAAAATTACTTGAGTTCAGTAAATATTTGCTCCCTTGAACTTGTTCTTGGGTGATATCCATTAGGACCGGATTTCTGTTTCCCAGCAACATTTGCAGCATGTAGTTGCAAATAAATACATGTGGAATTTAATTTGTGTCAGTTTTCTTGCTTATGCGTGTACATATTTCATATCAAAATCATTTCAGATTCCAGATTAATTCCAGGACCTTAATTTGGCTACATGACACTTTGTAAGTGAATGATAAATCCCTACTTCTTTTTCTAAGCATGCCTGGTAGACAGGGGTCAAGCTACAAAGAATCATCATTTGTAGCTTTATTTAATATTTCAATGCTTATTTAAATCAACTTGATGATCTTCTTATCAGAAAATGTTTCAACTCCTGAGTATGATGATAAACCACATCATGTGGCAGAATGGCATCTGATTGGGGATTTGAGGAGCCTGAAATTAATTGCTATTGTTCCCAGGGTGGTAGCACCTGTTTGGGTCCCAGCTATGGGCAAATAGTGACCCCACCAAACAAAAAGTCTATGAAAGTATAAAAATACAGTTTAAGAGTAAAAATATCAACAATACGTTTTTATATAAAAAAAAAACTGACAATACATAACCAGCAATACATTTCATCTGTAGCTGAAGGCATACAATTGCATTCAAAATATATTTAGTTGAAGCCATAAAATTGTGTTCAAATTATTTAGATTTCACTGTTAAATAACCAACTGTGGTTGATATGCTGCTAAACAAAATCAAATAAGATCATCTGAATTCATGTTAAACATTTATAAATCTACTATTTGTCCCTTCTTTGAATACTGCTGCCATATCTGGTCTAGTGCTCAAAATTCAAAGAAGGGTTAGTAATGCAATTGATTCTGACTTGGCATCTTGACTTCAGTCACTTTCTCACCATCATGATGTGGTTTCTCTCTATCAGTACTGTGTCATATCTGTATATCTTATGTTGTAGAGATTGTGGCGACCAATAATAAATCCTCGTAGAACTTCTAATTCTCTCAGGCAGACAATTTTTCTAGACAGAATCCATCTTGCACATTTATAAATCTACTCTTCATCCAAGCATTGGATGCTGTTGCCATATCTGGTCTGGTGCTCCTGCTGTACATCTTGAGATTCTTCACAAAATCCAAAGAAGGATCTGTAATGTAATCAATCCTGACCTGGCATCTTGACTTCAGTGACTTTCTCACTGACATAACATAGCTTCCCTCTGTGTTTTCTCCAAATATTTTCATGGTAACTGTTCTGATGAGCTTTTTCCCTTAGTGCCTCAACTGCATGAATTTAAGTTGGCTACTTGAATGGCAACAATATAATAATTCTCACCGTTTTACTGTAGAACTAGTTAGATTCATCTGTCTCTATTCTAAAAGTTTCTTTTCTTGCACTGTGGAACTTCCTTGCCATTTCTTACTTCACTGCCAACTACAGGCTGTAAAAATTTAAATATGTGCATGCATCCGTCTATGGGGCCAATAAATACAGACAAGATTCACATAAATATTCTGTTTGTTTAACCATGACCATTTATTCTACAATCACCTCCTGTCTTCCTGAATTTTGTTCCTTTAATGCCCTTTCCACACTTCTCCTTTTAAATTCTTCTCTTTCACTCCTTGTAAGCCCCTATATTCTAGTGGCATTACTTCCTTGCTTGGGGTGAAATGATTAAAAAGAAATAATAAATCTACAAGCTTGTTTTTTGAAATCACCTTCATCCTTTGTACGTTGAAACTGTGAAATAAGTAGAGTCTTTGCAAAAAGTGTAAAAGTAGGAGAAGTAAGAGAGATAGAAAATATTGCTCTTCCAAGAAACAAGGGAAAAAATATCTATATATATATTTTTTTTTAAATCAAGTTCACACCAAACAAGGCAGTAAAGACACAAGGGGTTACTGCATGTGGAAGAATTAGAAAGCAGAAATAGGAGTGAGAACAAAAGAAGAGTAATCAGGACAGTAGATAGCATCTGACCTTGCATTTAAATTTTTGAAGATTAAAGTTGGCTGGAAAGCATGGAGCTGGAAGGGAGTTCCACAAGTGAGAAGTGCAAGAAAAGAAACTGTTATCCCAGAATTATGGTTACATCTAGCCAACCCAACTGTAAATTGATGAGACCTCGTTACCAGTGCTTAAATTCAAAAAGTCTAGGTACCATAGCAAAGAGCGATATTTATTTGTAAAAGTTACAAAATGTGGCAGAAGGCCAAAATTGGGAATGGGGAAAAGAACAGTCTTTGTCTTAACTTTAAACTTAGCTAGCCACAATCACTGACCAAAACATACACAATATTCCTTACACCAAAACCATGCATTCTTACTTACCATTCTTACTACATTCACCATAATACCTCAATGTCTCTATGAATGTCCTAACTAGTCCCCATATATACAATTCATTGTCTGTGATGGGAGGGGAATAAAACAACAATTTAAACAATCTAAACCCCAATGAAGAGGTCATCCAAACATGTTTATAGAAAAGGCATAGGGAGGCAACTTTACGGTGGTGGGAAAGTGACTGACGCTGAGATGCCAGATCAGGACCAATAGTATTGCTGATTCTTCTTTGGATTTTGTCAAGGAGGTCTAAATAAATAGTAGAAGCACTGGACCATATGTGGCAACAATATTCTAAGCATGGGCGAATGGTAGACTTATACAAATGTAAGATAGATTCTGGAGAGACAGATCATCTTGTACGACACATTGAACCACCTTTCTTAGCAGCTGACCTAGCAATGGATTCAATATAGTCTTCCACTTCATGTCAGCTGAGAACATAAGCCCGAGAAGGTGCAGGAGTCACTCTCCTGGAGGTTAGCGTCTGCCATGTTGATGGAAGGCAGAAAGATAAGGATGACTTATTAGTCATTCAATACTTTTCTTCTATTTTCATGCATGAACAATTTAAAGGAGATGCTTACTAAGTGCCTTCTTAAAAGTGAACCATTAGTCGACAATAGTCAATGTACAGATCAACCAACTTGTCTTCTTTTCATGTCTCTACCTGTAGAACTATCCATTATTACAAGTATTTTTCTTTTTAGAACAATTTGTAAATTTTTGTTAGTTTTTTTTGTAAGCCATTTTGCTTACACCTGCATATGGCTACCATGTAAAAGAAACATTTATGTAAGTACAAACTCACAAAATATTTTAAAACTTCTTGAACAGAGATTATTTTTTAAATTACCCTCTCAAATTCAATTTTTTTTAGTCAAATGTTTGCTAACGGTAACAGATTAAAACTGACTATTAAAGGATGAAAACGTTTCACTGATTTTGATGTCATTCTTTTTTTGGGGGCCAAATCTGGGAATTTGTTTTGCTCATGCTAAGTCTTGAAAAAAAAAACACTACATAAAATTCACTATTTTTTTAACCATAATGTTGAATGTATTAAAATTATTCAACCTTTTAACAAGACAAATCTCAAGTCAATGTTAAAAATTGCTGCGAAACATTGTTTATTTATTTAAGGGTGGGATGACCTATGATGACATATTTCTAATTTGTATTTATATACATTATATTTATTTTCAAGTTTTCTATTGAATTGTTTACTTAAATTGTATATGATCCATTATTGTGCATAATTAGCTTACAATAAAATTTGTATTTTATATGAATACTACCTTTTGAAAATTGAAAAAGGTAGAGTAAAGTCAAGTAGTGTCTCCTGTGTCATAGATTGGGGAGAGGTCATGAGACCCTTGCACTGGCTCTGATTACAATAGCTTAAAAGCAAGATATAATGCAGCATTTGGAAGTTGTGACACGTGTTGAAGACAATGACTATCATGCTGTAGCATTTTGGGAAATTCTTTGCTAAGCATCATCTTGGTAAATATATAAGACAATTTGGAAAATGCTATGACATGCTTCACTGATCAAACAGCATCATCAAAAATTGGATTTTATTTCAACCACATCTAAAATGGCAAGACAGAATTAAGTACATGAAGGCTCATTTAAAGAAAAAAAAAAATTAACTCTAACAATATCATTTTTTAAATTAGACTTTGTTAAGGGAACCGAGTCATATTTATTTATCTTTGACATGGACAATTCTGTTTTATTAAAAAATGAAGATAATTTACTCAAAGATAAATTGAAAATGGCATGGTCTATGAATCCGCTATGCTTGGGCTTCTTCAGTTTATCACTTGTTCTTACTATCTTTTTTTCTATGTGCTCTGTCCTTTCCGGACGTAGGCGATCATGGCTCCTCACTACCTCCTATCCCTTGTAGCTCTCAATAAGTTTCATCCCTCTGTCACCTCCCCCCAAACCATGTTCTGTCATCCAATTGCTTAAGCCTGCCAGGCATGTCATGCATTGCTTTCCTTTGTCTCTCTTTCCCTCTATTCAACTTGTGAGTATCAGATTCTCCAGGCCCTCCTTACGTGTCCCAGAAACTTCAGCTGCCTGATGTTAAATATAAGCCTCCTCCTTGTTTGCATCCTCTCCAAGACCTCATAATTGCTCACATGCTTGGTCCATGATATCCTCAGCATTTTTCTGTAGAACCGCATTTTTGTTGCTTCAAGTCTCTTCTTCATCTTGGAGGGGACTGTTCAACATTCACTGCCATAAAAGAGGACAGATGTCATGTAACAGCTCAGTACTCTAATCTTTGTTATGAAAGAAATCCTCCTGTCTTGCAATACTCTGCCCAGCTTTTTGGAATGCATCCTTGGCCATCCCAAGGATGTGAAAAATCTTAAAACATTTGAATATATAAATAAAAATTGAAATCAGTAAAATCAAATTTAGAAAATGATTCAGTTAATGTTAGAAAAAATAAATGTGTATATATAACTAACACGAATCCCATTCTGTCTTCTGCTAACAGATTTGGTTGCAATGAAAGTCATTTTTCTGATGACGCTTTTTAAGCAGTGAATCATGTCATAGTATGAGTTTTCCAAATTGTCTTATATATTCACCATTCGGTCAGATTCTCATCCAGATTTAAATTGAAGTATCATCTTTTAACTTGTGAGAAAATTCATTTTACATGTTTAACAATAAGATGCAAAGTTTTATATTGATTTATTCTGATGCAGAAATATTTTCACTAAATAACGAGGAAATAATATTTCAAAAGGATCACCAGATTAGCCAGTAGTCATTTTATAAACAACAGCTGATATTGATGCAATATACAAACTAGTTTCTTAGGATCATGTTTTCCTTTTATATTTTTGAAATTTGTTACTTTGTATAAAAGAATAGGTGTTTTTTATTAAGAATTGCTTATTTTTGAATAGATTAATTGTAAAGCAGTCTGTGGCAAACAATTTTATCATGTCTACATATTTTATGCACAAACACATTTGTATAAAAGTCTGTTTTCAATAATAGAAAAAAAACAGTCATATATATAAATGTGTGTGTGTTTGTGTGTGTACAAAATGTCCATTTATCATATAAGAAATATTTATACTATCTCTCTCTTTGCTATACATATATATATATATATATATATATATACATAGATAGTTAGATAGATAGATAGATAGGGTGTCCCCAAAAATGGACACAGTTTTTTACTTCATCATCAGTTTGAATATTTATTCAGACGCATTTAATTTAATATTTAAGTCTTTGTAATTCAATAAACATTAATTTCTTAATTTTAACCATTAATCTTGTTTGTAAGTCAATAAACACTGCATTTATTGTCATTTAAAGAGTGAGTACATTTTCTTCAGAAACCCTATATATTCACCAGCCTGAATGTTTTTAGACTGGTAAATGTAATTAATAATGTTTATTTAAATTAATAAAAGATTAAATTAAATGAATTAATGCTCTTTATTTAAAAAAACAAAAAAACAGAGCATTTACTTAAATAAATTGTATCTATTAAAATAATGTATAAACAGAAAATATATTAAATAATTGTCAGACTGAATTCTTTTCATGGTATGTTGTCAATTTTACATTAAGGTACGTTTCGTGAGCAGATATGATCATTCAGGAAAGATCCTCAAAGATTTGTTGCTTATAAACTGTAATTCAGACTCTGCTAGCCAGATGCTCCTTTGTGGCTGAATGGTTGACAACACATCAGATCAAATTATGGCTCCCATTGCAGTTACAGGTTTGATTCCTATTGAAGAAACACAGTTTTTATGAAATTTCTTGAACATTCAGGCCAGTAAATGTAATTAATACTATTTATTTAAATAAAAAAATGATGAAAAAAAACGAAAAAACAGAACATTTACATAAGTTGTATCAATAAAAATAATGTATAAACAGAAAATATATTATATATATATATATATATAATAAAAAGGCTTAAACACTAATATTCCATGGTTATAATTTCTTACATTGGAATCGTAATTACGATACAATTCATCAGACCTACAAATTCAAAATTCTTACTTTCTTACTGGACATTGAGTTCTACCTGGATTCTATCCCCTTGAATTGTATATATATATATATATATATATATATATATATATATATATATGTGTGTGTGTGTGTGTGTGTGTGTGTGTGTGTGTGTGTGTGTGTGTGTGTGTGTATGTATGTATATATATATATATATATATATATATATGTATGTGTATATTAACCACTAATATTATATATATATATCTCATGTGTGTATGAGTAAGAGAGAGAAAGAAATTGTTACATTCAAGTAATTTTTTCCCTTTTCAAATGTTTGAAATCTAAACCATTCCACTGAGTTTTTCTAAGAGTCAAATGCTGTTTGCTGAAGCATCATCTTATGCTGTAAACACAAAGAGAACAAAATGGTTTCAACTGGGTATAGATAAACATAAGCAAGGCATCCTGACAAGTGCAAGTGACAGTACATCAGCTGCATCTTTCAAAGATGGCTGAAATTTTATTCTAAAGCCTAAATTTCCTAAACGAAAAGAGAAAATAAATTGTGCAATATAGTGATAGTGTTGATTCCAATCCTTGTATGAAATAATCACTAAATCTCCAAATTTATAGACAAATCCTACAGATGCATGCTGGGATTTCTTCCTAACCAATAAAAATGTACCACTTCTTGGGAATATTTGCTATATTTTGTTCTTTCTTACCTTGAAGTCAGGATACTGCAAAACTTGAGTGTATCCCTTTTGAGTGTGAATACAGTTCTTACTTTGTGAACTTTGTGATTGATTACTGTTGCTTTGCTTACTTTTGCCTTGCATATATATTGTTTGCTTAGTATTATTTTGCACTATTTTTATTCTTTCTTTTTTTTTATTGTTTACTGAAAAATGAGTGAATTCTGTTTGCCAATTACATTTAACCAATTAGTCAATTACTCCACCAGATTAAATTGCACAATATAGTGGCACAGAAGAAAACAATTACGGAAATCATGTTAGTCTTACAGTGAGTATTCAGTGAAGACTGAAATCACTGCCAGTGTCTTATAAGATAAGCATTGTAACTATTTTCTTCTTAAAAGAATCCTGCGTGAGATGAACTGATTCTTATGACTGCATTATAATAAGACTTCATTGGACTATGTTTATATATATGTGTGTGTGTGTGTGTGTGTGTGTGTGCAAGTATTGGGGTTGGAATAAACAAATGGTTTTCACATATTTAAGGGATTTCCAAAGATAACATTTAGATAAAAATGTTTAAATTTTTTCTTTTTATTTGAACTGTGATTAAGTTTTCTCTGTGGTTTTATGTGACTAAAATGATCTCTATCTATAAAAGGCAGGATGTGTGTGTGTGTGTGTGTGTGTGTGTGTGTGTGTGTGTGTGTGTAACAAATGCACGGCTGCATTTTTCGACGGATTTGCACCAAAATTTACATGCACATGCTCCAAGTTAGTGAAAAGGCCAAGACTGACTTTGCATTTCCCAACTCCCATCGATAATGGAAATAATTGATTTTTTCATGCTTCTACGGTAGTTTTCATGTAGTTTGCAGCCATTTTCTACTGGCCAGAGTGAGAGCCTATAGTGGCTGCCATGCCACGAACAGGCAGGAAGATTCTATTGGCCAGTGTGAGAGCCAACAGCTGACTGACATGGATGTTAACTAGCATGCTACCATGCAACAAAAATCGATAGCTACATTCGTCACAAGTGGGAAAAATTTAAATGGTACTTTACTCCAATTGGCTCATTCGCTTGCTTAAACTCAACGTTGATTCTGATTCTGCAGAACTGGGTTGGGTGTGAAAAAATATTTGTTGTTAACATTCTTTTTTCATTCGGTTTTTCCAGTTACAAGTCCTTTTTTAAAGCTGATCGTTTTGTGTTCAGTTTGTTTAGTTCTTTTTTCGTAACAGATTTAATGTTTAGTATAGAGCTTAGAAAAAATTTGCAGTGTGAGATAGGCAAGAAGTAAGGCATGTAGCAACATCAGCACAGCAAAGGGCACTCCTTTAAAGGCAAGGAAGGGCAAAAATATTTTAAGTCAAGTGATAGCAATTGCTGTATGAGTTGTATGATTTTTGAATCAAGCACGGGATACGCCGGGCCATGCTACTAGTTGTACAATATTTACAATATCTTTTTTGCTTGGTTTTGATTGAATTTGTTGATGACAAATTATCATTATTATTTGCTAGCTTCATCTTTGTTGTTATCAGCACAATATTTTGATCATTCTATTCTCTGACCTTCTTCAGGTTTCAAGTTCACAGCATCTTACAGTTTAAATGGCTGGATTAGCTGCAATTTCTATGCTAACAGTTTACTTTCTCACACTTCTCGCTTGTGGAATTCTCTCCCAGTGTCTTGCTTTCCAGTTAACTTTGATCTTTAAAAATTTAAATGCAATGTCAATCATTATCTTCCATCTTCTTAATTCCTGTTCTTTTACTGTTCTTGCTTCTTATTAATGTTTTTCTTTTTCTTATATTCTTTCAAAACCAGTAACCCCCCTCCCCAGCATCTTAGTGACTTTGTTACCTTGCTTGGAGCAAAATGATTCCAGTCAAATTCATTACATTTGCTTATGTGCTAATACCCTTGGGAAAGGTGTGAATCATCTTCTTCTCCCTCCAACTATGAGTAAATAGCAGGACAGATCGAGTTCTATACTGTTGGATGGCAACTGGTCTACTGCAGAAAGAAATGGCAAACTACTACAGGAAAAAAATCTGCCTTGTCAGTCATGTATCGAAAGATACATGATTGTCTAAGCGTGTATCAAGCATGGCACGTAACTGACTGAACCCGTCTGTGTCTTAGTAGCTTTGTTACCTTACTTGGGATGAAATGAAAATAAATTACAGATATAATAATAATATTGGATATTTAAAAATAATAGGGATAAAAACAAAAATGGAAGAATGCTGAATTAGGTTGGTTAAGTTATGTATCTTGATAGATGAGAAATGTAAAATTGAAAATTTAACAATAAGTATCCAGGTATCTTCAGCATTTCTCAGTATAGAACTGCAAGTAGCATTTGTTGTATTTCATTCCTTTCACCTACATATGTAAGATTTCATCATTACTAGATTAGTGACCAGATCTCATCATTTTACAGTTAAAAGGGATTGCTGTAACCATAAGTTCTATTCTGGCAGTTTCTTTTCTTTGCACTTCTTGCTGATGAAACTCTATTCTAGCTTCTTGCTTTCAAGTCAAGTTCGATCTTCAAAAATTTAAATTCTATGTCAATTGTTATCTTCTGTCTTCTTAATTCCTATTCTTTTATTGTTCTTGCTCCTTATTAATGTTTTTCTTTTTCTTATATTCTTTCAAAACCAGTAACCTCCCTCCCCAGCATCTTAGTGGCTTTGTTACCTTGCTTGGAGCAAAATGATTAAAAAAAAATGAGTAACTTTTCAGAAATTTTGAATGGATTCCTTTATTCAAATCATCTACTAGTCTGATAATTTTTTGTCAATTGTTATCTTCTTAATTCCTGTTCTTCTATTATTCTCTCTCCTTATTAATATTTCTTATATTCTTTCACATTCACTAACCCCCTGAATCTTACTGCCTTTGCTGCCTTGCTTGAGGTTAAATGAAAAAAAAAACTACTGATATAACAATGTTAAAAATAATAGGGATAAAAACAAAAGTGCAAGAAAGATGTTATATATAGGTTGTGTTATATTCCGTGCTAATAGGAATATAATACATATGGATTCCTTTATTCCAATTATCTACTAGTCTGATAATTTTTTGTCTGAATCTTTGAGATAAAGAATTATCATCATTATACACTGATTTACTAGGACTAATGTCCTCATCATGGTTTCTCTAGTCACCGTTGTTATATCCTTGTGCTATCTTGTAGTTAAGGGAACTGTTTTATAATTTCAAACCAAACTCCCTGTTCAATCTATGGTGGGTAGTGGAGACAATTCTCATTCAATTTTCTATGCAAGAGGAAATCTTATCAGTTAATTCTCCCTTGTGATATTGATATTTACAGTGTAAAACAACATATAACCTGTAGTGAACAAAACAAGATCTAGATTTAAAATTCAAATGCTAAGCACTGACTCATTGATTTTGTTAGAAATTAAAAAGACTCGAATTTACAAACTTTGCTTAACACACACGCAAAAGCGAATCCAAAACAAAACTCGTGAAATTTCACACCTTGATGCGAAATGTTTTCAGCCAATGGAAAACTCGGAAACATTTAAAAACAAAATCAAATAATCTTCAAATCTCAGAAACAAATTCTTTTACAAACCTTTTTGCGAGCTGATGTGAAGTTTGTTCATTGTTCAATGGAAAGGCCCGAATCATATCTGGGAGTGAATTCCCAAATTATCTTTTCAAGCCCCACAAACAAAATAAAAGATGGGCAAGTTCGCCTGTCACCAGAGAGGAGACAAGCATATTAACACATCCCTTGAAAAACGTCACGCGATCATTATTATTATCTCTACCTTTCTCCTTCACCTCTTTTATACTTGATAAATGAACGGAACATTTTAAGACTGAGCGATTACTTCAAAGACATTCCTACCCTTCGATAACACTCATACATACATACATACACACATATGTTCCTGCCTACGTACACATAAACTCATTCTTGCAATGACTACTACGAACATTTTGACGACCTTGTATCAACCAAAATACATTAATTTTATTTGTAAAAAACCTTAATTGTTTTATATGTATATAAATTTGTTGTTTTACTTTGCAATTTGATTTTCTTGTTTTATACCCCTATTATGGTGGGATTTCTAACTAACAAGGCCAGATCAAACCAATCTGTTTCAAAACTCATACACTTCACTATAACTGATAACCCACTATAAACCTACCTGACAGGCTTCAGTGAATGGATGGTACAGCAAGGTTTGGAGAGATGGTGAAAAAGATTAAAATTTATTGAGAACTAAAAAACACAGAAAGTTGTGGAAAGCCATGATTGCCAACGTCCTGAAGAAGAAGAATCCAGGGATTGAACGCATAACTGTCAGGTAACTTGATCAACTTCACCAATGCTTTTATCCATGAGGCTATACAGCCCATAAATGAAAGAGTTTTTCTGAGTATGTTAGCAGTGCTCACAAGTACCATCTTTCATATCACAGAGAGTGACAAGTTTCCTGGGGTTATTATTATTATTTTTGGTAGTTAAATTTTATGTTGCTTAACTGCAAATTTGTATATTTTTTATTGTTTCTGTTGTTTATTGTTACTATATTAAATTCAATAAAGAAGTAATCTTTTCTTATAAAGTATCCATTATTATTATTGCTTTTAATTTTCCTGATTTGTTGTTTGATACAATCCTTTACAAGTATTTTTATCCAAGATCTAAGGTAAAGGAAGTTTTTTTTGAAAAGTTACTGACCAATCATTTTTATCTCAGTGAGTGAGATAACCACTGAGACCATTTATATTAAGTCTAAGCAGCCTTCCCTTTTTAAGAAAAATGAATGGTTGCTGGATGTAAATGTAATCTATATCTGATTTACACTACTGATATAGTAATTTTTTTATCACTTTTTAGTCATTGTGCACATGTTTTGTCCTTGACTGATTTTGAAGAGTGAGAAGCAATAACCAGTTAGACATTTTTCTTTGTTCCTTTTTTATTAAATTTTATGATCTACTTTATTTTTTATCCTGGGTTTTACTTCCATTTTGTTTGATATATATATATATATATATATATATATATATATATATATATATAATTGTCATCCACATATATATTTATACACTTTTAAAATGTCCATTTTTAAATCCCTAACAAAATTTTGTACCCTCAACAGATAATTTAAGAACTTTAGTATTATGAATACTAAGAAAGGAATATTTTTACAAAATGACCATAAATAACTATGTTAGGGATCCTGTCTGTTTCCTTGTTTATTTTTCCTGTTTATGAAACACGATTTACGTGTTACCGATCAATAACTATGCGTAACTGTCCATAATAAAGACAATCCTTTATTTCCTGTGGTCATTGATGCAAATAAAATATGGACATGCCACCTTGTCATTTTGATAAAAGAAAATACAGGAGTTATTCTACCTGACAAACCTGATATTGGTACAAGACATGACAAACTTCAAAGCAAAACAGAAAAACTGACCATCAGATCAATAATATATATATATATATATATATATATATATATATATATGAATGAATAAAAAGAAAAGGAAAACTGTTCTTTTCCAACATGTTTTGTCTTCTGATGAACATTATCCAATGTAAGGATTTTATTTGTAACATGTATTCATAAACAAAAGTAAAAAATATTGTTAGGTTTTCGAAATTCTTAAATTTAAGAATGCTCATAAATATTCTAAAGTGAACAGTGAAAGTCAAAATAAACTATGATGGATTCTAAGTGATACTATTTAATGCCTAATGAACAAAACTGACTAAATACTATTGTTGGTATTGGATTTTTTCTTATTTGATTATATATATTTATTTACATTCTTATTATTATTTTATTTTAATTTGCTGAATTATTTATGTGTTTATTTATTTTTTGTTTCTATTCATATGGTCTTTTTACAGATATATTTTTTATTTATATCTGAATTTTTACATATTCACACACACATATATATATATATATATATATATATATATATATATATATATATGTATGTATATGTATATAAAATATAAGAGGCTAAAACACTAATATTTCATGGTTATAATTTATTACATTGGAATCATAATCACGATCCAATTCATCAGGCATACAAATTCAAAAAAATTACAAAATATAACTCTGGGTATAAAAAACAAAATTTTAATGAGATGTATGTGTGGGAGTGGGAAACAAGTGTGAGAGGGAATTGTATGAAAGCTCTAGAGAGAAGTGTAATATGGAATTGTTATATATATATATATATATATTATATAACAACCAAGTTTTATCTATTAAATTTTTTATACTGTCTTTTCAATTTCTGGCTGAGGCATTTTATATTGGGATAAACATTATTAATAAAGTGTCCAAAGTTTTTTTGTTATATTCTCATACTTTTCAACTGTCACAGTCATTGTCAAGAATTGTGAGTGATCAGTATGGTAAGCAAGATATTATTTGACTAAATCTGTGCATTTAGATTTGAGTCTGTTAAAGATGACGACATCTGCAATGGTCAAACAGAAAAGCATACATGAAGTATTTATGCATGTTCTTTTTTTAAATTAATAATATATATATATATATATACATATATATTGAAGATTTAAGACATACTGAATAGTAATTTCAATACTCAATGGGTGCCCTGTACTTTTGGCCTTGTGCCACATCTAAACTATACTTAGAAAATCAGGGGAACTTTGATTTAGTGTAATGGTTAGCAAGCTTGTCTTGCTCGATCTGTTACAACTAAATAGTGAATTTGACCCTCACTGGGTATCCCATACTTTTGGCCTTGTACTACATCTAAGCTATGCTTAGAAAATCACCATTTAACTTACCAGTTTCATAATATATATTTATATATGGTTATCTCATATATGGGATAACAAAATATATATATGTATATATATATATATATATATATATATATATATATATATATGGGATAATGACACACACACACACACATTATTTATATATATATATATTTATTAATACTTTATATATATAAAATATATATAATTTATATATATAAAATATATTATTTATATATATAATTAAAAGGCATGGAGAAGCAATTGGATATTGACTGAGGAATTGGAGAGCTTTGTTTGAATTCCAGTCAAGTTTGTTACATTCACTTACATGCAGATACACTTGAGAAAGTTATGAATCCATCTCTTTTCTCAGCTATAGGTAAATAGAAAATAGTCCGATAGCCTTGGGTGGCAATCGGTCTAGGAGAAGAACAACTCTTAATTGAAAATCCCTAACTATAGGTTAAATAGCCTCATCAACCTGAAATTAGCCAAACATTGTCAGTACAGCTATATCCCTGTAGACATGGTCAATCAGGGTGGGCATCTTTCAAGGAGTGAGAAGGATTTATATCCAAAAGAGCTTACCATTAACCCGAGAGTTATATATAATTGATATAAACATTAATAGAAAACTTAGCATCTATAATATCAAGGTTCCAGAGTCTGGAGGAAAAGTGGTATAGGATCCACTTTTCTTGATGCCCTGCGATGATTTGGGGGTACAAATGTTATCTGCCTGTGGTGGTCCACTGTATTTTATCAAATCCAAAGCCAATGCACAAAGCATTCTACCTGGAGATTTTAGAGCCCTTCATGTTTCCATCTGCTGACAAGATTTATGGAGATGTTGATTACCATTTCCAGCAGGACTTGGCACCTGCCCACAGAGGCAGAACATCTTGTAACTGGTTCACTGACTATGCGATTACTGCACTTGATTGGCTAGCCACTCACCTGACCTGGACTCCATAGAGATTATATGAGGTATTGTCAGGGGAAAGTTGAGAGACATGAGATCCAATAATACTGACTACTAGAAGGCAGTTATCAAAGCAACCTGGTCTTCCATAACACTACATCAGTGCCACAGGTTGATTGCTCCAAGCCAAGTCAAGCCACATTGATGCAGTAATTCATAGAAAAAAAGCCCCCACTGTGTATTGGGTGTATAAATGAATGTATGTTTGGGTAGTTTGACATTTCAGTATTATAAAAACATTTTTTATTGATCTTAAGAAATATTATACTTTTAGGAAGTAGATTTTTCATTTTCCTGGTTTGCAAGCCATAATCATCAAAATCAAAACAAAAAAAATGTTTGATATGTTTCATTTTATAAGTAGTGAATCTAGAATAGATGAAACTTTCAGTTTTTAAATCAAATTACAAAAAAACTTAAGTTCTCCATATTCTAATTTTTTTTAAAAGCCCTCCCCCACACATACATATAATACACAAACACACACACACATATTATATATATATATATATATATATATATATATATGTGTGTGTGTACACAGACACACAGGGTATGATGGGTAAATTGCCACCATTTTATATTTTTAATTTCACACAGGCGGTGTATTTGTTTTTGATGACTGTACAGTGTAGAAAGGTCAGTTGGGCACTGTCTGTGAGAGAAAGAGTACCATGGCACAATTCACCCCACCAGAAATTTGGAAACAACACGCTTTATTGATTGGCATTTGTACAGGAAGCTTCCATATGAACATTTCAGTGTTTTTGGGTGTCAATCTGAGGACAATGCTTAGGATTCAGAAAGAGTTGGATGAGTCTAATGATGATTACAAAGGTGTTTGAAGTGATTACTAGTGATGGCAATGTTATGCCTCAATTCATCTTCCCACAGGGCTTCAGACTCAATATGGAGACCTACATCAAGTGCCATGAGGAGGTACAGCTGCCCTGGGCAAGAGGGTGGCTGCTGGAATACCCTGTGTCTAGCAACAGGACTTTACACCTTGCCACACAAGCAGGAGAACCCAGTCATGGTTGTCAGACAATTTCTGTGACCACATCAACACTTACTCTCCAGACTGCAACCCACTTGATTAATATGCGTGGGGTGCAGTTGAGCAAGAGACCAACAAAATTCCTTGTAACACCAAAGCTGAACTGAAGACAAGGATTATGGCAGCATTCCCAGGCTTTTTGAACAGTTATTAGTTTGTTTTTTTTGTCATTATACATGAGGAAGCAAGCAGGACTAAAACAACACTATCTTATTTCTTGCATGATGGCAAATTTTTTGCAACATGTTTGAAGAAAATTGGATAAAAAATGAAAAAGTTATTCAAGTTTTTATTTGAAGTAGTATAAAAAACCCATTTTTTTTTCACAGTCTTTTGCAATTTTTTGTGTGAAGCCAATGTTGCAAGAAAATTATCAAGCACTTTACATAAACCTTGTAACATGAGCTATGTTTTGCATTGTGCAAAGAACATCAACTCACCCAGTAAAAATTTTGTTTGTGAGTACCTTTGCCTTGGTTTTCACAAAAAGTCATTCCCACCTTCTGTTTTATTGATTTTTCTACCAAACCTGTGGTCCTGGAGATTAAAACATTTATTTTGACCTAAAGTCTATTAAATTTGCAACATGTGTGCATAATTTCATTGAAATCGGTTGAGAAATGTGGACATGCATAAATAGTATACATACACACAGACGGACAAACACAGACAGACATCTTCTGTTTTATATATATATTACAATTCTAATCTTCCCTTTTTAAAACAATGAACATTGCCAGGGGATGAAGGTAGTTAAAATCATAGTGATGTCAAGGGGAAAAAAATGTCCTTTTGACACTCTGTTTTTGTGCGCACAAAGGTCCAATTTTGCCAATTTATAACAAAATAAATTTGAGAAGAAATCTTTTTATTTAAAAATTTATAAAAAATTACAAAAATTATCAAAATATATAAACCAACACTACTATGCAATATTTATTATTTACCATTTTAGAAATAACTATGTAAACAATTTTTTGTTATTCATAATTTTATATAAATATCAATGAACAATAAAACAAGAAAATTTGAATAAACATACGATATTATCTATTTTGCTTTTTAAAACAATAGACATTGTCGAGGGAGTCAAAAGTGTAAACAGCAATAATACAGGTTAAATATCACCAAAATATCTTTCACTACAGGAGACAGAATCTGAAAGTGTGCATAAAATATTTAATATGCATATAAAATACTACTACTAATAATAATAATATTTGATACATACTATCTCGGTGCAATATGTCTCCTTGTAACTATTTTACACATGACATCACTTTGAACTAATTCAACTCTCTGTACTTGCCATTTTTTGGGGGGAACTAAGGTTAAAGATTGCCAAAAAAACCTTTGTCATAACACAGTGTTATGAAAGTTGCTACAGGAACCTATATATCTATCTTTGCTATTTTTAATATCAATTTATTTTAATCAATCTCTTGGGGTGGGGTTGTTACTGATATACTCACATAGTTCCATATACCAGTTCCTAAGATTAGCTCCAAATATCTACAAAGTAAGGTTAATGACATTTCATCCAATTCCCTAAATGGTTCACTTCTATTGCTCATGAACCCTTCATTAAGACACTACTTGTGACCTCTGACTCAAACCCAAATTTGGTAATTCAGAAAAGGACCCGAAAATGCATTCTGCAAAGAGGCCTCATTTGGCAGTATGAATTCTCTCAGACATGCTTCATGGGTTGGTAAAGGATGTTAACTGATGTAGGTTAAAGGGTTGCAGAAAAGGTGTATATCTGTTATATTTTCCATTAAATGACAGGAAATAGATGGATTAGCTGGATCATTGTATAGTTTCATTTCTTTGATGACTCGACCTGTTCTGTTGCTCTCTGGGATGTTAAACATGGTAGGTGGGTCGAAGGATGGTGATGTGTTTCATTAGGATTTATTGAGGGCTTTAGCGGAGAGTCCAGAGTTTTGAAAATGGTGTTGGGTGGAGTAAAGCTTAAAGAATTGTTGGTTTCTGAGTCAAACACAAACCCCTTAACTGGGTGATATGAGAGGAGTATAACAACAAAAAGAAAAGTTATATAAAGAGGAAAATGAAGAGGAAATAGAAATAGAGAGAGAGAGAGCAAGCGAGAGAATGATATAAAGAGTGGGAAATAGAAGAGGTGAACAGAGAGATAGGAAGAGAGAGAAAGTGAAAAAAGAAAAGTGATATAAAGATTAGGAAATAGAAAAGAAAAATAAACCGAGATATTAGGTTGGTGCAAAAATAATGTCGTTTTTTTGACGTTCTAACATATGTGAGAAAACAACATTATTTTTGCACCAACCTAATAGAAAGAGAGACAGTGAAAAAAGTAAAGTGAGAAATAAAAGAGAAAAGAGATATAAATAAAGAGATAGAAAGATAGAGAGAAAGTGGAAAAAGGAAAGTGATATATAAAGAGTAAGAAATAGAGGAGAAAAGAGAAATAAATGGAGACAGAAAGAGATAGAGAGTGAACATACAAGAAAAGAAAAAGAGGAGGAAATAGAAAAGTGATATAAACAGAGAGATAGATAGATAAAGAAAACAAAAGAAAAAGAAAAGTAACATAAAGAAAATATAGAAGAGGAAAGACAGAGAGATATAGAAAAAAAACAGGAGAAAAATTTGTCAAATATGAAAAAATAGTAATTTAATTTTTGTTTTTTGGCATGACTAACCAAAATTTCTGGATTACATTATAAGGAAAGAGGGCTCGGAAAATATAACACTCACAGGATTTATCAAACAAAAGAGAGCTGAGAAGAACAGTGAGTAATCCAGCTAAAAAAATGATGTTGCTACAATGTTTTGGCAACATTTGATAGAGATTGTTCATAATGCTGATGATGAAGACGTGCAAGCACTTCTGGTCTCACTAGGGAATGATGGGAGCAAAAACAGAATGAGCGGGATTTGGGAATAAAACAGTTGTTGATTTTAGTACGTCCTGTGTCTCATGTAATCTTTTATTGCTTCCACTTTTAACAGTCAGTTTTATACATTTTATCTTCTACCAGTGGAACAGAGTTTTATGTTTTATCTTCTGCCAGTATAACAGAGGTCGCAAAAACTTTCTTTTTTAGACTCCTCCCAACTTGACCACAATGTTACCTTCTAAAATTACATTAACAGAAAAGAAAATAGATAATAAATTTCAAGCAGGGCCAGCTCAAAGTACTGGCAACTTGGGCAGTCGCCTAGGGCACCATCGCACTGCCATGTCATGTGTTTGGGATCTTTCAAAATTAAACCTCACAAAAACATACTTGTGGTTATCCATGACTCAAGACAGATTAAATTCTTTGGCTATTTTGGCAATAGAAAATGATCTTGTGAAGAAGATAGGTGTATAAAGAGCCATAAAAAGATTTGCAAATCTAAAGCCTAGAAAAATGTTTTAGCGGGGATAATAAATGTTTTCTTTAGTTTGTATTAAGTTGTATATTGTAATAAACTCATTATTCTACATTTACAGTTATCTCCTTGTGAAAATTAAAAAATATTGTACTTGTAAGGATGCCAAAGTTCAGCTTGCCCAGGGTGCCCGCAACCCAAGGGTCGTCACTGATTCCAAGAAGATAACATACACTCATAATCTAAATAAGTGATTCTCAAATTTTTAAAAATATGAAAATAAATCTTATAAGTTCTATACATACTGTTAAAAGACAAAAAAAAATATTCTGATGTTATATAATTGACCAATGAGGATTTTTTTAGCTGCAGCATTTCGCAACATTACCATAACATTGGCACAACGTTGGGGGACAAGTGATGAGTTTGGGTCAAGAAAATAGATTATGACAATGTCACATATCCTCAAACCAAAATGCAACATATCTGCAATGTTGCAAGAACATTCTGTGTTAGCTGGGAGCATTGAATGAGTTTGGGAGATGAACAACAGAGACACAGAGATAACAAGAGACAAAGAGATAACAAGATACAAGAAGCTGTGGAGAGCCATGATGAAGGAAGATGGCATATAAAAAGATAAAAACAGATCACAAGAAAAATTACAATTATTTCAATCGTTTTGAGCACTTCATCATGAAGTAATGGTTAGCAAATTTGTCTTACCATATCAATATTGATGAAGTAGTGAATTCAAACCTCACTAGGTGTTCTATAGTTTTGGTCTTGTGCCACATCTAAGCTTAGTAAATCACCTGGGTACTTCAGTATGGAGTAATGGTTAGCATGTTTGTTTCAGCATATCAATCCTTTGATTCTCACTAGGTTTTCCACACTTTCAGCCTTGTACCACATCTAAGTTATGCTTTTAGAAAGTCACTATTCTGATTGTATACGTGACTATTATGCTTCTCTGTCTAGGATCAGCGTGTAGTACCAGATGATCAACAGCCCTTCGGAATGACAATCAGGGATGGTCTTGGGGATACCAACCTTGTGACAACATCTCTCCTACTGAACTTAAGCTGAAGGATCAGAGTATATTGATACCAGGGAAAATAATAAAAGAAGTCTTTTTTAAGGGTTTTAAAAAAATAGCAAAATTGTTATTTTCCCGGCCTTTCTACTGAAATAAATTCACCTGACTTAACATAACGACAACGTGCTTCACAGGAAAACATGGATGAATTTATTTATTTTAAAATTTTCTGCTGCAAAAATTTAGTATACATTTTGTGATTTCTTCACAAAATAATGAAACATTTGTTGCTGTCAAATACATTTCTTTAAAAATCAAAATACTATTTTTCTTTTATATATATATATATATATATATATCAAAAGTACTTTGAAAATTAAAATAAAAGAAATTTAAACAGCTATAGCACATTTCTCTCATCCTTTAACATCAATACATGGAAGGTTATTCGTGAGTATAAACGGATTTTGTTAAAAATTAGCAGACATAATGCTTGTAATTTATTCAGTTAGACATGCCTAAAAGAGAATTTGCTACCTAAAGAAAGAAATATATATATATATATATATATATATATATATATATATATATATATATCAGAATAAATATGATCCCAAGGGCATTGGGTTTTAAGATGATGAAAATAAGATAGTGTAGAATTAATTTTTTACCCGATGTCCACTGTATACATACATGTATTTGTAAAATCTAAAAAGTCATTCAGTTGAAATCTAGTGATTTAAATCATCCTCAATTTTAAATTTTTAAAAAGAAAGACAATCAGAATTATTCAACCAAATGATTTCATTTTTTTTAATTTATTAATTAACTTTTTTTTTTACCTGTCACCTTCATTTGGTCATAAAAAACCAACCCAGCGTTAAATAATTTCATTCATTCATCATTCACAACCTTTTTTATGGGGTTGTGGGGAATACAATAAAATAATTATTTGACAAAGAAGAAGAAAAACAACCAATGCTTAAGGAAGATTTATTGTGTCGGTTACTGTAGTGCACAGGTAAGCAGCAAGCAAAACGTCAGTCAGTATCAATAACTTGTCTCTTCTTCTTAGAGGATTTTAATGATACCTCTACTTCGGTGGCCAGTCTACAACAGAAGCTCATTTTAAAGATGTACACAGAAGAGAGAAGTGTTCCCTACATGTTATCTAAATCTCCGTCCCCCGTGGCAGTAATAAAACATATATTATATCTTTAATGCTTGAGAGACACTGAATTGGAAATGAAAAAAACTACAAGTGGGAGTGATCGACATGTCATCTACTTTTTTTTTTTCCTTTTTTTCAGCACGTGCCGAGAGACTGTGCGTATTTAAGTCATGTGACGATATGCTTGTCGATTTCACTCGATACTTTTTTGGGGGGGGAAATGACTACCAATACTAATCAATCAGAGAATTACCAGTTCAAAACCGACAATTCTGAAACTGTAACTTATCGATGAGAGAAAATGTGCATGTGCGCGAGAAAGAGTGCGATTAAGGCAATGTGTCAGAGTGGAATCAGTAAGATCTGATATTGTTGATAAAAAACTACTGAATTTATTTAAAAAAAATTTTTTTTTTAACCATCTCACCCCAAGTAAGGCAATAAAAGCCACTAGGATGCAAAGGGTTAATGAGAGTGAATGAAACAGAGATTTGACAATAAAAGAACAGAAGATGACTGAATCTGATTGGTATAATTGATGAATTGTCTCAAAGAATTTTTTTTGTTTTGTTTTTTGCATTTTTAAGCTACTAAATTAATTTCTGAATTTCTCTGTGTGATATATTTTTAATCTGATAATGTGGATGAGAGATACAGACTGTGAGTCAAATCAGTTCATACTAATAATTGGAGAAAAAAATCAAGTAGGAGATATGAACATTTTTTTTTTATTATAAAACAGCTTTTATGATGAAAACAAGAAGCATTTTTTTTATTCCCTTCAAAAACTGACCATTCTTGCCAATTTTCAGAAAGTATATTTTATGAATCTCTCTCTCTCTTACACACATATATAAAAACTTCTTAATTAATTATGTGGAATGAGCAGTCATGGTTAAATGCCAAGTAAAGAACAGGAATGTCCAACAAAGAGAATTAACAAAGTTTGCAAGAAAAAGGAACAGGGCAAAAATTAAATAATATCAAGCAAACAGGATATGCAAGGCAAAAAAAGAAAGGCAGTAAGGTGGCAAAAGTTCACAAACTAAGAATTGGCTTTGACACACAAAAGCAAGTTCGAACATAGCGTTCTGTCTTCTAGACAAGGCAGATCAGGATTGAGTCATGCCAAACTGCAAACCAGCCTATTTTATTGGCTAAGAAAAAATCCCAGCATGCATTTGTGTGCTTTTGCCAATAAAAGGGAAGGAGCAAGTGTTCTGCAGTCATTCCCAGTACAGATTGAAATCAACAAATTAAGTCAGAAAATTTCACTAAAAACAAAGAATGTTGGACTGCTATATAATATCAGTCCTCTGATAAGGCAGTGAATGCTGGACAATTTCCTCGCAGATGAAGAGGAGACTTGAAGCAATATGGATGTAGTTCAACAGAAGAATACTGAGAATATCATGGACAAAGCATGCGAGCAATGTGGAAATTTTAAGGAAAATGGGAATGAAAAGGACACTTATACTTAGAATAAAAAATAGCAGAATCTTCTGGGAGACATAATAAGAAAAGAAACTTGGAGAAGTTCACCCTCACAGGAATTATTAAAAGCAAGATGGGAAGTGGAAAAAAACAAGGAACTTATCTAATGAATTTGTGTAAAAGGATAACAGGACGGGGACTGAGAGGAATAGTAAGAAAGCAAACATTGCTTAGAGCTACAAAGGATAGGAAATTGTGGACAGTTATGATTGCTTATGCCCTGAAGCACATAAAAGAAGAGACTGCTTTTAGGGTAAGAAAAACAGTTTAAGACAATAGAGTATTTAAGGCAGGGGTTCTCAATTTTTTATGTCATTGCCCACTTTCACATAGAAAAATTTTCTACCACCAACCTGTATAGTAAATATTCAAAAGCATACCAAAATTGTTTAGTAAAAGTTTGTTACTGGTTCATAAACTAACTTTATGATGTAAAAAAAAATACCAAAGGGAGGCAACAAATAATGCTGACTTATGCACAAACTGCTGCTACTACCATATTAAAGAACAAACAAAAGTTTGACCATTGAACACTATACATATATAATTTAGTTTTCTGGTCATGTTTAGTTTTCTGGTTAGGATTAGTATTGCAAGTGTTGAGAAAAAAGAAAGAAGATTTTTGTTTATAATTATAAAATTAAAAAGAATATACACAACTAATAAAAACTCACTGAATATTTTTTGCTGTACTTGGTCGACACTTTTCTGATTTATATCCCCACAAAAGTTATTTCATCTGAAGAACTATTTGAATGTCAATGATCCTTCCTAAAACTATAGAAAATACCAAAATATTCTTTCTTTGTGGGGGTTATCTAAATCTTATCTAGGAATGTGACCGAGTTATTCCCATTTAGCCTCCTGGCTTTTTGAAATAATCTTTTTTATAAAGATTTTTTGCATATCTCCTTTGGATATTTTTTTAGTGGGTAGCATATATTGAAATACCTTTTTAATACACAAAATCCTATATCACCCAACACAATTTACAATCACCCACCATTTTCTGTTCAGTTGCTCTTTGCCCACTCAACAACTGATATTGGCCACTGGTAGGCGATATCACCCAGGTTGGGAAACTCTGATTTAAGCGCATACAAAAAGAGTGGAAATCATATTTTTATTGAATCTTTAGGCATAATAAACATTGAGATAAGAGGACTTGGAAAATTTAACACCCACACAACACAGTAAAGGCAAGAGGAACAATGGAAAACAGAGTATAACCGACCTGATGAGCTTGTGTAAATGGATGACAGAACTGAGTTTAGGAGAGATAGAAAAATCACAAAATTTACTAATAGCTACAAAGGATAGGAAATTGTGGAGAGCCATGATCGCTAATGTGATGAAAAGGCATGGCACCAAGAAGAAGAAGTGTGCAACAACATATGTGACTGTTACTTTAAGAGCACTAGATCACTTTTCACTTTTCATATAAATTAGCATTATAACAGCTGGCTACTCTCATTTGCTGAGCATACTTGTCTGTTATGTTGGCTAGCCAGTCCCTGTTGCAGACACCTGAACAGGCACATTTGTGTGTGTGTTCAACACCCATAGATCCCACCTGTGGTTTATATTGCCACTATGCTGAGTGAACTTTTGTTACAATTTCTGGGTGCAATCGTACATACTCTGTCATGATCAGTAGTTTGCAGAAAGCCAGTATGCTCAAACCCTCGGTCACGATGACTTGTGACTTCATGCTAACACAACCATTAACAACTTCCAAACAGTTCCATCTACCCAATTTCCCTCACAAGGCTTGAGTCAACCCATAGTATGGATATCAGGTGCTTTCCAAAAGTGCTGCATACTACAATCACCATTCAATATATGTACATGTATACAGATATGTATATTTTCAGGGAGAGATTGTGCATAATCTGTCATGCTCAGCAGTTTGAACAATGCCAGTATGCTCAAATCCTTTTGACCTCATTCTAGCACAACCAAGAATGTTCTTTTTTAACAGTTCCATCTACCCAATTTTACTTACAAGGCTTGAGCCAACCTGCCATGGGCTTTTTAGGCATTTTACAAAGGTACCGCACACTGGGATTGCCTTTCCAAACCGATAACATCAAGAAGTCACCTTCCTTACAAACTGACAATAGTAAGATTTGAAACTGGTTTGGTTTGTTTTATGGCATATCAACCTCAATGGGTCATTTAATGCCAACAACTTTTTTTTTTCCCGGTAATATTTTTGTTTTGTCAAAAATCTATTTCTGTTAATATATTTTCCCTCAAAAACGTATAGCTGGTAATATTATTTTTTTCAAAAACGTACAGCTGGCAACATTATTTTTTCAAAAAAGTCTTATCAGAGGCCTTGCTGTTGAATATAGTTTATCATCTTACCTAGGACGCGGATATAGTTTATCATCATACCCAGGACACGGATGTAGTTTATCGTCATATCCAGGACGCGGATGTAGTCTGGGTGCTAACTATTTGCCCATAGCTGGGACCCTAACAGGTGCTACCACTCCGAGTCAGGGTGGATCTGGGAACACCAGCAATTAAGAGGTGGTTCCACGCTCCTCAATACCTCCTGATCAGAGGCCTTGCTGTCGGACGTAGTTTGTTGTCTTACACAGGACGCGGATGCAGTTTATCGTCATACCCAGGATGCAGATGTAGTTTATCGTCATACCCAAGATGCTGATGTAGTTTATCGTCATACCCAGGACGCGGATGTAGTCTGGGTACTAACTATTTGCCCATAGCTGGGACCCTAACAGGTGCTACCACCCCGAGTCAGGGTGGATCTGGGAACACTAGCAATTAAGAGGTGGTTCCACGCTCCTCAATACCTCCTGATCAGAGGCCTTGCTGTTGGACGTAGTTTGTTGTCTTACCCAGGATGCAGATGTAGTTTATCGTCATACCTAGGACGCGGATGTAGTTTATCGTCATGCCTAGGATGCGATTTGAAACTGGGCCTCATGGTCAAAAAGTGAACATTCTAACAAATCGACCATATGCTCATATAAATTATCATTAAGGATGAATAATCAGTCTTATTGATAATATTTTCTTTCAATATAGACAGGAAGATGTAAAAGTCATTTTCTTTTGTAAACAGTTGTATGCACATTAGCCATATTCACAAATATGAGACAGTGTAAAATAAACATTTATATATGAAATCAGTTGTTCTTTATCAACATTCTGCAAACAATAACATTATAAAACTTAATATATATTAAGAAAAATTAAACATCTCAACTTTCCAAATAATTTTCTTTTTAATAGAAAATGATTTCGAAAATTGAGATGATTCTCCCTTGATTGAACTTGAATGTATTTAATAATAGTTTGAACACCTCTAAGATAATGAATGACTCTTGTCAAAATTATAGACAGCATGGAGATGTACAATTGTAAAATCAATGTCATTCTGATTGCATTTTTACTGTTAACTTGTGTTCTTTATTTATTTGTTGAAAACTCCTGTCTTCTGATAGATGTTGCAGCCTCAGTTGAAAAAGAATCGCAGATCTTTGAAAGCATTTGAGAAACTAAGCAAATACAGGGGCCGCAAGATAGAAGTCCGTAGAATGTGGTATTCCAAGATAACAACATTGCGTGTTGTTATTGAGACTTTGGGAATTATATCAAAAGAAACAAACAAATATGTGGAACAAATTCCTGGCAACCCTAAAATATATGAATTGCAAAAAAAAAAGAAAAAATCATATGCATGAGTACTTCTCCCCTCTTGCGTAGATTTCTCTCCTTGAGATGACCAGAATTACATCTTCTTTTCTCTCTGACTGCATAATGCATCATCTATTTGTATCTTCTTATATGAAAACTTGTTGTTTCTTGAGGTCTCTGGTTGAGATGTAAGGGGAGGCAACTCGTATTACAAAAAGCAAAAAAAAAAGACATCATCATCATCTTCTTTTGCTTTCAAAATTGACAGAAAGTCTCCTAATTGGTTTTTGGTGGATTTTATTATTGAATTAAAAATTAATTTACAATGCGCCATGCAGATACAAAAAATAGAGAATATAACAATATAAGGGAGAAAACAAATGTTCCATGAAAATCGGACTCAAGGAATATATAATTACAATGATGTTCACCCTCTACAAGGCCAACAGCCACTCGAGGTAGAGGGTTACATACTAAAATGCACAGTTTATGGGGATATTTGGGGAAGATAATAGTTAACCCTAAACTTGAACAGGTTAAGATTGTAGTGATCAGGGAAGTTGGTTCTACAAAGCAGCGATTCATAGGGAGGTTTACTTGCTTGGAAGTATGGAAATTAGAGACCATTCCTATATAACAAACAGAATGGTATCTTTTCTATTGCATGCGGTTCTAAGAATGGAATGGTGTTTCATACTGCTGGAGATGAGCTGCATCTGGCAGTATATTTGCTGATATTTCTTTCCTTACAAATTATATACCTGAAAAAGGCTGTAGAATAGATGGGCTAAAACATTATAATCAGAACGTCTGCGAGAAAAACAATAGGTTCAATTCTTTCATTATACATTATACACCTGAAGAAGACTGTAGAAGAGATTGGCTGAAACACTGTGGTCTTAATATCAGTAAGATAAAGAAGAGAGTTCAATGCTTTCGTTATGTTTTATATACCTGAAGAAGGCTGTAGAAGAGATTGGCTGAACCACTGTGGTTACAAAAAAGCAACATTAAATATAAGTTCAATAGTCCAAACACACTTCAATTATCAGGGGGAAAAAATCAATTTTAAATGGATTTTTCAACTTTTGTTATTAAATCAAAATTAGTGATTGATCAATCTAGTTCATTAAATCAATCACCCAAACAAAAGGTTCAATGTCTAAATGAAAGGACAAGTAAATTTAAAAACAAAATGGTCTTTTGTTTTCTCTTTGTTTCTTCTTTCATACCAATACTTTTTCCCTCTCTATCTCTCATACTCATTTCTCTCTAGTTTTCTATATTTTCCTCTGTTTTCCTCTTTCTCCATTCTACGATGACATTTGATCCAAGTCTCCAAGATACCAACATACATACACACATGCAAACATCTGTTGGGCGTGAACTGATATTGGCCACATCATTCCTCTTCATTCAAAAGATTTAGGCTTATAGATGCAAATGTACAAAGTTATATATTTATCGATCAGTCCTTGTATAATTATGAACTTATTCATCAAGTTATGGACTTATTGATCAGTCCTTGTTTATGATTAATATTTGAGAATAGGTTTGTATTTGATGTCTAATGAGACCCACTTTATTTCCCCTAAAAGTGACTCCAAAAGTATTCCCATGGTTTTATCTGCAAAGTTGAGATACATAGGTCAATGGTTATCCAGACACTACAGACTACCAGTTGTTAATAATACTGATATATATCATCATCATTACGATGATGATGATGATAATGATTATTATTATGACAATGATTATGATGATGATTATATCTGTTGTCCTAGACAGATTTTGTGTGGTAATTTTGCAATCAGAAATGGGTCATAGCAAAGATGATGAGTCCTATCATTTCTCTACGTCAACAAAACCTTTCTCAGCATTCTTGCAGTCCCAAACAGGGCTGTTTTCTGAGGTGTCTCAATTTGAATCACAGTCCTAATTTTATGCAGTCATTTTTGTTCCAAGCATGCCCACAACAGGAATAACTTCTACTTCATTATACCCGCATAAGCATATTATCTCAAATTTCAAATCTTGATAGATTTCATTTCTTCTTTTCTTTTACAAATACACTTACAATTATTGTGCCATAATATATTCACATCTATTATTATTATTATTGGTGCTGAAAAAAAGGAATTATCATAAAATCAAGTTGGGATATTCCAAGACAAATATTGCTTCTGGTCTCATATACAATTTTCTATTTATGTCATAACTATTATATATATATATATATAAGGGAAGGAAGTATGACAAAATGGAAAAAGGTTTCGTGTGAAGTGTTTCTTCCTTTAGAACTTCATCAGACTAAGTTTCTGTTGATGCAGTTACACAACTAAGTTGCTCGAATTTTTTATATGGTGGTGTTGCTTTCAATCCCTATTAAGCATGAGTGAAAAACACTTGCCCTTCCCCAATTTATAGGTAGAAGCACCCAAGTGAATGTTGGGTTTTTTTCCTAGCAAATAAACTAGTCTGGTTCTCAAATTCATCTGATACAGCCCCAGTATGTCTTGTCTTGAAGTCAGAATGCAACATTCACTTGTCCAAACTTGCTTTTGAGTGTCAACACTAGTTATTAGTTTGCGAACCTTTTGCCATATAACTGTTGCTTTGCCTTATTACAGTTGAGTTACCTCCCATATATTGTTTGCTTGCTTTATATTATTTTCTGCCCTGTTCTTTTCTTTTTGTATTGCAAACTTTATCAATTATGTTTCAGAGACAGTTCCGTTACTTATTTTGCATTTAACCAGGGAAGTTTTAAGGAAAATGGAAACAAAAATCACACATATTTAGAAAGACAGTTGAAATTTCTGGGATATATAATGATAAAAGAGTGCTTGGAGAAGTTGACACTCACAAGGATATATTGAAGGCAAGAGAGACAGAGGGGAAACAGCAAGTATCCTATCTAACAAGCTTGTATCTAACAAGCTTGTATAAATGGATGACAGAATAGGGACTGATGGTGAAAAACAAAACTTACTAAGAGATACAAAGGATAGTAAGTTGTGGAGGGCCATGATCACACACGTCCTGAAAGGACATGGCATATTGAAGAAGAAGGAAAGAGGGACAGAGGGAAACAGCAAGTAATCTACCTAACAAGCTTGTATAAATGGATGACAGAATAAGGAATGGGAGTGATGGTGAAAAGACAAAACTTACTAAGAGCGACAAAGGATGGGAAGTTGTGGAGAGCCATTATCACCCACATTATGAAGGTACAGGGGATCTTGAAGAAGAAGGCAAGAGGGATAGAGGGAAACAGCATGTAACTTACTGAACAAGTTTGTATAAATGGATGACAGAACAGAGAATGGGAGTGATGGTGAAAAGACAAACCTTACTAAGAGCGACAAAGTATGGGAAGTTGTGGAGAGTCGTGATCACCAACTTCCTGAAGAGATATGGGATCTTAAAGAAGAAGGCAAGAGGGACAGAGGAAAGCAGCAAGTAACCTACCTAACAAGCTTGTATAAATGGATGACAGTACAGGGAATGGGAATGATGGTGAAAAGACAAAACTTACTAAGAGATACAAAATATATAATATATATTTATAAATAAATAACAAACAGAATTGAAGTGACAGAGATGTGATTCTACTGACAGATGCTGAGAATAACATGGATAGAACATGTGTGCAATGAGGAAGACTTAAGAACTCTAATGCCAATTATAAACAGAAAGAGACAGTTGGAATTTGTGGGATACAATGAGAAAGGAAGACTTGGAAAATTAAACACTTTCTGGACATATTGAGGGGCAAAGGGTAACTTATGTAACAAGTGTTTTTTAAATGGGTGGCAGGACAGGCAGTGAGAAGGATAGCAAAAAGACAATGTTAAGAGCATGGGACAGCCATGATTGCCCACGTCCTAAAGAGATATGGCATATAGAAGTAGAAGAAGCAACAGGAAAGTCAATGCAGCACATTTAAAATTTTAAAATAAAAAGAAAATTTACTGTCAACTAGCAAATTCAAATATTTAAGTTAAAGATTTTTCAATAAATTTAAAAATAACTTTTTAAAATTTTCAAAATGTGTAAAAAGATTTATTTTTAATTTTGGCATAGGAATGGGAAATGGAATTCAAGTAATATATTTTAATTTTTTTTTAAATATAAACATTTCATTTAATTTAAGTTTGCAAAAACATGTTAAATGTGAACAAGATTTTAACTGTTAGTGCTAAATAATCAGATCTAAAAATAAAAAATCACTAAGTAAACTTTAATTTATAAAAATAAAAGTATTAATCAGCATAATTAATTTATTTTAGCTATTCATTATAAGGACAGAAATGTGTGTGTGTATATATATATATAATACCAATTTGTAATTGGAAGGGATAATTCTTCTTCTATGTATGTGTGTGTGTGTGTGTGTGTATATATATATATATATATATATATATATGCATGTGTGTGTGTGTGTGTGTCTGTATATATATTTTTTCTTTTTCTTGATTTATCATAATATATATATATATATATATATATATATAGCAAGGCCTGTCTGTTTAATTTTTAATACAATAACAATTTTACAAAAAGACTTGTCAGTTCTTTTCATTTGAACTTGTTTGAATGCATACTGTCTAAATATACCTTACACAAACGCACACACACACATATATTTATTTATATATATATATATATATATATATATATATAGAGAGAGAGAGAGAGATTACAATTGTAGATATGTATGGTGTATGCACACATACAATATATCCATACAAGTACACTTGCATACAAGCACACACACATTCACACAGTAAATGTGTAGACAATTATCTATCTGTTGTATTCATATCTACCAATTTAAGTCTCTCCATGTCTTCGTCTCTCATCCTATGTATACCTATTTCTGTTTCCAGTCTATTCATCTCTCTCTCTCTAATATATATCTGTGTGTGTGTGTGTGTGAGGTAGGTGCTGGCCAACAAAGATTCCTCTCTTCAGTGAAATTCCGATGCTTGGTCATTTGGTCAAATTTTGAAAACTGAATGGGGCCGTGAACTTTTCAGCACCACATGTAGAACCAGATTGTTCAGAAAGTAGCGCGTGTCTGCCTGTGCTTATCTCTTGCATTTAAATACTTTGATAGTTGTGTAGGCAAATATTTTACAAACACAACACCAACGGACAGCAAAAGAAATAAATATGGTTTGCTGCAAAAGACGTCTTTTTTCTTTTTTTTACCATCAGTTCCATCATTAGACCAAACATCAAATTAGTAGTTCTAAGTAAATAAGAACACTCCCCACACTCACACATAAAAAAAAAAAGTTAAGCATATTTTCCGTTCTTCAAGAAGTAAAAAAAAAACCTTACCTCATCGGCAGATTCCCCTATTTCATCAGAAGAGTCGGCATCCGCATTGTAAATACTCAGCCTTCGTTTCATTGTCGTGGATTATTATCAAGTAAGAACAGGTAGAGATTATTTCAATGAGTAATAACAACAGTTTATGCTACACAATATTTGAATTCCAGTTCTCTCACACCTGAGCGTTGATATGGCAGTGGCAAAAACTTATTTTGGTAATAATCGATGATGGAGACATAAGAAGTGTATATTCTCATGAGTACGTAAAAATGAAATGACAGTGCCCCTTTCAGACAGGGTTGACATTTCACGTGTCCACAGAGACACCTTTTCTTATAAAAAACATTATTGCATACATTATCATGATTAATACAATTTCACACCTGGACATGCACGTAAAAAAGTGGATATTATTAACAGAGACACGTTTTGTTTTTTGTTGTTTTTTTTTTTAGATCTTTGGCAGATCTGTTCTTAAATCTGTTTCTTTTCTTTTCAAGATGACAATTATAATTAACAATTGTGATAATTATAATTTCCTCCAAGCAAGGACCCCAGACAGCTGAAAATGAGTGTTACGGTGTAATATTCCCCGTTTAAAATGGACATATACCAAAAATAAAATTATTATATAGTAAGCAAAAGAGAAAGTGCCAAAGAAATGCAGTTTTGGTAATATTTCCTTCCTTCTTCTTTCTTTTCTACAGAGCGACCGACAGCAGTAAGGAGTTGGAAGAGATGCGAACTGGCATTTATTACAATTAAGAAGCAGTACACTAAAATCCGACGAGGGTTCTTCAAACAAAACCAACTCAACACACCGGTCATTCACTGTGAAATAGAGTTGAGGGCGGGCTAAAAATGTTTGACAGGCAATTCAAACGGGCTTGGAGGTTTCCCTCTAATACTTAATTCACTAATCTTGCAAGTTTTAAAATAATTTCTTTTGCTTTAAGTACACTGCATGTAACCAGACATGAAGTACGATTGACAATAAAATCCGTCAGTCTTGCACATGTGTTGCAGTGTATACAAATAGGCTATAGCTATCAACACACCACACAGTAGAGAGAGAATGAGAGAGATATGTATAAGCAATTGAGAGTGTGGTCGGTCCAACTACTTAGAAGATGCAGTCTCTAAATCTAGCTAGAATGACAGAAAAAGAGAAAAAGAAAAGAAAAAGTGACAGGTTGTATCAGTGTGTAACTAAAGTGTAAATCAACTTGAAATTCTTGTAGGGAAAACTAATCCAACGGTGACCACTTAACAAGGGTTATTAACCTTAGATAGCTGACCACATCCACGCATGAATAAATGAGATGATGATGATGGTAGTGGTCAGGTGAAAAAAGTCGAATCTAATTTATATATTACAGGAAGGTCGGGGAAGATATAATAAACTGGTTCCAAACAAGACAGGTGTTGCTTTTTTTAATCTAAAAATACAAGAGGTGCAAATATCTACATTGTTAAAATTTTACATATTTTTTTTTAAAGTACCTGTATTTATTTGGCGCATTTTTTAAGGTAAAACCAACACACACACACACACACATGCACACGATACACACGCTCACCCATACACGCATACACACACCTGTTTATCTTCATGTAAGTCAATGTGTAAGTTTTACCTAATGATTATATATAGATAGATAATGAACCGAATGACAGATAGAGAAAGAATGAGATAGATAATGAACGGAATGATATATATATATATATATATATATATATATATATATATATATATATATATATATATATATAGAGAGAGAGAGAGAGAGAGAGAAATAATGAACAGAATAGATAGAATGAACAGAATGCGAAACAGAATTAGATAGATATAATGAACAGAATTAGATAGATAGATAGATACAATGAACAGAATTAGATAGATAATGAACAGAATTAGATAGATAATGAACAGAATTAGATAGATAGATAATGAACAGAATTAGATAGATAGATAGATAGATAGATATAATGAACAGAATTAGATAGATAATGAACAGAATTAGATAGATAATGAACAGAATTAGATAGATAATGAACAGAATTAGATAGATAATGAACAGAATTAGATAGATAATGAACAGAATTAGATAGATAGATAGATAGATAGATAGATAGATATAATGAACAGAATTAGATAGATAGATACAATGAACAGAATTAGATAGATAGATACAATGAACAGAATTAGATAGATAGATACAATGAACAGAATTAGATAGATAGATAGATAGATAGAATGAACAGAATTAAATAGAAAGAAAGAAGAAAAATACAAACTTATAAAAAAAGAATAGAAGAAATTCTATTTCTGGCCCATCGCCTTCTTTATTATACAAACCCGAATAGAATGAAACAAAATAAACTCTGACCTACCGCGTATTTTTCATATTATATACGAAACAAAAAATAAAAAATAACAAGAGAACGAAATTAACTCTGACCCATCGCGTTATTTCTGAATGCTCGGAAAATCGGGATTTTATTGTATTTTCAAGAATTAGAAAGAAAGAATGAAGAACAATTTCACAAAACGAATGCAAAGAAATGGAAAGGCTCCAACCAAATTAACTTAAATACCTATAACTGTGTTTGTGTGTTTAGAGCCCAACATCCAATCGAAGTCTTCAGAAGATAAGCGAGGAACGGATTTTACAATTGAAATGATAACTGAAAAAGATAACCTTGCTAGAAATGGTTTAATGTACCAAAATTCGGTGAAAATACTAGTTTTGAAAATCTATCATTTTGTCAGAGAACGTAACTGAACGAACAGTGGAAAAAAAAAGAAAAGCATATTCAACAAATTAAAACAGTTTCTGAAATGCATCCATAACTTATATTATTAAAAACTGCATATATTTGTCTTTCAGTCTAACTTGGAATCGATTTATTTATTTACGTTACTCTTTTTCACCAATATTTCTGTTTTTATTTCTTCAGAGGAGGAAAAAACGAACATCCGCTACAATCCTGTGGACACGGCCACAAGAATAAAATAAAAAAAAAAGGAAAAATTAAAAATCAAATTCACAACTTTTAATTAGAGTGTTTGTTTTCGCTTTCAAAATAAATCTATAACGTATGTAAATTCATGGGAATTATTGTGTATTTTACTTTTACAATATCTAACTAAGTGACGGTCTGATCTATACAAGATTTGTGTAGTAATAATCTTTGACTAAAACCGGAAAACAAATAACTGGCCAAAAATGTCTTTGCCAAAATAGCCACAGCATTTCACTAATCATTGAGTGTTTTTTTTTTAAATATTTATTTGGGGTTGCCTTGGACGCACGCACACACACACATATTGTGTATTTATTTAGGCAGCAATCCTTCATTTATACATGTTTCATTAAAGATGACTGACAAGGTACTTCAATTAAGCTTTTTATTTAATTTTTCTTTTATGTCCAGAAAAGAAAACACTTGTTCGAACAAAAAAAAAAATTAAATAAAAAGTCATCTTTAACGAAATATATATATATGTGTGTGTGTGTGTGTGTGTGTGTGTGTGTGTGTGTGTGTGTGTGTGTGTGTTTGTAAAACATGAATTTCATTAAAGTTAACAGACAAGGTACTGCGACTAAGCTTTTTATTTAATTTAATTTTTCTTGTGTTTGTATAAGTGCTTTCTTTTCTGGACACAAAGTGTGAAAAATTGTTCAAAACATACTCGTAGAAAATATAAGTATAATACCCTCATCTACATGAAAAAAAAAAAAAGATTAAAAATAAAGGAATCACTAAATAAACAAGGAAAAGCCAACACTCATTAACATTAACTCTGTGCTGGCCATGTTTGGAAAATAAAATCTTCCTATAACTTCAGACAGAGACATTAAAAAAAACCCACACATTCAGTTAAAAATAAAAAAATAAAAATCATGCTTGATAATGGCTAAAAGAATAGCCAAAATGGCTTGGATATGCAGAACTTTTGGACAGTTTTTATACACTTTGTTTCCAGAAAGGGAATTAATTGTACGAACACAAGAAAAAATTAAATAAAAAGCTTAATCACAGTACCTTTTCATTCATCTTTAATGAAACTTGTATAAAAGTGGGATTACTGATCAAATACATAATGAGTTTATATTTATATATAGCTCTGGCTGACACCAAATTAGTTGTGTTTCAATCCTGGCTTGAGGCATTCGGATGTCTAGTCGCACTGAGGAGCTGTGATACAGCGAAACAGTACTGTCTGTGAATGACATAATTTAGCTCTTGAAAATACATTTCAGTTGAGCACTGTTGAGTGATAAGCTAATTCTATAAACAACAGCCACCTACACTAATGCAAAGCTCTTCAGTAAAATGAATGGAGCACTTTGGCTGATTGGCATTTGTTTACATTTGTAAAAACAATATGCTAGATTTAGTTGTGTAACTCTACCGAGTGAAGATAGCTCTGGCTGACACCAAATTAGTTGTGTTTCAATCCTGGCTTGAGGCATTCGGATGTCTAGTCGCACTGAGGAGCTGTGATACAGCAAAACAGTACTGACATATATATATATATATATATATATATATACAAACATAATATATATGTATGCGTGTGTGTGTATATATATATATATGAAGAAATATAGTTTTAAAGTGTGCTATATTTATGGGATAAAGTGCTCAATATCAGAGATAGAGCGTGTGTAAATATAAAAGTGAACATAGAAGTCAACACTTAGAGGCAACAGTCTGTTTCATGTTAGATGCAATTGTCGTGGCCTGACGATTACATCTAGCATGAAACAGACTGTCGCCTCTAAGTGTTGACTTTTATGTTCACTTTTATATTTACATATACATTATATGTGTATATATATATATATATATATATATATATACACACATATAATGTATATGTATGTGTGTATGTATGTATATATATATAAATATATATATATAGATAATATTAGTGGTAAATATACACATACATATGCAATCATATATCTAAAATATAAATATATATACATACATACATACACATACATATAAAAAATAATTCCAAGAGGATATGATCCAGGTAGAACTCAATGTCCAGGACAGAGTAAGGATATAAAAAGATTTAAACACTAATATTCCATGGTCATAATTTATTCCATTGGAATCGTAAGAATGATCCAATTCATCAGACCTACAGATTCAAAAAGAAAACCGAAAAAACATCTCTGGGAATTTGTAGGTCTGATGAATTGGATCATATTTACGATTCCAATGGAATAAATTATGACCATGGAATATTAGTGCTTAAGTATTTATATATATATATATGTCAGTGTTCCTTACCTAAAAAAGCACAAAAATTTGAAATTCAGTGTGTATTCTAAAATTTACTAAGGGCTACAAATGACAGGAAGTTGTGGGGAGCCACTGACCACAGCACATAAAAAGTCATGATCTGACATAGCACATAGAAGATTCAACTGCAAAACACTACGAATATAAAAAAATATTATTTTTGGCTGTTCATCTATGTATCATGTTCATTCCTAATGTGAATGATCATGACTCTCCACAATTACCTATTTAAAGCTCTAAACAATGTTTGTCTTTATTCTATCCCTCCTAGTTTGAGTCCATGTTCTGTTCCCCATCAAAACAAATTAGCGACATACAACATTCAAAATTATTGTGCTCACATTTTTTCTTTGTGCTTTAATAAGTTTTAAGAAAAATTGAGAAACTGTTTTTGATACATCACCATGTACATGGGTCATGTGTTGTTTTTAATGCTGGACTTTTGTATTGAAAGAAATCAAGATTATATGTTGTTACCTTATCTAATAATGGGAAGCCTACAGAGATACAAAAAAGAAATTATTGATTGGACGAGTCGTGCTCAGGAAATAATGGTAAAAAACACAATTTTTAATCATTTCACCCCAAGCAAGCTAGTAAAATCACTAAGATACAAGGAGTTATCAAGTGTGAAAGAATAAGGAAAAAGATAAACATTATTAAGGAGTAAGAACAATAGAAGAGTAATCAAGACGACAGAAGATAATGATTAACATTACATTTAAATTTTTGAAGATCAAAGTTAGCTGGAAAGCATGGAGCCAGAAAAGAGTTCCACAAGTGAGAAGTGTGAGAAAAGAACTTATTGTTACATTTAGCCTATTCAACGATAAATTGATGAGACCTTGTTGCCAATCTAGTACTGTGCATAAACTGATAAAATCTAGGTACCATAGCAGAGACATCATCTGAACAATTACCATGAAAATATTTGTAGAAACAGCACAGGGAAGCAGGTCGGGGAAAAGAGACTGAAGTCGACATGCCAGGTCAGGACCTATAATATCGTTGATTCGTCTTTGGATTTTAACAAGAATCTCTAATCTATCTATCCTGATTTACCTCCACATTGCTTTGCCAAGATGTCACTAGGTAGCGCTGTTAAACAGCTTCTTTTTTTTTTCCTGCTAGCATCCGGTGGAGGTAACACCAGCATGAGACCTTGCCTTGTTTATGGTTCTCTCTTACCCCTGAGTGACTGAACTCTAACACACATGCATGCAGAGACATAGACAATTCCTATAACATTTGTCCATATTTCTGAGATGAGGTATTGTAACTATTTACAATATTTACATTGTACAAACTCTTGTCCTCATCTTTATTCAGTCGACCAAACATAGACATGAATACAATATGGGAACCAGTAATACAGAGTGCTAGAGAAAAACAAAAATAACATCAAAATGTAATATGAGCTCTGGTAAAAAATAGTTACTGAGACATTAGGTTTATAAGTCACCAAGGACACATTAGCCCAGCAGATAAAAGCGTTGGTAGAAGTAATCCAGTAACTTGATCCAAAGAGTTGTGAGTTCAATACTTGGCCACAAGTGAACAAAAACTTGGAAAGATGAGGGAAATAAATGAAACTGAGATATCCAGAAAAGGCATGGCAAGTGAAACTAGAACAATCTATCCCAAATAAAGGGTTCAGTTCGAAATTCCAATATATATAACCTGAAGAAGGCTGGAATGTACAATGGTTGAAATGTCATGAATATGACAATAAAGATCAGGACAACAGTTTGAACAATGTAAATAGTGTAAATAGATACAATTCCTTTTTTTTTTTAGTTATATTTGTATGCATACTATATCTAATACTTTCTCCAAGTGACTGAACTTTGTATCACACACATAATTCATAAATGCTAACTTTTAATGTTTTCTTTCTTTTCAGAGATATTGCATGCATGCTAGTGTATTTTATCTCTTTTGTTAATTAGTCAATTGTTATATAAAAACACATGAACATATCGCTTCGGTGAAATTTCTTCTGTTTCCTTTCATCTCTACTGACAATGTATAAATTTTGTTAACTATTGCTTTTCTTCCAACTGGAAGCAGTTCTGCAACACTAGCTGTCTATCAGTCACACTGCCTAGTTTCCACTTCTTAGCAATGACATGTTCTGTTATTATAGCAACAAGAAGTTTACCATATATACTCAAAAATAGATTGCACTTTTTTTTCACCAAAATTTTGATAAAATCAGGGGTGCGGCCTATTCAAGCGCCATCATAGAGAATCTAAAGTAGACTGTGGTGTATCAATAGTCCAGACAAGAACCCTGGTCTCAAGCATAAGTGAGAGCAAGGGAGAAAATTAATTTTTCCTGACGTTTTGATTTTACCCAATCACCTCTTCCAACAGTACCATGTCACACATCAAATAAAAGCAATCGACCTTCACTTCTCATATTTACTATTTATTATCTGATTTACAATGAAAGATTTTCAAGTGATTTTAGGACTTGAGCAATTACCGGTATCCAAAGAGAGCAACCCTGCACCTGATAAGTAAATACCAAGCAATTGAAACCAAATGCTTAACTTATGTTTTAATATATATAAACAAAGTTTTGAAATAAAATTGAATATTTGAAAATATTTAACAACTATTAGTTATATTTACATTAAAAAAGGGCCATGTAATTTGCCAGATTATAATGTGACCTATTTGCAAGTCAACCACAAATATCAACTTTGACAACCCCAAACTAAGGGTGCGGCCTTAGTTTGGTGTGATTTATACACACATATATATGGTACTTGATGCCAATATGCAAACATGTCTCATGTCATCAACTTTTAAGGAAAGAAGAATTTTCAAAATAATTCTATTAATTCTTGGGTATTGGGCATTTTGCAATATGTAACTGATGGTCAAGACTTGTATGGTAATTTATGTCAAGACTTGTGTAATAATTTATGTTTGACTGAAACCTGAAACAACCAACTGGGCCTAAATGACTTATCTAAAATAGCCCCAACACTCCACTAATCTTTGAGTGCAATAAATTATTTTAAAATTAGGTGTGTCTGGGAATGTGAACTTATATCACTGCAAATATAAAGAAGTATTATTTCTGGCTCTTCTTCCATGTATTGTGTTCATTCAAGATATGAGTGATCATGGCTCTCCACATCTTCATATCCATCATGGCTCTAAGCAATATTTACCCACTTACTATCACTCCTAGGGTATGTTCTGCCATCCATCAAAATTAATATGAGTCAAAAATATTCATAATTTGTTTTTATTAGTGTTGACAAAACTTTTCTTTGTTTAATAAAAAATCAAGAAGACCTTTTTTCTAATACATCAACACGTATATAGGTTGTGTCATGTTTAAAACTGGATTTTGTTATTAAAAGAAATAAAAATTATCTGTTTTTACCTTGTCTAATAATGGTATTCTACAGATATGCAAAATAGAAAGTAAGAATTGGTTGATAAATCATAGTTGCACTTATAAAATAATGGTATATAATGTATTCTATGGTAATATTATGTTAGGTCACTCTATGAGTAATATTTTTTGTTTTTTATTTTTTCACCCGATTCTGTTTTTTTGTTTTTTATTCATTTCACCCCAGGCAAGGCAGTAAAGCCACAAAGACATAGAAAGCTACATTATTAAGGAGAGAACAATAAATGAACAAGAATTAAGAAAACAAAAGATAACGATTGACATTGCATTAAATTTTTGAAGATCAAGCTTAGCTGGAGAGCAAGAAGCTGAAAGAGAGCTCAACAAGCAAGAAGTGTGAGAAAAGAAAGTATTAGCTTAGAAATTATGGTTACGTCTAGCCAGTTCAATTGTACAATCTAGTCAGTCAAGTGCCACACGCTTGGGTGACAAAGTCTCTTTTGATTCATGAGTGACTAGGCAGTAGGCTGCTGTTTCTTTTTCTGGTAAGCTGGTTGCCAACCAAGACTACAAGACTCATTGTGTCCACCTATTCAACCTATAGCTGAGAGGAGAAGAGATTGATTCATAGATTTCCCAATGGCATTTGTGCGTAAGTGAACGTAACGAACCCAACTGGAATTCGAACACAGCTATCGGATTTCTCATTCTGAGGCATTAAACATTATACCGCAACATACATAAAGTCTAGGCACCCTAGAGGAAAGTTCCTCAGAACAATCACTATAAAAGTATTTATAGAAAAGACACAGGGAAGCTATGTTATGGAGGTGGGAAAGTGACTGAAGCCAAGATGCCAGTTCAGGACGAATAACATTGCAGGTTCTTCTTTGGATTTTATCAAAATTCTTTAAATATATAGCAGAAGCACCAGATCATATGTGGCAGCAATATTCAAAGTGTGGATGAATGGTACACTTATAAATATGTAAGATAGATTCTGGTGAGAAAAATTGATTAGCATGTCATAGTGAACCAACTTTTCTTGCAGCAGACCTAGCAAACAATTCAATATAATCTTTCCACTTCATGTCAGCAGAAAACATTAGCCCAAGAAGGTGCAATGAGTCACTCTCCTGAAGACTAGCATCACTCAAGCAGATGGAAGGTACAAAGGGATCTCTCAAATGATTAATAGATAGAAGGTTAATTTTGGAGGCATTAAAATTAACAAGCTATTCCTTGCCCCTGCAAACAACAGATTGTAAGTCATTTTTGAGATCAGCTGCCAATGTGACCTTACTGACTTACTATTAAGACAGAAGTAAATAGTTGTATCATCAGGAGAACTGATTATATCATTTATGAAAATATTATGAATGTAGGTTCAAGAATAGAGTCCTGGGGAAACCTGCATTAATGCTAAAAGCTCTAGAAGAGTGGCCATTCAAGACTACCTTCATTTTGCTATTTGATAAGAAAGACTGAATCAGTTCAAGAATTTTCCCAGAAATACCATAACCTTTTAATTTGTGAAGAAGACCAGTATGCCAAACTCTGTCAAATGCTTTTGAAATATCCAAAGCAACAGCCCAAGCTACACCATTCTTATTCAAAGATTGATAGACTCTTTCAGCAGTAACCATTAATACATCAGTAGTTGATCTAAACAAAAGCTATATTTCTTATTTAAAAGAAGTTCTTGCGATGTGAGATGCTTAACCAATTCAGAGTTGATTAGAGTCTCTAGTACATTGCCAAAAAGAGGTAGAAAGCTAATAGGCCAATAGAAAGATCAGACAGTTTGCATGAGATCTTAAAGACTGGAACTACAGAAGAGGATTTTTAACAAGCAGGAATGCAAGAAGCAGCAAGGGATTTATTGGAGAGTTTAAAGAGAACATGGTCCAGTTTAGGAGCACATTTCTTATGGACTATTGTAGAGATACTATGAGGTTCACATGTTTGTGAGGATTATTGTCACTATATAACATAATACTATATGTCATATGGCTTAGTCAGGCTTTTCTAGTGAGTAGGGTGGCTAGACACACAGCCGGATTAAAAACAAAACCTATCAAAGGGTGGATGAACCTTCTTGTAGGGTCATCAGTGGTCTAGTAGAATTGGGAAGGCTAGGCTCCATAGATACCATATATACTTGTGTATTGTTACTTTTGAAGACCTAATTTTGAAGCTAATTTTAAGAGGGTCACATCATACACAAGATATAAAATTAGCATATGTAATGTTGGCCATGGTTACACTATTGGTCAAGCTATATATCCATTTACTGTAGTCAAAAAGTACTGCTGTATTTAAAATAAAAATGATTCAGACAAAACTGATGTTTTACTTAACTCTATCAAATAATAAGGCATGCAATATTCACATATTAGTATTGTATTATAAAATACAAACATAGTGAATATGCATCTTTTCCACTGTTTACGTTTATAAGATGTTTAGCTGTTTCTCGTTCGGTTGTTTATGGCTGTATGTGTTTGCATAATGAGTATAGCGTTAGTTACTAATGATACTTTTATTATTTTCTTTTACTTTTATTAACTTATTTAACTAGAAGATGGGATAAAGTGATAGAGGAAAAGAGGTTAGTCTATTGTGATTTGGTCTCTCAAAAAAGGAACTCACATGATACAAGAGATGCATGATAAAATCAGTTTTTTATAAGTGAAAAACTGGGGGTCACATGATATGCAAGATCACGTTTTACATGAGTATATATGGTTTAAGTACAGAGATTACATGATGTCACTGGTCAGGAGGCTTCCTAGAGTGAAGTCAACAGCCAGCAGAATAGTTGACCTTATGTAATCATGTAGCCAAGGAGAGTTGCTTGACCTGTACAGGGATGGGTTACACATGAATGAATATCACTCTGGGTTTCAACCCAGATATGTGGAGTAAACTGGTCATGTGTTCAGCTGTGCAATGGCCACACCCAGTCATAGGATTGATGATGATGATGATGATGAAGAAAAACATAATGTGTCTTTACATATTTCTCACTGACACTCTTCTTAGTAATGAGATATTTCGTTATTATTATAAAAGGACAGATTATTTGATGTCAATAAGTGAATGTGTCTCATGTTACCATAACATAACAATGGAACATCTCTATCAAAATTCTTTCTTAAATGTGATGTGACCGGGAAAGGCTTTGGCTGCATATGAATGAATACATCTCTGGCAGTCAACCCAGATATGGTCAGGTGCTCAGCTACCCTATGACTATATTCAGTCGTAGGGACTGATGATAGAAAGTTAAGTTTATATATTTATCAATGATACTGTCTAGTCTCCTTTTCTTAGTAATGAGATATTCCAGTGTTATGGCAACTCATCACCAATAAGCAAACAGGTTTCATGTTACCATAACAACGGAATATCTCGTTACTAAGCAAAGGAGACTAGGCAGTGTCTCTGATAAATATATTATTAGAAAGTAGTTTAATTCATTGCTTTTTATTTCTTTTGTTTTGTGTCAGTTTTCTTTGGATATTTTTACACTAAAGATTTATGTTGTGATGTGGTGTGGGGTCTGGCAAGACACAACACTTAACTCAATATAGTCAGCCATGATAATAGTATTCAATACTCAGCTAGACAAGTCACTGCAATAATATTATTTTCTTTTTCTATATATAATTACGCAAGACTATTAATCATGAATGGATCAGAGCATTCATGATAGTAAGGAGGGTAACTGGCTCTTACCACAACAATTTATAAAACAAAATTCTTTCTTACATGTTGCAATGCAGTTAATTGTATAGATAAAAAAATCCTAGATTATCCATGTGGAAAATGCAACTGGTGAAATTGCAAAATTATTTAAATATGGCTGTCAGTTTGAATAAAACAGGTAGTCTTCTAATAATATAACAAGCAAATTAATTCTTCTCGCTTGTCTTGTTTCAATCACATATTTCATTTTTCATTTTCTTTTTTGTTGTTCATGTGTATGTTTTTGTGTTTGGCATTTACATGATACCAAAAAGAGTTGTAATCTCCTTCCTTGTGTTAAACAGTCTAGGATGCAATCACACATGGGGGAGATAGAGATTTGAATTCAGCACCCTTAGCAGCAGTTGGAGTATGATTATTCAAAAGAGAAGCGGAAACCTGCTAAGTAGAAACACGTAGATGCAAAAGACACAATGCCAACTTCTCATAGCCTCATCCCTGGAAGGCATTGTAACTTAGCAGCAGCCAAAACGGCAAACATTAAAATGCAATGAGAAATCCACAGTGGGACAACACTGCCGAAACTTGTCTTCTGGTACAGATGAAATACTGAGCCTGATACTCGAGATGGCCAGTCACTTGCAGGGAATGGTAGGTGGAGGCGTATGGAAAAAGAGAAACTGACATGCGCAAAAGAGAAGCAACAGAAATATTTATAAATGACCAATGTTTCAAGTGTGAGGGAAAGAAGCGGGTTTGGTTAGGGATAGGAATGAAAATGGTAAACTCGATCCTGTGTGAAATTCAGTTGTTGGGTGTGGTGGCTTTACTGGTAAAGCTGCTTCTTTAACACACTGGCCTAGAGAAATTACAACAAAGCATTTTCAGCAACTTGACGCCACATGAAATAATTTCAGAAAAGTCTAAGGGAGATAATCTAAGAAAAAAAAAACTAATTTACAAATGCCCTACCTCCTGAGTAGGCATATTTGATGCATATTGGATGATGATAGTAATGGTAATATTAGCCGTTACCTTATAAAAAAAACATTCAGCATTCATTCACCTTGCTGCTAGTGCTACTTTCAGTTAAAATTTACAAAATCTTAAAACAATCTTTCTGGAAAATAAACTCCTCAAGTTCAGTAACAGTTATCACTCTTGCCTGTATTGATGTGGTTTTTTTCTTTTCTAACCACGAGATCCGTCAGCAAGACTTCTGATTGGGAGATTGGAGGTTTTGAGGAGTGTGGATACATCTTTTAATTGCTGTTGTTACCAGGTTCACCCTCATCCAGGGTGGTAGCATCTGTTAAGGGCCCATCTATAGGCAAATAATAAACTACCAAACAAAAACAAAATACATTTATATAGTAAAAATACCAGCCAGCAATACATTTTTATATAAATCTTCAACAACACCTATTCCTAGTAAAATGACCAACAATACATTTTATCTGTAGTTGAATGCATACAATTGTGCTCAAAATATATTTAGTTGAAGCCATAAAATTGTGTTCAAGTCCTCACAGTGGATAAAGGCACTGGTTAGATCCAGTGACAGGACCCAAAGAGTTGTGAGTTCAATATCTGCTTAAGGTGGTGGAGAACTTGGAGAGGGGAATTAACAGGAGATAACTGATAACTGACATCCATCAGACATGGCACATGGAACTAAAACAGTCTACTACAGTGAGCGAAATAAAGGGTTCAGTTTGACATTCCAACCACTTGAAGAAGGTCGGATCGTACAACGGTCGAAATATTGTGATAAATATGGCAACAAAGATGAGAACAATAGTCCAAACAATGTAAATAGTGTATAAGAAAAGGAATATACAAATTAAAAGGACTGAATTTTAAATATTTTTAAAAGACCTTTTTAATACTCATAAAATTCAAAAGAGAAACAAATACTCATTTTGAAAATTCCTGTACATGAAACAGACTATAAATGTGTAGCTAAAAAACTTATTATTATATTATTTTGTGTATACTGTGAAGCTACCTCACTTACTTTCCTAAAAAAAAACCATTGTAAGATGGCGCTCCCTAAAGCTATAAATAGGAAGCGACATTCTCTGTCATCCTCTTTTTCCTATTTCACCCAGGAATAGTAAGATGTAGGTTGCACGTAGTTAAGAACACTGCTGCTGAGGTGCATTCACTCCCCTTGGTCCTTTGTTGACTTTGAAATCTGTCACACCCATGCATATATACACATGTCTATCACACACACTTGTTACACATACTTCTACGCAAACACCTTCACTAGTTTAAATGTTTTCTTCTTTCATATTCATTGTTTTGTAACATGCAACAACATTCTATTGTCTATGTATACTTTTGTTTTGTTTTTGTTTTGTTAATACATATTTATGTATACATTATAAAATGGACAATGTCCGACAATTATTTAAAGACATTTTTATGTTTAACATTCTTTTTTATAGATACAAGTATTTAAGTAAATGCTCTGTTTTATAATAAACAGTATTAAATAACATTTACCGGCCTGAATGTCTGAGAAATTTTCATAGAAAATATTCGTCCTCCGACAGCATTCGAACCTGTATCCTATACAGAACCATCATATAGCCTGACGTGCCTTTTAAACAATTCATCCACAGAGGATCGTTTGGTTGGCAAGGTCAAATTTACTGCTTATAAACTTCTATCTTCCATGAATCTTTCACGTACATTCATGTCTGCTCATGGTGTATCAAATGTAAACAAATGTTAAAGATGTCTTTAAATAATTGTTGGACTTTGTCCATTTCATAATGTGTGACGTCATTTGTTTACATTTGATACGCCATGAGCAGACATGAATGTACGTGAAAGATTCATGGAAGATCGAAGTTTATAAGCAGTAAATTTGACCTTGCCAACCAAACGATACTCTGTGGACGAATCGGTTAAAAGGCACGTCAGGCTATATGATGGTTTCGTATAGGATACAGGTTCAAATCCTGTCGGAGGACGAATATTTTCTAGGAAAATTTCTTGGACATTCAGACTGGTAAATGTTATTTAATACTGTTTATTATAAAACAGAGCATTTACTTAAATACTTGTATCTATAAAAAAGAATGTTAAACATAAAAATGTCTTTAAATTATTTATTTATATATATAATTTTGTTGTTATATTATATTTTATTACCCAGACTCATATTCAGTGTCTGTAATTATTTTGTGGGATAAATACACCAAGAGACACGTGTTTTCCAACTTAAACACAACCAGCATACTCCTGCAACTATATATATATATATATATATATATATATATACACACACACAGTGTAACCCGGATATAAGAGACCCGGATATAAGAGAGATTTTCTCTGGTCCCAAATTAGAGCCATACTTACCTCAACAAAATAGACCAAACCCGGATATAAGAGACTTCTTCTCCGGTCCCGACAACTCTCTTATATCCGGGTTACACTGTATATGTATATATGTATCACTTTAAACATTATTTTTAGTGGATTCTTATATTTGGGTAGGTGTACAATTTATTTATTAAACAGTATATTTATTTATTTTCCCCTACCAGTCTGGATATTCAAGAAATTTTATTAAAGAAAGATTTGTTCCCTTTTTTTTGGAATCTTCAGGTCAGTAGGTGAAAATAAATAAATAAACTGTTTCATAAATGGTGCAACTACTGAAATATGAGTATCTGCTAAAGACAACGTTTAAAAACTGATAAATCTGACGAATTAATAAAAATATCCATTCTAAATATCTAGGGAAAAAGATACATTTTTATATCTGAGAACAATGTTAGGGAAATCAATGACACATAAAAAACAACAGATATTTATGCAATTTCTGAAGAATTCTCTACAGCTAGTGTTCACTACAAATTTGATGGCATCATCTGAACAGCCACACTCAAGAGAAAATTTAGCATCTGGCTCAGAGTTTTAAGACTAAAATTAGGATTTACTTTTCTTGCCCCTGAATAGGTATTCATGTAAATAAATGGAAGTAGAGATTATTTTGTTTAGAATCTTAATTCTTATTGATTCATTTTATTGGTGACTCTAATTATTAAAAGAAAATGAATTCAAATTTATAAAGCTAAAACAAATACCAGTGAGTTAACACACCAGCAAACAGCCATTTTGCAAATGTATTTTATTTCTTTTTCATTGTTGCAAAATATATTTAAAAACAAAAAGCATTAAACGAATTTCTTAATAAGATCTGTTAAACATCTGTGGTACTCTTGAGGTGCCATTAAAAGACTAAGTTTTGAGCATAATTGTGACATAAATCATGAAACCGCTATACCCAAGAATTGGAGTGCTACTGAAATTACGTCCTTAACAAAATGACTTCTTTAAAAAGATTTTTTTTCTTTACTTCCTGTACAGCGAATAACTGAAGTGTGTACATATGTAATCAGTTTCAACCAATTTTAATAGATAACAAAATCTGATTGAATTTGATTCCTTCAATCCCATTATACTGAAATAACATTTTAATCAAATGGATGTAAAAGTTAACCTGCACAATGCCTTATTCATGGAGTAGGTAGTGAGGGACAAAATTTAAAAAAAAAAAAAAAAAAATAATAATAATAATAATTCTTCTTCAATACGCTGTATCCCTTCAGGACCAGAGCTATCATGGCGCTCCACAATTTCCTGTCCTTTGTAGCTATTAGTAAATTTTATCATTTATCTATTTCTCCTAAACCCTGTTCTGTCATCCATTTACTCAAGTTTGTTTGGTAGGTTATGTTCTGCTTTCCATTGTTCCTCTTGCCCTTACTATGTCTCATGGGTGTTAAATTTTCCAAGCACTTTTTCCTCAGTGTTTATTGTGTAATACAACTTCCACTTTTCTTGTATGTATTTTCTTTTTGCTTTAACATGGATAGTTTTGCCTATCATCTAGTTCACACACCTCCCTGGTCTTTTGAACAGGTATATTTACCTGACCTCCCCCCCATTAAGGAAGGATATGACACAAGGTTGTTTTAACATGGAGAGCGCCATACACATGCGTTTGCATATGGGCCAAGGACAAAAATTTTCTGCCCAGATCTTGTGACCACAGTCAGGTTGGCATCAATAATTACACTGACCCTCCCTCTCTTACTGCAATGAGGAAGGTATTTCTACGGCGCTGGAATCCCCAGGACTGGGTGCCTTTTCTCATCTAAAATGAGTAGAAACGGTTACTCAACTTCTGGCACAAAAGTTAACTCCTGTGCCAGGTTTATCCCGTGTTTCCTGTTTAGGATTGAGTTTCCTGTTCCTTCTAAAGTCTAATTCAAACCTATACTTCTAACGTCTCCACCTGAACACTGAAATTTTATTTACTTTTTAGTTTTATTTATTGTTTCACAGTAAGCATAGATAGGTTTGCCTATCATCTGGTTCACACTATTTCCCAGTCATTTGAACAAGAGTAAAGGTTTATCTCTTGTTTCTTGTTTAGGATTTGGTTTTTCTGATCTTTCTAAAAAAATCTTTTCATTTTCTTTCACTCCTGGTAACCCTTTGCATCTTAGTGGCATTATCACCTTGCTTGGGGTGAATTGATTAAAAAAATAACCTCTTAATCTCTTTTCTGGCAATCAATTTCACAAGCTTGTTAGGTAGGTTATTGACTGCTTTCCTCTCTTCCTCTAGTCTTCAATCTGTCCTGTGAGTGTCAAATTTTCTAAGTCCTCCTTCCTCATTATGTGCCCTAGAACCTTCCTAAACCCTGTTCTGCCATCCATTTACACAAGCTCCTTAGGTAGGCTATGCACTGCTTTCCTCTCTTCCTCTTGCCTTCAATCTGTCCTGTGTGTGTCAGATTTTCTAACCCTTCTCTCCTCATTATGTACTGCAGTAATTCGAACTATCTCTTTCTGATGCTAAGTATAAGTGTCCTTTTTATTTTTATTTTCTCTAAATCTTTGTTGTTGCTCACATGTTCAGTCCATGGTATTCTCAGATTCTTTCTGTAGAATCACATTTCTGTTGCTTCAAGTCTCTTCTTCATCTGTGAGGAGATAGTCCAGCATTCACTACCCTATAGGATAACGGTTCAGTATATTTTTCTTTATTTGTAATAAAATTTTCCTGGTTCTTCATACTTTGCTTAGCTTCTGGAAGGCATTATTCCCCATCCCAATTTTGGTGCCACAGTTTTCATCCTCTGTTAAAACACTTCCTAATTTTTCTAAATTTTGCTTGATTTTAGTATTGCCAATGTGTAAATTGCATGTTGGGCAATTCCTTTTCCACTGTTGATCGTTTATTCTAATGTATGCTAACAGCACTGCTAGGTTTCTTATATATTGATCTACAGGGCAAAGAAGCAAAATTTAAACTAAAATTTCCAACTGACCTCTATCTTAAAGAATAGTTTAGAAGACTATTATTTTTTAGAGAAGCATATTTCTCATCTGATTTCCTCAGTTTCACTTTAGGGGTCAGATACAAGACAAAATAAAGGATATTGATTTTGAGTGGCTGAACTAGCATGGGAATGATAGATAGAGCAAGCTTTTTCAGGGAATTGAGTCTTAACCATTGAAAAATGTAGACGTGTTCCTTTCACTCCTGGAAACTGCTCACCAGTGGAGGGGGAGAGCAACCCCACTGGATAGTTAGAAATGTACACGTCAACATGTTTAATAAAATTGTTGAAATTCTTTTATCTCTAATCAAAACAACTAGTGATCAGAAAAGAAGAATGCAAGTTTATTATTGAATCAACACTGTCGCCCAAGACCACCTCCACCAAGGGGCTATGCAGCACCCTACACTTAATGATGTGAAACCATATACAAAACAAAGATTTTACAGAAAATTTGCACTTTCATGTCTGCAAAAAAAAAATAGTGAGTCAAAATTACATTTTTCTCCCTTGACACCACTATCATTTTAACTACCTTCACTCCTCAGCAATGTTTATTGTTTTAAAAAGCAATGATTAGAATTACCTAAGTGAATTTATACATTTTTTTTTGTTCTTGAGTATTTACAAGAAAAAATATCAAACACTATTTATTTATTAGTAAAGTTATTAGTATATCTGTGAGTATCAACTTTTCCAAGCCCTCTTTCCTCATCATATATATCAGAAATGTCAACTGTCTTTTTCTAGATACAAATGTACTTTTCATTTTCATTTTTCTTAAAACTTCCCTGTTGCTTAGATGTTCTGTTTTAGCATGCTTCTATAGAACTGTATCTATTGTTTCAAATCTCATCTTCATCTATGAGGAAAACATCTAGCATTAACTGCCATTTTTTAGGAGAAATATTAACTTGTAATTCAGCTGCCTTTTCTTTGTTTCTAATAAATTTTTTTGTATTTCTTCATACTTTGCTTAGTTTCTGAGAGGCATCTTTAACTAGTGGAGAGGAATGATGAAAAGACAATAAAGGAACAGAGTTAAGGAAAACAGAAGACGGTGATTAATCTTGCATTTAAATTTTAAAGATTGTAGGTGACAGGGAAGAGATCAGAGGGAAGTTTCACAGGTGAGAAAGGCAGGAAAATAAACTGTTAGAATAGAGGTGGTGGCCGTATCTAGCTAATTCTAGAATAAAATGGTGTATCACATTTTTCTATTGTGACAATAAATAATTTCAGAATTATTTCAGACAAGATCTGATTATTTACACTTAATAGAAACAAAAAGCTACAAAAGATGAAAGATAGAAAAATTAATGAGGAAAAAGCTTCTAAGAAATTCAAGCAACTTAAGACTATTATATCTACTACTATTAGGTGCAAAACAAGTAATACGACAAATCTTATTAGAAGCTACCCTCTTTGTTTCTGAGCTATACTGCTTAATTAATAATTATACAATAAGAAGCAATCCATATGCAGCTGCTGTAAAAAGAAAATTAATTGAAGAAAAACTTGTTAACAAGTAATAAAGTCTGTATGTTTTACCAAGAAGAGGCTGCACAAGAATTGATGGCGACATTTGAATTATTCTTTGAATGTACAATTTGAACAATTGCTTTGACAAAGTTGCTGTTGATTGTTGTCACAATATAAATTGGACAGTTACAAAGAAGGAAGCTAGTCTTAGAAACTGTGTGAAGACCTGAAAATATCAAAGAATTTTAATGGGAGGGTAAGGGAATCTTCTCACCTTTCATTTATCAGAGATGCTTTTCTTTTAGACATTTACTTAGATTTCCATTATTTTTACATTATTATTATTCTCGTACATTTTTTAGAGAAATATTTTATTTTCTCTTTTTACCAATATGTCCTCTATTCAGTTGTGTAATTAGTTTTTCAGATATTTCATTCCCTTTTTTCTTCAATTCTTCCTTCTTTTTATTTTTGCTTTGATAGTTTTCTTTCTTTTTTAAATATTTTCTTTTTTACTACTAACCCATTTTTCATTTTTTATCTTTTTAGTTACTTCTCTTTTGTCCGTTTTTTTTTTTCAGATTTAATTCCGCTTATCTTCAATTATTCCCTCTTTTTTTTCTTATTATTTTGAGCTTTTTTTTCTTTCAATATTTTCTCCTTTTACACTTCTTAACCTTTCTTTTTTTCTTTTTCAACTACTTTTCTTTTTTTATATTTTTTCAGATTTCATTCCCTTTTTTAAATCTTTCTTTTTTCTTCTACATTTTTATCTCTTTTCTTTTTTTCAATATTTTATTTTTGTTTTTCTACTTCTCAGTGTGTCTTTCTTCCTCTTTCTATCTTTCTTTTCTTGTACCGTGGAACCTCGGTTCACAAAATTAATTTATTCCTGAAGGCTGTTCATAACCCAAAATGTTCGTAAACCAAAAGTATTTTTCCAATAGGAATCAGTGTAGAGAAAAAAGTCACAGTACAACAAAATTTGAAAATAAAGCATGCCACAACATGTGAATGTATGGCAGTGGACTCAGAAATTATGCAGTTCGTGTTAACTCGGTTCAAGAACTTAAATTTTGTTTGCTAACCGAGACATTTTCACCTCAAATTTTCTGTCCAAAATCTGATTTGTTTGACATGTTAGAGAACTGAGGTTCCTCTGTACTTTCTATCCATTCCAACTTTTTTATTTTCAAGATTTTTTTTTCCTTTACTTGTCTTATTTTCTGTCTTTTTCTTCTGTCTTCATTTTTACTTACTTCTATAGCATTCTATTACCAGCAAGTTCACCAGAGTGAAAGAGTCTGATGTTAGATAAACCTGAAACTCCTAAGGATCCCAGGGCAACATCCCTGATGATGTGGCTGCGGTCATCTTACACATGTATTTCTAAACATGACTTACTTCTTTTTTATAGTATATTTTTTATTTCTTGCTCTTTTTCTAAATTTCTTTCTTCATTATTCATAATTTTATTTCGGTTTTTCCCATTTTTATTCCAATGTAAATTATCTTTTTTCTTTCATAATTCTTTCCTTTCTTTCTTTTATGCTTTCTTTTCTGTCTGTCTTCTTGTCTTTTCTGAAATTTGTTGGTTTTGCCCTCTCCATCTTTTGATGGTACACTCATTTTTTTCTACCCGCTAACCCCACTGCCTGGGTGTTGGGGGAAGAAATCTGACATTCAAATTTTATTATCCTCCTGACACTAATTCCACAAATCAGCTCAGAAAGATTAAACCAAATCAAAAAATTTAATCATTTTAGTCTGCATGTAGGTGGCATGTTGGTATTACAGTTTCTATAATTTATTACAAATTCTCACTGACAAACACCAAAGTCAAGTCTGATTTGTTTTTTCTTTGATAATCTTGTAATGTTCAACTGACAAACAAAATCACTTAAAATTAATTCTTTTACTTATCCAAGCTCAATTAGTTTTCTGATAAAATCTTTGTTTAAATGGGATAAATAACTAACATGATATAATGATATTAACGCAAAAACCCATGTGTTAACACACGTATACACATTAAGTTGGATGAATAACCAATATTTTAACCAATATTTTATAACTAATGATATTTATGTACACATGCATGCATTCACACACACACATGCACATTCACCTATGCATAGACACAAATATGCACATGTATACACATACATACACACACATAAAAATGGAGGTGTAGAGACAAACAAGAGTGAAAAGTGAGCCAATTCCAGTTGTATTCGACTGTTTGCAAAGTAATTACACATTTCACCACTGTGAATTATGATTTAACTAACCAGGGTAGAACTATGGTTGAATGGTAGGAAAATGTGTCAAAAATTACTTTTATCATCTCTTCTTTCCAACGGTACATTGTTTATAATGCATTTCATATTTCAGAGTTTAATTGAGAAAACTTGTAAAGAGGAAATTTGGGTTATATATATATATATATATATATATATATATATATATATAACTACTAGACGTCGACCGCTACTATCAGACTTGAAATAGGCATCCCAATATAACCTGACATAAACTTTTCGAAGTGGACTGGTCTGCAGATAAAAATTAATTCTTAACTCTTAGACCACCTAACCAATATAGCCGACCCTAACCGTTTCCATAGTAACTAATGTTGCAAGAGACTATACTTATCAACACGCGCAAACCACAAGATAGCTTATTTCCTAATTCTCGCTTGACGAGGAAGCGTGGCCAGACACCTTAATTCAACTTAATTTTAAAAATTATATTAGGGCTCTCGCTTTTGAAACATGAGAACTCTTATGTAGTGAAGGAATCATATTTAAAAAAAAAATATTATATATATATATATATATATATATATATATATATATAGGGTTTGTCTGATGATTGCAAGGGCGTAAAAATTCAGCGTTACAAACACACATCAAAACAACTAAGTGTATATATATATATATATATATATATATATATATATATATATATATATATATATATATATATATATGATACATAAAAGGATAACTGGCAGAGTTGAATCAGACCAGGAAACAGTAGTATTAAAAAGTGCTCAATACATGTGTGAAAAAATAAATGTGAAAACAAAATTTAGAACTTTTAATTTTAAAAATCAATAAAGCAAATTCAACTTACCTCCTGATATTTAAAGTGTGTGTGCATGCGTGTGTGTGTGTGTGTGTGTGTATATATATATATATATACAAACAGTAAAAATATAGCTTTAAGGTATGCTATATTTATGGGTTAAAGTTCTCAATATGAAGGATAAAGCATATGAAAAAGTAGACATTGAAGTCAACACCCAGCAGTGAACATAATCTTGAGGCCATATATATATATATATATATATATATATATATATATAATGTATGTCAGATTTTGGTTGACAATACATCAACTATAAAAAAAAACAATTACAAATCTTGGAGGTTATTTACATTAAAACAAAAAAAAAAGCCATGATAAATAAAATTTGTTCCAGCATTAAAAGAGTAAAAATATTTTTGCCACATGATGTTAAATTCTATTTCATAGTCATCGGGCAGTGTTCATTTCAATTTTAAATTTAATTAGTAGTAATACTA
>OZ038496.1:18979684-19009684 GCA_964036315.1 Acanthosepion esculentum | reverse complement strand
TTTCTTTGAGAGATATTTTTTATAATGCTGTTTTTATTTTTTTCCTTACATTTGATTTCCAATCTATTCAAATCTATTAATTCCGATCAGATCTATTCAAAAATGTTTCTTCTGTAAGCCTGTATTTTCTGTTTCTGATATTGTAGAAGGTCAAAGATCTTTCTTCCTCATCTCTTTATTTTTCTTTCCCCTCCATATCTTTCTCGGAAATAATAAATGAGCCATGCTATAACAAGCAACGTACAATCATAATCTAGTTGAATGGAAGCATGACGTACTTTCAAAGAAGCAGACGATATTCAAGAACAGACGAGATGATGTGGTGGGGTGCGGAAGGAAAAATGGAGGATAGGGTGGGGGTTAATCGACAGACGATGTATTTTGTGATCATGTCAGTCTCCAGCCTTGTCTGGTTGTTTGGTTAATACAGAAAAAAAAGAAAGGGAATACCAATGTTAGGGAAAAGGAAGGAAGCTTAGACGTATTGAAGGCTCTTTAAGTACCAAAGGTTGCAGACCTGGTCATGATTTGCGGAAGTGAGTTTTCAAGTTGGCTACTGTAGCTGATGGGCATAAGAAAATGTACTTATTGTGTTTTTTTTATGTTAAATTTTGTGATCGGCTTTGCTGATTAAATAAAAAAACAACTACAAAATATTTTTTTTCCAAAACTGTTGCTGTAAATGAGTCAAATATGTATTTTATAACCATCTCTTCTATTCTAACGAATTTTACAGAGCGTTTAATCCAGGCTTATTTGCTATTTACTCCACATTGACAAAATATGATAGAAGGTAAGTCATTTAGTATCGGTTAACTATGTACTGATGATGATCTGGGATCCATACCAATGACAGGCATTTACAGTTGGGATAAGAATGATCTTATTCAAGTGTAATGTCAATCGACATCTGACACCCTGAGCTTGTTCCCCGTCCTTCTCTGTATCCTTTCCTTAAACACAACTCTTTACTCTTGTTCTCAATCATCTGTAGCCCCTTGCACGCTAGTGGCACCCCAACATTGCTTGGGGTGAATTGCTTTAAAAAAAAAAAAATCTTGAAAAAAAAAATCATCCTCTTCCAAATATTTCAAGAAATTGGATCCAAGATAAACCTTTCCAAAACAGGAACTATGATCTGGAATTGGAATGAAATCAGTGATGTCACATCACATGAATCCACCATAAAAATTCAGGATGTTAATTTAGTAAATACTAAACACTTCAAATACCTGGCATATAGATCAATTAACAAATTTACTATTGGAGATAAAGAAATTGAACATAAAATGGGTTGTGTTTGCGGTAGTTTCACCCAACACTGCAAATTGCTACAAAAACAAAGCATTAAACAAAAAAATTTGAGTCATATTCTTAAATAGCTTTGTCAGATCAAGATTTAAATATGGATGCCATGCATCACACCAAACTTGTTCAGAAACATCTAAACTGTCAGCTCTATACAACCACTTTGTAAGTTCAATGGTTAAAAATGATTTTGGGCAAATGAAGCCTGTAGGTCTTGGCAGGGTTCATTGTTCTTGGAACCTTGTAGATTGCTGTTACATAATCCCAAACAAAGAACTGTACCAAATTACAAAAATCACATCCCTTGAGGACTTTCTACAAGAGCAGCAACTAAAATGGATAGCATGTAACTCAAGAAGAAAATAATGACAGAATGTAGAAGTTGTCATTCCACACTACTTCAAACAAAAGGTTAGGAAGGAAACCCCCATCAATAATGGAAAGAGTGATAACAACTACTGGGCTTGAGAAGAGAAAATAATGAGGTAATCAAGATGTTGATATTCCACACTACTTCAAACAAAAGGTTAGGAAGGAATGTCCCATCAATAATGGAAAGAGTGATAACAGCTACTGGGCTTGAGAAGAGAAAATAATGAGGTAATCAAGATGTTGATATTCCACACTACTTCAAACAAAAGGTTAGGAAGGAAACTCCCATCAATAATGGAAAGAGTGATAACAGCTACTGGGCTTGAGAAATCTATCTTCCTGAGAAATTATTTTAAGTGAAAGAGTTTATATATTTTAACTGAAAGTAGCACTGACTGCTTGGACAATGAATGCTGAATGTTTCCTTATAAAGAAACGGCAAATATTACCATTCACTCTATCCCTACATTCTTAAAAAGAGGCCTTTTCTCTAAATTATCCAGTTTCTTTGAACTTAAGTGCAAACATCAGGGTGTGCCTCAGACCAGACTTAGAGTGGTGGGTCATTTGCTCATTATTGGATCAGTGGACATTTGAAGTCAGTGAGATTTGATCATAAGCTTTCAGCAAGAGACCCATCAACAATTTGTCAATGTTGCAAGGTCAACGTTATGCTGGACATTGCTGTTCTCTGTACATTTTGACATGTTTATCCTTAGGCAGCCTCTAATTTGGCAAAGGACTCATTGCTACTACTGTACGAAAAGTACATGTTCACCCAAGGTCTCTCTTACCGTCAGGCTGACTTCTGCCATTTAACATACTCTAACGGAGTAAAGGGGAATTTCTCTATTGTTACTGCTACTACTAGTAAAATCAAATGCTGAATTTAGTGCTCTCTCAATGTCAACAGATATCTTTTAATTTTAGGCCGTCCCTAACTTGGCAAAGGAATTACTGCAATTAGTCCAAAAGCACACATTCGGTGAAAGGCTATACTTCTAACAGCTCAGTGGAGGAAAAACTGACATGTCACATTCAATGCCTCAAAAACCAAACTATTGATGTTCCATCATCACCAAGGGGTCTTTGAATTTTTGCTTATTGCAATGAACGAGTGTCCTCAAAAGGAGACCCCATGCTGTGAGTGCCTGTTGGAACTTAAGATCACCCCAGACCTCAAGTGGGACTTGGACATATGTGCCATCACTAAAGATGCAAAAAAATTGTCGGCTCAATATACCACTTCAGTAACCACTTTGTATACCACTTCGTGGGACCACCTCTTAACTACTGTTGTTCTCAGGTCCACCCTGACCTGTGGTAGTAGCATCTGTTGGGGTCCCAACTATGGGCAAAGTTAACTCCCAAACTGGGGTCAAAACACTATGGAAGTATAAAAATAGATTTTTATAGTAAAAATACCAGCAATACATTTTTTGAAAAAAAAAAAATTACCAACAATACAGTTGACTCTTGACAAAAACCCTCTTTACAAAAATACATCAATGAAACCTGATCTTCAAACTGATTTCTTACAAAGAATACATATACTGTTCATATGAATCTATCCTAAAAAACTTGTCAGCATTAAATAACCTATTGAGGTTGATATGCCAGAAAACAAAATAAACCAAACTTACTATCCTATACCTTTACTAGAGCCAGATCAGGCTGAAAATGGTATACTGTTGCCATATATGGGCTGGAGCTGTCCAGTCTTCACTTTCCAGTATCGATCCAAAAGCCTCTATGCAGCCTTGCGGGTGATGGATTATTTTCCACTTTACAACCACTTTACTACTCTATTGCTATTTCTGTGGAAAGTATTCAGACAAACTACATTCCTTAGTTCCACCAGTTCTAACAATTACATCTAAGACCCACCATGCTATGCACATCATAGCAAACCACCCTCATTCCCTTCATATTCCATGGGTGAGATGTAAGTTTCACTTGAACAGCTTCTTCCCAAGAATTTGTGGAAGCAACTCCCAAGAGGATGCTTCCCTGATCACTATACTCATACCTGTTCAAGTTGAGGGTTAACTGTTATCTTTAACACATATCTGCATAAACTGTCCTTCTTACCTTTTAATCTGTAACCCTTTACTCTCTAGTTGTTCTAGGGCCTTGTACAGGATGAACATTATTGTTGAAAAAAAGGCTTAACCTAGTAAAGGGCATTTCAATACTGTCCCTGCTCATACTAGTAAAACCATATGTCAAATTTGGGGTTCTCTCACTGCAAACTGATGTTTTTTTGATTTTGGCATTCCCAAACATGATGAAAGACATGAAGTTGATCTTTGTGAAAACCATATTACCTTAAGGTGGTGGCTCTACGGTCAACAAGTAAATCATTTTTGTTGGAAATGATATCTAGTTCAACTGAAATCAGAAATTAATGTTCATTATCTGAAACATCTTCCTTTTGATTATGCACTTGGTACTTTTATGTCAACGTATTTTGAACATTGATGGTAGACCGTATCCTTAACAAGAGCTATGGTACCTTGATTATCACAATAGATATTGGATTGCACATTTTCAGTTGCATTAATCATGGTGTTTAATAATTGAATAAGAAGTTCTGCTTCTTGTTTTGCAGCTGCCAACACCATGCACTCACTGCAGACTTTCTTTTTTTAATTATTAATCAGCCTTGAGTTTGGCAAAGTTTATAAAATCACTACTGATTATTCAAAATTTTGTGTGGTTTCAAGTGTTCTCTTTCTGTGGACTGTGTCCTTTTCTCATGTTGAACTTGACTTTGATCTCCAATCTATGTTAATTCATCTTCTCATCACTTCCAAAATCACTCCCTTCGTTGTACCTAAATACCAATAATACTGTTATCACCTCCTTAAACCAGTCAGCATAAAGCTATGCTTGACGCTGCAGGTCATGTGATGCACTCACCTTAACTCCCTGAATAGTTGTGAAGACACATACAAATATCATTTATCACCACACGACTGATGTTAATCAAAATAAGCCAGAGCACCGCTGGTAGATTGAATATTGATTTTGTGCTAGGGTCACGTTTTAACTGATAATGCATTGTTTTAAATATATTAAGAAACCTCAAATTTTGACATGTACTCTAAGCATAAGGTCAGTGACAAAAGGAGATATACTTGTTTGGTCACAAATAGGAAAACTTATAGAAAAAAAAACTAATCTTCAGAGAATTTTGAACTGGAAACTTTATTTAATCTACAGGATAGATTGTTCTCATACTGCTGTCTATGCCGAGTGACATATATTGTGCTGCCCAGTTATTGTTCGCCCTTTTTCCACAAGGCAATAGCCTAAAAGCTTAAAGTGTAATTTGGTGACATAGTAATTGTTAGCCCAATCCTTAGGTTGGATAATACTGATTTACACTCAGTCTAAGACTGTATGACAAGTCTACCTTTTGCCCATGCTTAGAATATTGCTGCCACATATGGTCCGATGCTTTCAAACAGAAACCTTTATTTATTCTACAGGAGTAGATTGTTATGGTTCTGCTGACCATGTCTAAGGATATCTAGTTTAGTAAAGCTTGGCCAGCTTCCATTGAGTCTAGGTCTGCCCTGGCCCAGGTACTCACCAAAATTATAAACCAATACTTTAATCCACAAAACTATTCTCATGGGACAGTCCTGAGTGTAGAACTTGGAGTCTTAAACCTAATCTGCTTGATACTGCTTGTCACATTTGACTGCATTGACTGCTTCTCTGACTGCATGGCTGACATTTCTCCTTCTTTATGTATTAATGGCTCCCATATTGTATTTATTTTGTGCTAGGCTGGGTACATTGGGTTTTAAGTGGAAATGCATTGTTTTAAATATCTTAAAAAACCTCAAATTGTGACATGTGCTCTAAGCATAAGATCATCCAAGAAAGGAGATGTACTTGTTTGGTCATAAAAAAAGGAAACTTATAGAAAGAAATAACCTTTCAGGAATTCTGAACTGAACTCTTTATTTGATCTAAAGGGGAGATTCTATACATTCCACTGTCCATGTCTAGAGATATCTCATCTTGGTCTTATTTAATACTGCACAGTTTTTCTTCACTCAGTTTCCACTCAGCGATAATAGATCTGCCAAGAAAGATGAAATGTAAGAACTTGGATGATAAATCCAATATGCCCTGACCAACTGAACTACAAAGAATCAATTAGTCAGGCAAGGCTGAATTGTACCTTTAAGTGAAACTTCTTTCATCATAGATCTCCTGAAATATTCATATTTTCATTCATATGTTTGGATTTTTAATATAAAAAACCTGGATGACAGAATTTCCGACAAGTATCTGAGCTATACCTGATTTGCTTATGACATTTTACTAAGACCAAGATCATAATTTGCAATAAAAATACATAATGATCTGAATAGAAAAAGTTTCAATGTAAATTTGAAGATGAATAGAAAGAAAACAAAAGTGTAATGTTCTGAAAACAATCACGGGAATAAAGGATGAAGAGAAACAGAGTAAGATTCAGAAATATTTCTCAAATTTTATAAACATTTTGTTAGATGTGATGCTGTAAATGTCTATCTATGTCAATACAAATTTATCTATCTCAGGCTGTTCAAATCTTTTTGTTTCCTCATATCTATCTATCTATCTACGTTCATATCTGTCTCAGTCTATAAAATATCTATCTACGTATCTATCTATGTTCATATTGCTTTCAATCTGTTCAATATCAGTCTATATATGTTAATATCTGTTTCAGTGTGTTCAACATCTATCTATATATCTATCTATACATACGTATATCTGTCTCAGTTCAAATCATTTTTACTTCCACCTCTCTATCAGTTGTAATCATATATATATATATATATATATATATATATATATATATATATATATATATGTATGTATGTATGTATGTTAGGCAAATTAATGGCAGTTAAAAATTCATTTGTATTATGCATTTCATCCTTTAGGACTTCATCAGATTAAAGTAATATTTAAAATATTCTTATCTTTTCCTCATAAATATATATATATATATATATATATATATATATATATATATATATATATGATTATAACTGATAGATAGATATGAGGAAGCAAAAATTATATATATATAGATTAGGCAAATTAATGACAGTGTAAAAATTTCTTTGTATTATGCATTTCATCCTTTAGAAAATCCTTCAGACATATATATATATCTGATAGATATTGAACAGATTGAGATAGATTTGAACATAGATACTATATATATATATATATATAATACATATCTAATATATATATATATATATATATATATATATATATATATATATATATTAGGCAAACTAAAGACAAAGTGTAAAAAATTGTATTATGCATTTCATCCTTTAAGACTTCATCAGATGAAAGTAATAATAAAATATTCCTATTTTTTCTCATATATATATATATACGCATCATACAAAAACTTTTACTACTTTGTCATACATCTTACTGCACATATATATATATATATATATATATATATATATATATATATATATGTTCATATAAGTCTCAGACTTTTCAATATCTATCTATATTCATATCTGTCTGAACCAGTTCAATATCTAAGTCAATATATATTTTTCAGTATCAGTCTGTTCATATTTATCTCACTCTGTTTAAACCTTTTTTGCTTGCTCATATCTATGTTCATATATGTCTTAATCTGTTCAATATCTATCTTTATATCTGTCATAGACTATTCAATATCAATCTATCTATGTTCATATCTGTTTCAGTCTGTTCAATATTTATGTTTATCTATACATATGTATCTATCTCAGACTGTTCAAATCATTTTTACTTGCTCATATCTATCACTTATAATCATATATATATATATATATATATATATGTATGTTAGGCAAATTAATGACAGTGTAAAAATTCATTTGTATTATGCATTTCATCCTTTAGGACTTCATCAAATTAAAGTAATATTTAAAATATTCTCATCTTTTCCTCATATATAATACATATATATATATATATATATATATATATGGCAGATGAAAACAACTTTTTCCATTTTGTCATAAATTTTTCCTTATATATATATATATATATATATATATATATTCATATGTATCAACCCTTGACATATCTGCATGTAAACTATATAATCACACATTTTTATAATTGCTTTAAAAAACTTGCAGAGGAAATGCTGGAAATTATTTCAGATTTTTACTGCAATAAAATTTCTTTTCAGAAATAACTTCAAGCTGTTTTTTTCATATGTCACAGATATCTGTTTCTAGCACTTAAGGAATTTTACTCTAAGGTGATTAAAATCTCAAATAGCCAGACATAATTATTGAGTGCTGATAAACCAGATTTAATATTACATCCAAAGAATTCCATTCAAAGTGAACAGTTTTTATTTTAAAGAACCAGATCATAATTTTCACATCTTACAGACTCTAGATGTCTGTGGGTTTGAAACTATACATACAAGGCTTATTTTCCTATTCAAGCTAAAAACAAAAATACCCTAATTATTATTTTTATGGAGATGAGATACAACTCTAATGAAGTTGATTTTATACCTCAGTCAAGGGCCATTTATTGTCAAATGGGACTAAGAGAATGTGTTTTTTTACTTTTTTTAATCATTTCACCCCAAGTAAGGTAATAATGCCACTAAGACAGAAGGGATTATTTAGAATGAAAGAGAATAGGAAGACTAGTGAGGAGAAAGGGCAATAAAAGAAGAGGATTTAGAAAGACAGCTATTGGGAATATAACTCAATGAGAATTGGAACACGGCTCTCTAATTAAAAATTCCAAGCCATTATCCATTGCACATACCTGCACATCAAAGCTTATAGCACCTGGTATTTCCAAATGGCCACTCATCTAGGTACTGACCAGGCTCAATGTTGCTTAATTTCAGTGATCATATGAGAACTGGTGTTCCAGTGGGATGTGAACATAAGCCTCGTAATCTTGAGTATTTAATAATGTAATATTAAAGTCGGCATTAATGTTAATGCAAATATGTATGTAATACTGAATATTATTAACGAATACATAACTAATATTATGTAATTAATTAAAACCTCTTAGTTATTGTGAATATAACGAACCTGATGGGAATTGGAACTCTGCTCTCTGATTAACAATTCCAAGCGATTATCCATTACACCACCTGCACATCAAAGCTTACAGCACCTGGTATTCCCAAATAGTCACTCATCTAGATACTGACCAGGCTCAATGTTGTTTAACTTCAGTGATTGTAAGGGAACTAGTGTTGCAACATGATGTGGTCATAAGCCATGTATTATTGACTATTTAATAACATATCAAAGTTGGCATTTAGAAATTAATGCGTATGTCACTGCAAAAAAAAAAAACATGAAAATTTATTATACTAGTTCATAGTACATTACACTAATACAAGAAAAACAAGATTTTTAATCAAAATTTTGAATGTTCTAAAAAGGAGTGAAAAATTTAATTAAATATTCAAAAAAATAGTTTGAGCTTTCCTCTTCATAATAACAAAGATTTTGATGATAAAACTATGTTTTTATTACATTTGGAGCATGTTTTCATCATGGTATTCTGATTTTTCAGTGATTTCAACACTAATGTTAATATGAATCTAATACTGAATATTATTAATGAACACATGTCTAATATGTAATTAATTCAAACCTCTTAGTCATTTGGCTATATAAGTATTCAATCTACACTGCATAAAAACTTAGCATCTTAGTGGCAACATGTCTTTGTTTTGTTATGATGTCACCGGCAAATAATAAGCAGATAAATTTTCTCTCATAATGTTCAACAGGAAAAAAAATGATCAATTTTTTATGATCACTATTGCAGTTATGATTCTGTACTGTAGTCAAAATATCTATCTCAGTTGATACTGTTATTATTTATTAATACAGAGACAGAATCTAAAGGGGAAACAAATTGCCTATGACTCAGGATAAGCATTTTTTTTAATTGATAGTTATTGATTTTTGTAATGATCATATGAGTGCCACGATTGGCTTTAACCTTTTCTGTTTTGAATTAGAAATTGTTAATAATAAAGATTTAGTAATATCCCCTTCTGCATCTTCTTTTATTGGTTTGTTTATAGATAATGTATATACTTGTGTATAGTACGTGTTTTTATGATCAGTTTTTTATGCAAAAAAAAGGGTTGCACTATACACAGGTAATTTTTTTAAAGAAGTTAAAATTCGGGCATATTTGGTGACAGTTGTGCTACTTTTTCTGTAGTGGTTAAAATTCATGCAGAAATATTTAGTGGTCACACAATACATGGAGTCGGCTTATACATGAGTATATATGGTAAACATTGAGAGTTACTTTCAACTATATGCATTTAATTACAATATAGGTAAACACTGAAATGTTAAAATCAACAAAACTTTCTTTGCTAATAATATTGCTTTTTAAAGTTAGCTTCATCTTTTATGTTCTTGAAGTTTTCAAATAACTTCTCTCCCCATTCTCTTCCTCCTCATATATATATATATATATTTTAGGATATTACATCAAAAACATGTCTAAAATCACAATACAACTGCAGTCGAGTTTCAATGCATATCAATGTAATAATACATTGATACACACTGAAACATGACTGCAATTGTGTAGCAATTTCGACATGTTTTCGATGTAATATCCTAAAATAAATAATATATTGTTCAATTTTATATTGAGCCATCTTTTAAATTAAATGTTATGAATGTTGGAATTGTACTCTATACGTTCTTATCTTATATATATATATATATATATATATATATATATATAATGTCATCCACAGACAGACTGTTTCACTATTTCACAGCTCTTCAGTGTGGCTAGATGTCTGGTTGCATCTGAATTGGCGTCAGTCGGAGATTCTACCACTAAGCCATAGGCGCACGGCAGGGATGAAGGTGAATTTTAGTGTATTTATTTTTAGATAAACACGCAGTGACTGACAGGACACAATTCGCTTTTGCCGAATAGTCTCACTATATCCGTCGTAATAGTCACTGTTTACAAACCCACACTTCCTCCCCAGAGAGCTCAACTGAAATTTATTTTTCAGAAGCCTATATAATGTCATCCACAGACAGACTGTTTCACTGTTTGACAGATCTTCAGTGTGGCTAGATGTCCAGTTGCCTCTGAATTGGCGTCAGTTGGAGATTCTACCACTAAGCCGTCGGCAAGGTATGTATGTATGTATGTATGTATGTATGATAGCTGGCCACTCGTATCCAAGGATGCCTGTCTACTAGGGTACCTAGCTAATCCCTGTTGCAGACACACACTCAGACACATTTGTGCTTGTTCAACACCCACAGAGCCAACCTGCTGAGCAGACCTTAGTTACAGTTTCTGGGAGGGAGCGCGTTATCTAGCATGATCAACACTCTGAACAAGGCCAGCATGCTCAAACCCTCGGTCACGATGACTATGACTTTATGCTAGCATAACCATTGATGGCTTCCAAAGGGGTCTGTCTACCCAATTTCACTCATAAGGCTTGGGTTAGTCTTTCCAAAAGTGCTGCACACTGAGATCGCCTCCCCAAGACTGATAACATCAAAAAGTCACCATCCTGCCAAATTGACCATGATGAGATTTGAAACCAGGTCTCATGGTTAGAAAGGAAACATTCAAACCACTTGGCCACATGCCCATATATATATATATATATATATATATATATATAAAATGGATTAAGTCCGAAAATTATTTAATATATTTTCTGTTTATACATTATTTATATAGATACACTTTATTTTAGTAAATGATTTGTTTTTAATTAAACAGTATTAATTACATTTACTGGCCTGAATGTTTGAGAAATTTCATAGAAAATATGCGTTCTCCAACAGGAATCCAATCTGTATATCTATATGGAAACTGTCATTGATCTGATGTGCTATACCATTTTGCTACAGAGAAACGTCTGGCTAGCAAAGTCCAAATTACATATATACCAATGGTATAGCATGTCAGATCAAATGTTGGTTTCCATATAGGTATACATGTTCAATTCCAGTCAGAAAACACATAGTTTCCACAAAATTTCTTGAACATTCATACCAGTAAATTTAATCAATACTGCTTATTTCAATACTTCATGACCTTCCGATCCTTAGCTATGATTAATTAATGATGAACATGTCATTTTCGCTTATGATCGATTTCATCAAAATACTTCTTTTAAGCTTAGAGAGTAATTATACATTCTTATTGCTCAAATTAGAGTCCAATAGTGTCATAAAAACATTTGAGAATTCCAGTAAAATATCTTTAATCATTTCTAAGATACAACAGTTCAGAGCTTTTTAATAATTGGACAGTTTTGCTGTTACATCCCCGGTATATATATATATTATTTTTGCTTTGTTTTCTTTATGTTTTGATACAGTCAATACTGGAAATAGAATGGAAATGATACAATGAATACAAGACAAGTACTGAAGATATAATGACCAGTTTGTGCTTGAGTTGAGAATTGTTCAAGAGTGGGGATTGGCATTATGCCGGAAGTTGTACAGTACAATTACCACATCGTTAATGGGGCATTCACAAAACATATGCATAAATTGGCACAGTGCCATTGCATATATAATTGAATAGAAACCTCCCCAGTGAGTGATCCATGTACAAGTTCAAGTACGAGATTGCATACAGCCTGCACAATTGGCTAAAATAATTTATAGTATTTAATTTGTATAAATATATAAACACCCCCAACACACACCCACACACACATATATATACATATATATATATATATATATATATATATATATATATATGCTACAGGCAAAATGTATGGGGCAGCCCTGCATTGAGATATTTTAGTATCTTTTAAAGGATAAAACTAAAAGACTTTCTAACTACAATGGATTTGCTTTTATTTTTCAGTCTTTCACCAAGCTCCTCTTACTATCAAATCTTTTTGTCTGTAGGGTATATCTATATATATATATATATATATATATATATATATATATATATATATATATATATATATATATATGTATGTATATTTATGTTTGATTGAATAAATGCTTCCTTATTTTTATCATAATCCTTTCATATTCACAAATATTTTTCTGTGTGTTAAAATTAAATAAGGTAAGAAATGCACTGTAGCAATGAGAATCACTTTTATTTCCAATGAACTTTCCATCTCTTTTGGAGGAAAGTTCTTGGGAAATAAAAGTGATTCTCACTGTTACAGGCAAGAAATGCCTTATTTAATTGTAATATACAGAAAAATATTCATGAATATTGAAGGATTATATTAAAAATAAGCAGACATAATGTGTTAAGGGGTCTCCCCTTTTTCACACAAATGGACTCAACCGAGGTATACATATACTACCACCAGTGAATACCCGCCAGTACGTTAAGACAGTCGAGAAGTCTGTATCAGAGTAGTATTAGAGGAGGTTAACACAAGAGTCATCGTCACAAGCACCTAGACTCAGTAAGGAGTCATACCACGATACTTCAATACCAAGACTGTATATATATTATTGCTACTAACCCGCATTCCTGGATCTACTAACCCGTATTACCAGTTTGTATTATTACATTAATACATTTATTTTCCTTATCTATTCCTGGCGTTTGTTATTTATTGATATCGGATTTCATCCCAGAATCCACAACATAATGTTTGTAATTTATTCAATCAGACATGCCTAAAAGAGAATTTGGTGCCTAAATACACACACACACACACACATATATATATATATATATATATATATATATATATATATATATATATACAAATGTAATGAGAACAAAAATAATATATAAATTCTAACGTTATGCAAAAATCATGATATATATTCAGTGTCCACAAAATCTACAGACAATTTCAAAAAGTCATTGCAAAAAACAAGGTGGCAACTAAATTTTTGTTGCATATTAAAAACAAATTTCATGGTAATTGTTCTGATAAATTTTCCTCTATGTTATCTAAAAATACTTTCATCTATGAATTTAAGTGCAGTACTAGATTGGCAGCAAGGTCTCATCATTTTATTGATAAAATGGCTTGATGTAACCATAAGTTCTATGTTCTCAGTTTCTTCTCTTGGACTTCTCATCACTTCTATCTTCCAGTTTCTTGCTTTCCAGTCATGTTTGATCGTCAAAGATTTAAATACAATGTCAATCGTTATTGTCTGTCTTCTTAATTCCTGTTCTGTTATTGTTCTCTCTCTTTAATAGTGTTTTTCTTCTCTCATATTTTCTCACAGTCAGTAATCGTTTGTGTCATAGTGGCTTTATTGCCTTGCAGGTGGGGGGGATGAAATGATTAAAAACATTCTAAATGATATCAAGTAACTTTTATGATTCTTTCCAGATAAACTGTTGATAGGAAACCATTGTTGAAATGTAACCTGAAAGAACGAATACCAAAAATGTGTTATCAGGAATCTGACACCGCAAATGACATTAAGATCTCACTGATCACTGCAACAGGAAAAGTACCCACTATCAATCCTACATGATGACTGGGCAATGCAATTAAAGGACACTAAATATGACTATCCAATAATGGCAGATCACTAAGGGACACACATAATGGCAGAAGGGGTCAAAAGTAAAGGGTTGTTTGCATTTCAGTCAACTTTGATCTAACAGCTCAGTGAGATGTTAATTCTGTCAGCATTTAATAAGAAACATAAAGGCTGGATGGCACATGCCTTTGTGTCTTATTTAAGATGACACAGCCTCTTAGTCAGCATTGTTGCTTTGACCATTTAATAATCAATTGAGCTGTTATGTCTAATCTCCTCACCAACCCTTCCCACTGAGTTTGCGGTTGGGAGAGACTGCAAGCCTCATGCAGAGAACAGAAACATTAATGTCTCTATAAAACATTTTGGTTTAATGTTGCTCTCTCTCTCTCTCTCTCTCTCTTGGTGTCTCATCAGGATGTGTGCAATGATAGCCTTTAAAATATAGGCGATCATGGCTCTCCATAACTTCCTATCTTTTGCAAATGGTCGGTTCTCAGTAAGTGATTTGCTCTCCATGCTATCCTCTAACTTTATGACGGCCATATCAAAATGGAGCACTGCTGCCATATTTGGGCAGGAGCTGCACATCCTCACTTTCCAGTCTTGATAGAATCCAAAAGCGTTTCTGCATCCCTGTAGGTGACAAATTATTTTCCACCCTACAAAACCCTGTTATGATCCGGAATGATCATATTTCATCATTCTAAAAATAACCTTGCCATCAGTGATAATAGAAATTAAGGATATTTCATCATCCCTGAAATAAAGATAAAAAATTTCATCATCCTAAAATAACCTTGCCATCAGTAATGAAAGATGAGAAAGACATTTCCTTCTAAAATCAGAACCTCCGTCATTATAAAAATGACCCTTCCACCACAAACAAAGTTAGTAAGGTTGAGACAGTAGAGTAGTAAGTAGAAAAAAGGAACACATCATATCACCATCGCTCCAGAAAATCGAAAACTGTCGGTCTCAAATGTTATCATCACCAACAAGCAAAAACAAGTAAGCACAAACTTCTAATGTAACAAAAGAGACAGTAACACTGAGTACATTAACACACACCATACCACTATCAGTAATTTACGTTACAAAAAAGAAAAATACAAATTCTTTTTATTAATGTCAGCATGTGTCTTGAGTATTATTTTTTATGGTATTGCTGCACATCTTTAGTCATTTCAATTTCAGTATAAAAAAAGTACAAACGATTCTTATACTTATAACAACAGGGTAACTTACAATACGCATACACTAAACCACCTTGTTACAACACTCTCTCACAGACGAAGTGTTGCAATCATCTCACTGCTTGAGCACTATTTCCATGGAAAGTGCTCAGACGAACTACATTCCTTAGTTCCACCAGTTATATCCTTCACGATTAAGATCCACCATGCTACACACATCATAGCGAATGACCCTCATTCCCTTCATATTTCAATGTTCAGATTTAAATTCCATTTGAGCAGCTTTTTCCTGCAAACCATAATTTCCTCATGACGTGTCCCAGAAATTTAAACTATATCCTTCTGATTCTAAGCAGACATGTCCTTTTCATTTCCTTTTTTAAAACTTCCTTGTTGCTCACATGCTCCATCCAAGGTATTCCCAGCATCCTTCTGTAGAACCACATCACTGTTGCCTCAAGTCTTTGCTTCATCTGTGAGGATATTGTCCAACATTTACTGCCATATAGGAAGATTGATGTTACAAAACAATTTGGCAGTTTTCTTTTGTTTTTTTGCAATGAAAATTTCCTGTTTCTTAATATTTTGCTTAACATTTGGAAGGCATCTTTCACTATTCCAGTGCACATTTAGATTTCTTTGTCATAGTTTCTGTCATCTGTCAAAACACTTCCCAGATAGTTAACTATCCAGGTTTGCATGATTCTGACATCTCCAATTCAGAGCTTGCATCTTGGGCTATCACTCTTGCTAAATCTATCTTCTTGCAATTGATAGATAGTCCTTTCTTCCCACTTTCCTTTACTACTTTGTCATAATTAATCACATTACTTTCAGCAATACTTGTCCTTTTATGATCTCTATTTTTTTTCCTTTGTTTTTCCTGTTCCAGCATCTATTTGTTCAAACTTGTCAAGCTGGCTTCTCAATGATTTCCTTTTTCCTTTAAAAAGTTCTGGGATTGTTAAATTCACCAATCCTTCTTTCTTCATCATGTATCTTACTCTTAATATAGCATTTTGTTTTGCACCAGCATAACCATATTTATTCTTGTAGAATACAGTACAAACTTGTGAATCATGCAAATCTCACTGAATCTACCTGAAATAAATTATTACCGAGATCCAAGGGAAATAACATAAGAATAAGAAATTATTACTCATTATCATAGGAATCAATTCTTCTGTTCAATTTTTATTTTAAATAACCGATTCAGGGTTATTTCAAGAATCTCAATTCAATACGTCTTCCTAAATGGCAAACCTTGTGTAATTCTGTTTAATGTTTTAACCCCAGTTTTATGTGCTGCATCACTATATCTCATGATCACATTGAGTGATTACCTGTGATACAAATTAAAATTATGACTTACCTGTGCAGGAATTATTATCAATATGAATGAACACTTACCTGTAAAAAAAAAAAGAAAAATATATAATTAAATTTTCATCATTGAAATAAAAATTTTTCCAGTGTAAATTTTTTTCTTCATATGTATATATGTATAGCTGGCCACTCGTATTCAAGGCTACCTGTCTACTAGAGTGGCTAGCCAATCCCTATTGCAGACGCTTGCTCAGGCAAATTTGTGTTTATTGAACACCCACAGAACCTACCTGTGGTTTATAGTGCAACTATGCTGAGCAGACCTTAGTTACAGTTTCTGGGAAAGAGTGTGTTATCCAATATGATCAACAATTTGAAAAGGGCCAGCGCGCTAAAGCCCTCGGCCACGATGACTTGTGACTTCATGCTAGCACAGCTATCAATGGCACCCAAGGGTACCGTATACCCAATTTCACTCACAAGGCTTAGGTCAACCTGTGGTATGGTTTTCAGGCACTTTGCAAAGGTACCGCACACTGGGATCAACCCCTCCGGTCCAATAACATCAGGAAATCTCCTTCCTGACAAATTGACTGGTGAGATTCGAACCCAGGTCTCATTGTCAGAATGCGAGTGTTCTAACCATTCAGCCATGTGCCCATATATGAACAAATTCAATAGGTATAATTTACACTATCTACATTGTTTGGACTGTTGTCCTCATCAATGTTTCGGTCATTGTACCCATCTTCAGGTGATATTTGTTTGAATTTCAAGCCAAACCCAGAGTAGTCAATCTGCATGTTGGCATTTTTGAAGATTGGTTCGATAATGCTTGTGTAGACATTCTTATATTTATTTCCTGAAAAAGGCTGACATATAGCCTTCACATTCCTGGGTCGCTCAGTAAAGTCATTGAGAGTCAGTTCTATTTTCTCCACCCACTATGGGAAGAATGTCTCCACAAATGACATCGAAATAATCTTCAGAAAGGCCAACATACAGATTAAAACAAATATCACCTGAAGACGGCCAGAGTGTAGAAAGACTAAAACCTGATAATAAAGAGGAACACAACAGTTTGAACTATGTAACTAGCATAAATACCTCATCTCAGAAATATAGACATGCATAAACTAGTTTTAAAATGAATTCATGAAAAAAGAATATTAAAAAAATCACTGAGAGATCTGATAAAATGCTCAATATTTCAAACTAAATACAACTAATCTTTTATATACCATGTTTTACTTGAGGCAATGAGTGATCATGACTTGTTGTCCTGCTTATGTTAGGTTTTCCTGTTTCAAATCTATACTTCTAACATTTACACCTGAACTCTAGAATTTTATTCAATATTTATCTATTTTTTCCTCAATAAGAGTAGATAGGTTTGCCTATCATCTGGTTCACACTCCTCCCTGTTCTTTTGAACAGGAGTAGAGAAGTATCCCTTGTTTCCTGTTTAGAACTGGATTTTTCAGTTCCTTCTAAAGTATTCTCATTCTCTTTCATTTTCAGTAACCCCTTGCATCTTAGTGGCATTATCACCTTGCTTGGGATAAACTGATTAAAACAAAAAAATTCCTCTTCTTTTATTGTTTCCTCATTATGTGTCCTAGAAATTTCAAATTGGCAACAAAGCCTCATCCTTTTACAGTTGAATTGGCTAGATGTGACCATAAGTTCTTTGCTAACAGTTTTTTTTCTCGCACTTCTCACCTGTGGAACTCTCTTCTGGCTTCTTGCTTTTGAGCTAAATGATCTTTAAGAATTTAAATACAATGTCAATTGTTATCTACTGTCTCATTGATTCCTCTTCTTTTATTGTTCTTACTTCTTAATGGTGTTTCTCTTTTTCTCTTATTCTTTCACACTCAACAATCCCCTGCATCTTAGTGGCTTTATGGCCTTGCTTGATGGTGAAATGGTTTAAAAAATATATCAACTTCATCTGTGAGGAAATTATTCAGCATTCACTGTCATATAGGAAATTAGATATTATATAGCTGTTCATCACACTTTTCTTTGATTCAGAAATGAATAATTAGTTCATTTAAATGCAGCATTGGAATAGAAATAATCTTTTTCAAATGTTAATTTTGCCATTGCAAAAGCAATGTAGCATGCAACTGTGTACCTGGAATGAGATGTTCTTTCATATTCAGCAGATTCTTAAGACTTTTCATATTTGGATTACCATTCCTTGTTCAGTGGTTCAAATGAATACAGTATATCTAAAAATTCCTTCAGGAATTGACTGAATCAAAGCTGGATTCATTCTTTTATTACAGAATACACAATCTATATGAAAGGTGGCAGAAGGCCATGGAAAGCTAGAAATGACATGTTGATAACAGAATAATGATAACTGACCATGTATATTGTGAAAACAAAAACAAAGATGAGGATTTGAGTCTGAGTGTAAATAATGCAAATAATGGTAACTCCTCATCCCAGAAATTTAGACCAATATCAAATCAGATGGACCCAATATGAAACCCCAATAGAATGATCATAACAAAGATGAGGATAATAGTCCAAATATAAATAATGATGACTCCTTATCTCAGAAATTTAGATAAAAATGATAAATACTGCTTTATTATTATTGTTGAGTGAGAGAGAGGATCACATCAACAAAGTGACACTAGGGTACAAATAAGCGAATCCCAATATACCCATCATGCCTGCCAGTCTATTAAGGGTATACCAGGTATATTCAACCGAGCCAAATGTGTGCCACATAGTGACTGTGTTTTCTAAAAGAAACGCACCACCATACAAGTTAACCCACTTATAAATATGTTCCTTAAAATAGTGTTTTAAAATAGATATGATAGTTTAGCTGGTACAAGGCTACTAGTGTGAGCACCAAGTGAAGATCTACTACACAATTTCAGTTATGGTTTGTCTGACTAGCTAGCCATATAGTAGGATATTTGAGGTATTTATTTTGGTTAACTTAGTTTGGCACAAGTTCATAAATGGGGAGCACTCACTAAGAATTGAATGTACAACAAGTGTAATAAATCTGCCGGATTAGCTGACAGGCCATTGTCCCAGAAAGTACAACCTGGGTATTTCATTTGTTTTGTCTGACACAAGGCTATAAATGTAGAACAGCTTTTGAGGATCAAATTCATTGTAGAAGAAATGACTTTGTCATCTCATTTGCTAAGCATTTTCTTTATAAGATGTGTGAAATGCTTAATATCGTATAGCATAATATTGTATATTATTGCATTGTAAGGTGTGTCAAATTGATAATCTCATATATTTTAAGGTATGAGAAATGCATTGTAAGGTATGTGAAATCCATACTCATATATATTATAAGGTGTATGTGAAATACATGATGACGTAAGTCAAATGCATATTCTTAAGTATTTGAGAGTGAAGCCATTCTGTCTCTCAGTTAATATTCCACAATGATGAAAAATTTATTAATACTGAAGAATAACACTGATATGAAAAAATATTACACTTTATATAAAAAACTCCTTCATGAATAACAAAACAGTATGTTTTGTTATCAGTGCCATTTGCTTATGGAGTTGTTGGTTTATTTTCTTCTCTTTACTGATTTTAGATGATAATCTCAAAGATATGGAGAAAACAAAAAGAATGACAATAAATAGAAGAGAAAATTGTAGAGATGATAGCAGGAATTGGTCTTAGATAGTTGTGTTTTTAGCCATTTTGTTCAGATAATCAGCCATTAGCTTTGAGATAATAATAAGATCTAAAGAAGAACAGGCAAAAAAAGATGGCATGAATCAGGATTTTCGAAGAAAAAAAAAGAATCATGAGGGGAAAATTGATAAATATATACTTGTTTTGCTTTGGGTGCTGGAAAATATGTGTGAAGAAGAAAAATAATGAGAAACCAAAACTGGATAAAAAAAATGAATTGTTTTAGACATAAGAAAAAAAGGAAAAGAAATATGGAAGGAAAGTAACAAGAAAAAAATAATGTTAGGATCAATGAATAAAAAAAGAACAGGATTGTCTCCTACTGAGGGTGAATGAGGCAAAATGAGTGAAAAATAATGAAATTGATTAAAAAAGGAACAGTAGAAGAAAGATGCCTTGTGAAAGAAAAGATTGCTGAAAAGAAAAGATAGTGATAGAAAGATTGAAAAAAGAAGAAAAGATTTGTGAAGATTAGAGAAATTCAGGAATGAAAACAAATTATAAAAAAATGAAATTTTTAAAAATAAAAGCATTCAAAATATAATGAATGGAAAAAAAAAGATTTTAAAAATGACTAAAAATGATGAGGAAAATGTAAAATAAAATGAAGAAAAAAATGTTTAAAAAAAAAATAAACACAAACTATCACAAGAAAATAAACAAAAAATAATTCAAAATAATTCTCAAAAAAAAGAAAATCTGAAAAAGGTGGCAAGCAAAGGAAGAAGAGTACCAAATAAATATAAAGAGAAAAATTATGAAGTAAATTTTGAACAAAATGAAGGAAGGAAAAGAGGAAGTAAAAGTTAGCAAACAGAAGAGAGGAAAGAAATACTGGAGATAAGAAAGAAGAGAAACGAGATAAAGAGAGAAATTGGGTCAAGAAGAGAGGAAATGGAGGCGGAAGAAAAAGAAGAGAAGGAGAAAGAAGGAAATGAAAGAGTGGGATAAAAAATAATGGAGAAGAAGGAAGTAGAGAAAAGGAGAAAGAAAAAAGAGGAGATGAAAGAAAAAAGAAAAGCAAGTGTCTTAAGAAAGAAGAGAATAAAGAGACAAAAGAAGAAATAAGGAAAAGGAGGGACAAATAGGAAGAGAATGAAGGACAAAGAAGAAGAAAGAAAAAGAAGCATGAGGAATGGTAGGAGGAGGAGGAGAAAACACTGCATGATTAAATGGAGACAATTTTTAAAAAACTGACTATTTTTTTCGTGTTGAGATCTTAAAATGTGAAAAATCAGTGAAATTCTACTATTGTTTACCATTGAGCATCATCTGGCCCTGGTCATCTCTTCTGATGAGATCAACCAACTATGTTAAGTCGATATTCAAAGAACAGGAAGTTCCATCTGCATTTCTTGAAGTCTGTCACCCAAACACATGGTGATCAGAACAGAAAGCTATCAAAGATGCAGGGTCAGGCAAGCATGAATCGTTAGAAATGTTTTCTTATTAAATAATAGCAGAAGATGAGCTTAATCACTCCCCAATTTTATTTTGCTTTTTACTTTATTATAATTGGTAGCAATATTTGCCTCATTATGATTGGTGGCAATATTTGCCTCATTATGATTGGTGGCAATATTTGCCTCATTATGATTGGTGGCAATATTCGCCTCATTATTACTGGTGGCAATATTTGCCTCATTATTATTGGTGGCAATATTTGCCTCATTATGATTGGTGGCAATATCTTCTTCTTTAACACATTTCTTGAACTGCAAGATTCTGCAACAGCATATGTTCAAATAGGATCAATAAACTAAAACTGTCTGCTCCAAAATCTCTTTCCCACAGACAAAACGTTGCAAGCTTCTTGGTGCACTATCACTATTTCCATGGGAAGTGTGCAGACAAACCACATTCCTGAGTTCAACCAATTCTAATCTTCATGGCTAAGACCCACCATGTCACACACATTTTAGTTAACCACCCTCATTCCCTTTGTTGAGATTTAAATTCCACTTGAACAGCTTCTCCCCATAAACTGCTGTTTTGTAGAAACAACTCCCAAGAAGATACTTCCTTAATCGCTACAATCTTAACCTGTTCAAGTCTTGGTTTAACTGTTGTCTTCCCCACATATTCACATAAACTGTGCCTCTAACTCGAGTGGCTCTTGGGCCTTATAAAAGAAAATAAAGCAAAAAAATAAGCTGTAAACTCTTCTCTCCCGATCAGCTAACTTGTACAGTGTCTGTCTGAAAAGCAGACACCTATTTTGAATAACTCGAGAACTGGTTGTGTGGCCTTGGTATAACTTGGCACCTGATCAGAAAGGATCATATTGTACATCCTTGAACAGACACTTGCATGTAGACTTATTCAGCTGGCAGGGAAATGTCAATGAGTGAAGTTGTATACTGTGTGACTGTCATATCCAAAATAACACCTTATATAGGATTTTAAGGAAAAACATTACATCACCTAATGGGCACTTTAATGTGGTGTAAAGGTAAGCAAGCTTGTCTCACTAGATCAATAATAACTGAGTAGTAAGTTCTATGATCACTGGGTGCTCCACACCTTCAGCCTTGTGCCACATCTAAGCTATGCTTAGAAGAAAGGGGCACTTCCACAAGCTTGCCTCACTAGATCAATTATGACTTAGTAGTGAGTTTTATCCTCACTGAGTTTCACGTACTTTAGGCACTGTGCCATATCTATGCTATACTATAGTGAAGGTGATTTTCTATCACCATAACATCACTCACGTCTGTCAGACACTCCTCTACAGTTTGTGTTCTTTGTGATGCCTGGTTTTTCCAAAACTAAAACTGAAAGGGAAGAAATTTCAGACTACAAACAAGAAGAGAGAACAAGATGATGCAATTGATGGTGATCCCAAAAAAGGATTTTTCAAACAGTTTTGAAAAAGAAAAAAAAGATGCCAGGTGTCTTGGTGGGGCATACAATAATGAAGAGAAAATAGTAAATTTTATTTCTGCAAATATTATCTTCATTTCATTTTTAACAGTAGTGCCATGCTGCATTCTGAAGGCACATTGGGATAGCAAAAGATGCATTCCCAAAACTAAGTAAAGTATTAAGAAACAGAAAAAAATTTGTTAGAAACAAAGAAAAGAGTACTGAACTGTTATATGGAAGTGAATGCTGAACAATCTCTTCAAAGATGAAGAAGAGGCTTGAAGACACAGAAATGTGGTTCTACAGAAAAATGCTGAGAATACCATGGACTGAATATGTGAGCAACGACAAAGTTTTATAGAAAATGGAAACAAAAAGGACACTTATACTTAATATCAGGAAGAGATAGTTGATGTTTCCAGGGCACATAATGAGGAAAGAGAGCTTGGAAAATTTGTTACTCACAGGACATATTAAAGGGAGAGAGGAAAACCACACATAACCCATCGATTGAGTAAATGAATGTTGGAACAAGGTTTAGGAGAGATAACAAAAAACAGAATTTATTAAGAGCTACTAATGTCAGGAAGTTTGTGGAGAGCCATGATTGCCAACGTTTTGAAGGGATATGGCACATGGAAAAAGAAAAATTTTTTTATAAAAAAGAATTTATATGATTGGTTGACATGACAAGAATTTTGAGTAGTAAAAAGAATTTTAAGAAGCAGATAATAATAAAAATAACTACAGGTAATAGGATTTTGTCAAGCAAAGTAGATGTTATACTGAGAATCCATGTGTTTTTTAGGTGTTGTTTTCCTTGAAAAAAAAAGCAAAAATTATTTTTTGGTATCTAAAAGGAGCAAAAATGAATGAAGAACTTCCAGATTTTTTTCCAAATGGAATTTTCTTGGAGTTGGCCAGGCTTCTTGCTTCTTACATCTTTGAGTTAAGAAATCTCCCAGGACCAAGAAAAAAAACTTTGTTTTGCTTTATATTACTTCTGGTAGGTCAATTAAAACTTTTGTCCCCGCAAAATTATATAAATTATTTAAAACACTAGAAGAATATTACCTTGATTTTTTTTTTTTTGTTAGTTTTAATTTTTTTTAATCATTTCACCTCAAGCAAGGCAATAAAGCCATTAAGAAACAAGGGGTTACTGAGTAATATCTAAGCTGACATTTATTTCATTTTAAAAAAGAAAAAAATGACCTTTTGACCATGAATGATTGAGGGAATGTTTCTGCTAGAGAATTTTGGAAAGAGATGTTTTGCTGCTATAGAGATCACTCATAGAACCAAAACCAAAACCATCTCTCCTTACTCATAATACAGGAATAAGACTGTGAGGTTCCAAAGAAATTAGTTTGAAAGGGATGAAAGTGCCACTGTCTGAAGTGGGAAAAATCTTTTTGCTAATATTAAATGGTTACATTTTTTCTGGGCAGATCTCATACTCATCACCACATTTCTTCAAAGAAAGAATGCACATAGCTCATGTAACGATTGAGCTCTCAATCCTGAGAGATTGGTATTCCATTTTTATTATAAGTTTGTGAAAATATAACAAAAAGAAACATAATTGGAGCAACTTTTGGAAGGTCTCTGAACTAAGACCAACACAAAGTTAACCATTTCACCAGATAATTATATATTTATGTTGAGTTTTTTCATTCATTTTCTATGGCTTATCAACCCTAAGCATATTATTTAAAGCCAGAAAATATTTTTAGATTGTAAGATTTTTTTTGAGATAACAATGTTTTAGTGATACAAGTCTCACTAACTAACCCATAGCTGTGGGAAAAGAGGTGGGTTCATACCTAATCAGAATTTGATAGACAAACAAGAAATGGAAGTGAATATAATGAACCTGACCGGAATTGAAACTTGACTTTCTGATTTCGCATTCTGAGCCATTAACTATTACACCACCTGCACATCCAAGCTTACAGCACCTGGATTCCCAGATGGTCACCCATCTAGGTAGTGTCCAGGCTCGACATTGCTTAACTTTGGAGATAGTATAGAACCAGTGTTTCAACGTGATGTGGCCATAGGTGATAATTACATGACATTTTATTCCCATTTCCTGACAGTTTATTAATAACTTCTTTTTTTCTTCAGGGCATATGCATTCATAGCTTTCCATAGGTTTTCCTTTTTTCATTATCTGTGAATTGCCATCATTTCTTGGAGAAAGACAGTGAAGTGATTTTTCATTGCCTTGTCCATAATTTTGAATTCAGAGTCCTTCTCCAATACTGGTTGCCACCCGAGCCAAAAGAGCTCAGCCAGATGCTTGAAATGCTGGTTGCCACCCGAGCCAAAAGAGCTCAGCCAGATGCTTGAAATGCTGGTTGCCACCCGAGCCAAAAGAGCTCAGCCAGATGCTTGAAATGCTGGTTGCCACCCGAGCCAAAAGAGCTCAGCCAGATGCTTGAAATGCTGGTTGCCACCCGAGCCAAAAGAGCTCAGCCAGATGCTTGAAATGCTGGTTGCCACCCGAGCCAAAAGAGCTCAGCCAGATGCTTGAAATGCTGGTTGCCACCCGAGCCAAAAGAGCTCAGCCAGATGCTTGAAATGCTTATCATCTTAAACTGACAGGCTTCAAATGTCCCACAGAAATCTATGTTTAACAAAGGATATTTGCTAAAACCCTGATGAAGCATTTTGAAGGTTTTGCTTCTGTCTCTATGGCAATCCCTGACCAGTGTTTCCCCACCATCTCTAGGGCATTCTTGCTTGTAGAACTCTCAGCTTCTTGTTTCCCAGTTAACTTTGATCTTCCAAAATTTAAATGCAATGTCAATTGTTATCTCGTTTTCTTAATTCCTGTTCTGTTATTGTTTTCTCTCTTTAATAGTTTTTTCCTCTCACACTTCGTAATCCCTAGCATTTTAGTGGTTTTATTGTCTTGCTTGGGGTGAAATGATTAAATACAAAACATAAGATAGAAATGTCAATAACTGTTTTCTGCCTTCCGGAATCTTCTTTTATTGTCCTTTTTATTAAAATATATTAAAATAGAAATAAATAAAATAAATGGTTAGAACATTCAGACCATGACATCAGTGCTTAAACCTCACCATATAAATTCAAAGATATTAAAGCAAAGTAATCTGTCTTCAATGGACATGGTATTTAAAATTTATAGAAAAATATCAAAAGTCTTTGGTAACTCTTAAAAATATTTTATTCCAGCAATTTTATAAAATGCCACAACTCCCTGTGCCGAGCCAGGAAATTTTTCTCCCCGGAATCGATACTCCAAATTTACAAATCAACCATCTGCCCTTGCATAAAGTATTGCTGCCATATATGGTCTGGAGCTCCTTCTGTTTGCCTCGGGGTTCTTGATAAGATCCAGAGACAGGTATGCAATGTAATTGGCCCTGATCTGGCTTCTTGTCTGCAGTCTCTCTCTCACAGATGCATCGTCGCCTCTCTCTGTCTCTTTTACAAATACTTCCATGGTAATTGCTCCGATGAGCTGCTATCGCCTGTTCCCACCCTTTCACTGTTGAAAGTTAAATGTAGATGTCTCTTTTACTCCAATAGCTTCATATCTCACACCTTACGCCTGTGGGACTCCCTTCCCTATTCCTGTTTCCCTGACAACTATAATCTCCAACTATTCAAATGTAACATCAATCGACATCTCCAGTTGCATTGATCTATCTACTATCCTTCTCCACATCCTTTCCTCTATCACTCCTATCTGCTCTCGCTCCAAATCCTCTGTAACCCCTTGCATACTAGTGGCTTTCAGCCTTGCCTGTGGTGAAAAGCTTAAAAAAAAAAATGTTTATTTCTTAGCTAACTAATAAAAATACTTTTAGTAGGACTACTCTGAATTTAATACCTGTCATGGCATCTCGGTTTCAGTCACTTTTCTACCATCATAATATAGTTTACCTGTGCTTTTTCTATAAATACTTTCATGGTAATTGGTCTGATGAACTTTCCTCTATGGTACTTAGACTCTATGAATTTAAGTGCAGTACAAGATTGGTAGCAAAATCTTAGCATTTTACAGTTGAAATGGGGAGACATCATTCTGGGTCATGATAAGTCTTGAAAAAAACTATATAAAATTCACTACTTTTATCTATAATGTTCAACGTATTAAAATTATTAAATGTTTTAAATTGCCACAAATCATTGTTGATTTATTTAAGTTTGAATGATCTATTATGACATGTCTCTAATTTGTATTTAAATACATTGTATTCATTTTCAATTTTTTCTAGTTGAATTGTTCACCTATACTGCATATAATCTATTATTGTAGATAATTAAGTTACAATAATATTTGTATTTTATATGCATACTACCTTATGACTATTGAGATCTTGTAGAGTGAGGATCCCAATATCATAGATGCAGAAGGGGGCTGTACCATAGATTCAGGGAGGAGGAGTATGAGACCTTCGCACCAGCCTTGACCATTACCATTTGTCAGATCATCTGAATGAATTTCAGATTGTTTATTTTTCAATCAGATTTTTATCTTTATCAAGATTTGTTTTTAATTCTATCTTTGCTTTTCCCTTATTCAACTAAAGGATTATTGATATACTCATCTTCTAGAAAGCACAAATAAAATCTTTCATATAATCGTCTTAATTTTGTATTTTACTGATATTTGATAAGAAATGGTTGCCATTCAAGGCTAAGATAAGAAATCTTATCTGCTACTAATTTAAGGCTGTATTTATGAACATTAGACAAGAAAGATAAGAAATAAGGAAAAGAGAGAAGGAAAGAGAAAGAAGATAAGAATTTAAAGGAAAAGAAAGTGAGAAATAAGAGAGAAGGAAAAAGTGTAGAAGAAGATAAAAATTACAAGAGACAGAGAAGAAAAAGAAAGATATAGATGAAGAGAGAGAGAGAGAGAGAAATAAGATAAAAATTTAGAGAGAAAGAGAAGGAAAAAGAAAAGAGAGATAAATGGGAAGAGAGAGAGAGAAAGAAGATAAAATGAGAGAGAGAAAAAGAAACAAAGAAAAGAAAGCAAAAGATTAATAGAGAAACAGAAGTGAAAAATAGGGAGGAAAATAAAAATAAAAGAGGGAGAGAGAAAGAAAGTATTGGTTTTTTTCTTTGTTTCGCAGTATATCAACTCTTTATAAGTCATTTAGTAATTTTTTCGTTAGTAATTTCTTATACAAAAATGTATTGCTGGTAATTTAACTATACAAATGTATTTTTTAGAGTTTCATAGTGTTTTGACCCTAGTTAACTATTTGCCCATAACTGGAACCCTAACCAGTGCTACCACCTAGGTCAGGGTGGACCAGAAAAAATAAAAATTAAGAGGTGGTTACATGTTCCTCAAACCTCTTAATCAGAGGCCTTGCTGCCAGATGTAGTTTATCATCATATCCGAAAGAAAGAGAAAGACAAATAAGATAAGAATTAAAAGAGAAAAAAGAGGAAAAATAAAGAGCGAAATAAAAAGAAAGAGTAAGAAAAAGAGAGAAAGACAATAAGAATTATGAAAGACTGAGAGAAGGAAAAAGGAAGATATAGAAAAAGAAAGAGATAAGAATTAAGAGAAAGAGAAGGAAAACAAAAGAGAAAGAAGATAAAAAGGTAAAGAGAGAAAAAGAAAAAGGGGAAGAAAGAAAAGAAAGAGAGAAAGAAGATAAGAGCTAAGAGAGAAAAAGATGAGAATTAAAAGAGAGAAGGAAATAGAGATAGAGAGAAATAACAAATTTGTTGTGACAATTTTTCTCACAATAAAATATATATATATATTATTTTTTTATTCAGTCGAACTAGCTCAGATATCATGAGTCTATCATGCCAATCAACATAGTTCTGCATCAAGGTCACAAGATCTTTAGGGTGGCAATCTGTAGGTGGTTGTTGGGTGACCAACCCATTTTCATCTATAGCTAGGTGCCCAGAGCAGTAGATCACTTGTTCTTGTTTTGTTCACTAGCAGTGTCCTGCAAAGTGTATTCTGTGTTCATGTAAGATTCTAGAAATATCATGGATGGGTTCATAGAGCTGTGATTTAGTTGGATGTTGTCACTAAAAGATGTTAAGTATAGCTTTCAGCATCTGATGGAACATACACTCACACACACACACACACATATATATATATATGTTAAAAGACATTTTTATGTTTAACATTCTTTTTATAGATACAAGTATTTAAGTAAATGCTCTGTTTATAATAAACTGTATTAAATAACATTTACCTGCCTGAATGCCTGAGAAATTTTCATAGAAAATATTTGTCCTCCGAATTCAGGCCAGTAAATATTATTTGATACTGTTTATTATAAACGGAGCATTTACTTAAATACTTGTATCTATAAAAAGAATGTTAAACATAAAAATGTCTTTAAATAATTGTCGGACTTTGTCCATTTCATAATGTGTGACGTCATTAGTTTACATTTGGATACGCTTTGAGCAGATATGAATGTATGTGAGAGATTCATGGAAAATTGAAGTTTATAAGCAGTAAATTCGACCTTGCCAACCAAACGATCCTTTGTGGCTGAAACGGTTAAGGCACGTCAGGCTATATGACAGTTCCGTATAGGATACAGGTTCGAATCCTGTCAGAGGATGAATATTTTCTATGAAAATTTCTCGGACATTCAGGCCGGTAAATGTTATTTAATACTGTTTATTATAAAACAGAGCATTTACTTAAATACCTGTATCTATAAAAA
>OZ038496.1:18842184-18974684 GCA_964036315.1 Acanthosepion esculentum | reverse complement strand
TTTCTTCATTCTTTTATTTAGAATGCTGTAGAAGGTTTATTAGGTAAAAATTTGGCCTTGTAAGAAACATTCAACACAGTCACAAGGAAAATGAAAGATAAAGAAGATATAAAATGTAAATCCCCAAATTTTTAAATTTAAAAAATTGTTGAGGTAATTTACAAAAAAGTTTTTTGTTTATTCTAGTCCAGTTTGTTTTGAAGAAAGTTTTTGTACAACAGGAAATAAACTAGATGCAGGAATATTTCTTAATCGCTCTTCTTACTACTTCAACTTGGACTGTTACTTCCATCTATTATGATGTATCTCCATCTAGTGACTTGATACATTGTCTTTTATTTATACCTGATATATATTATGAAATGGACTAAGTTTGACAATTATTTTAATATATTTTCTGTTTATATGTTATTTTTATAAATACTAATATTTCAGTAAATGCTCTGTTTATAATAAACAGTATTAACGACATTTACTGGCCTAAATGTCCGAGAAATTTCATAGAAATTGTGTGTCCTCTGATAGGAATCAAATCTGTATCCTATATGTAACTGTCATATAGCCTGAACCCTTTTCCTCATGATTAGTATGAGTTTTCTTTTTGTTTGCATCCTCTTTTCAGCTCTTTTTCTTGTTTTTTTATTCTGGAATAAGTATGGCTCTGTTTATTTTAGAATAAGTATTCTTTTATTTCCAAATAAATAACCGGGAATATATTGCTTCCTTTCTTATTCTCTCATTCTGGGATTAGTGTTGAGTATTCTTTTCCATTTTTATTCTTTAATTCTAGACTAAGTATTACTCATTCTGACTCTTAGTTTTCTTTTATTTTGAAATAAATATCCTGGAATGCATTACTCATTCTGTTCTTTTTTGATTCATTCTTTTATTCTGGAATAAAATATTACATATTCTACTCATTTTTTCATTCTTTAATTCTCCGTTTTTTTTTTTTTACTTTAATTTTGTTTTTCTGTTGAATTTTTTACTAATTATTTTAATTAATTTTGATTTCTTTCACTTGCTCGTTTATTCTTGAAACCAAGACATACAGCGAATGTAATTATTAAAACGATTTATTCAATTTATTTCAATCATTAATTCTTTCTTTGTATAACTAATTCTCTCATTCATAAATCATCTATTTTTTCTTTTTGTCTGTGAGAAAACAAGTCAGCAAATTTGCTTTCCTACTGAAGGTAACCGAGGTGTTATTTTATTCATAAAGTCACTTATTTCTTTTCATATCCTTACTTTCTCTCTTCTTCCTTCAGAAAATTTATTCATTTTGTTTTTTTCTTACTGTTGATTTGTTATTGAATTAGGCACATCAATGTGCATGTTTGCCCAGTTACTCATGCTAGCTCATAAATATCATTAGAGATTACAATTGCTTTTGTTTTTAACATGACACTGAACTAACAGAATATTTGCCTATGAACCTGGGTAAGGGAGAGACTGGATTACAGTCCATCACAATTACAAGGCTCGCTTCATCATTTCGCATTAGTGTTCATATTTCTTTCATTGCCAGGCTATAAATTTGTAAAGTTGTTCACAATATATGGGTGTTAGTATATGTACATGTATTTACTCATGGGGGCAATTGGTGTGAAGGTATTCAATATATATATATATATATATGATAAAATATAGTTTTAAAGTATAGTATATTTACAGCAATGGTATTAATTATATTTTTGGCTATTATATATTGGCTATTAATATATTCAATTGTTTTCAGATAATCCAAAAACTGGTTTACTAAGCCTTTATAATTTTAAGAATCAGTTTGTGTGAACTGGTAGGATGTAAGATGCGACTAATGTGTGTGTGTGTATATATATATATATATATATATATATATATATATAAGTAAACCTAAAGAGCCAGACAAACCTACCTAGGTTTCACCTATGCGGTTCGTCAGGGCGAACTGGATCAAGAGGTGCTATAAGAACAGAAAATATATAGCCTACAACATAAAAACATGACCATGTGACAAAAAAAAAAGCAGTAACACAACAAAATAGTGATAAAAACTATTTATTCAAAAACATAAAAAAAAATCCAAGAGAATAAAAACAAACCTATTTTAGTAACCAGCGTTTTCTGTGTCTACACTTACTTAAGATTTCCGTTTTTAAATTCAGCAAATTTTTAGGTTCTTTAAATAAATGACATTGCCGTAAATCATTGTTATTCCGCAATAATGAGTTATGTATAAAAAAAGGCGATAAAGGCAATTTTGATAACCCCATGGGGGCATATGACAGTGCAGAGGTATGCAAGTTAGTCGGATGCCTCTTGATTAATAAATTAAACAGTTATGTGGACCCTAGTAACCATGGTCTGTACAGGGACGATGGATTAATTACAGTTGACAAAAGCAACCCTAGGAAATGTGACATAATCAGAAAAAAGCTTCACTGTTTTTTTTAAAAATTCAGCTTCAGTTTAGACATAGAAATAAATTTAAAAGTTACCAATTACCTGGATATTATATTACATTTACGGGATGGTACTATTTCACCGTATAGAAAGGAGAATCAGTACCCGCAATACATAAACGTAGGTTCCAATCACCCAACACATATCTTGAAGCAGATTACTAAAGGCATTAATCATAGACTGACCACAAATTCATTGAATAGGAATATTTTTAATGCAAACAAAATAATATACGAAGAGGCTTTAATGAAAAGTGGACATAACGATAAACTAGAATATATTAATATAAATGATGACCAGAAAATGTAAAATAAACGTAGAAGTAGAAATATATTATGGTTCAACCCACCATATAATTCTACGGTGAAAACAAAAATAGGAAAAGTATTCTTTAGATTTCTCAAACAAAATTTCCCACAAACTAGTGAATAATATAAAATATTTAATAAAAACTATGTCAAATTAAGCTATAGTTGTATGCCTAATGTGGCTAGCTTAATTAATGGATACAACATGAGAAAAATTAAGGATAAACCACATACAGCCCTTCCCAAATGTAATTGTAGGAATAAGAAAGCCTGTCCTCTCCAGGGAAAGTGCCAGCAAGAGTGCGTGGTATACCAGGTAAAAATATACAAAGATAGACTTGACAGTACTGATGAAAATGCTGAAGTATATATAGGATCTACCCAAAATAATTTTAAAGAATGGTATTATAACCATATTAGTAGCTTTAATAATGAAAAATCCAAACATAATACCATGTTATCTACTTACATATGGAAAATTAAACATGACTATAAAAAAGACGCCATTTTGAAATGGGAAATATTAAAGAAATGCCACAAATATAAAGCAGGTAATAAAGTTTGTCCTCTATGTAGAGAGGAAAAGTTAGCCATCGCTTTATTTAAGGAACCTAATAATTTGCTGAATTTAAAAACGGAAATCTTAAGTAAATGTAGACACAGAAAACGCTGGTTACTAAAATAGGTGTGTTTTTCTTCTCTTGGATTTTTTTTTTAATGTTTTTGAATAAATAGGTATTACCACCCCGTTGTTGTGCTACTGCTTTTTTTGGGGGAGTCATACGGTCATGGTTTTGCGTTGTAGGCTATATATTTTCTGTTCTTATAGCACCTCTTTAGCCTGTCTGCCATGACAAGCCATATAGGTGAAACCTAGGTAGGTTTGTCTGGCTCTTTAGGTTTACTTATTTTGCTCTACTCGTGTTGGAGGTTTTTTCTTTGGACTCTGAACTTAGATTATAGACGATTATTTCTACCGGAAGTATATGTTCTTAGTTCTTTCTTTTTTTACCCTTTTTTTTTCCTTAGGTATTGGTTTGTTCATTCACAAGCTAAAACCCCTAAGTTTTTGCTGAATGGGTATAGCGGCTTACATTTATAAGTTTATTAGTGTTATATATATATATATATATATATATATATATACACACACATACCGGGTATAACAGCAAAAGGGTCCAAATCATATAAAAGTATAATTATCAATCCCACAAAAGGTTTAATATCTAAAAACCCACTAAACTCAGTTTCTTTTTTCCAGGATTTCTGGTAAGATATTTAGCCATCTTGACATCATTTATCATAATAATCACTGAAAAACCCTTTGAGTTATTCAGCTGAAAATAGAACAGGTTAAAATTGTTTTGTCAGACCCACAGTTTTCGCAATTGAGCAATGGTGAGAGGAAAAAGATCATGCAGGCCAACAGTAATGGTACCAATATTCATACTCTAGCTTCCATCTTCAAAGTCTATTCAAGAATCATCAAGAGAATGGTGAATAAGTTTAAAAAAGAGAGAACAGTAGACAGGAAAACTGGATTAGGAGGTCACAGCAGGAAGAAGGATCATCATTTCAACTTAGAGCTAAAGAGATCAATTAGAAAAGATCCAACTCAATTCATAAGACGTTTGGCACATGACAGTCCAAAGATCTGCGAAAAAAAGCTTGAAAATGAAATTGTATGTGAAACCTGTGTGGCACCTTGTTACTCCAGGATAGAAGGTTAGAAGGTTAGAGAGGGCAAAGATCATCAATGAATAAGATGTAAAATAATCTTGGAATAATATATATACATTTGAACTTTATTTCAGTGCTTCATGAACTTTAGTTCTTTATCCATGATTAACTAATTGGACGATCTGTTTCAATCTTGAACACAATATATATATATATATATATATATATATATATATACATACATATACACACACACACACTCTCTCTCTCTCTCTCTCTCTCTCTCTGGACTTAATAAGTTTCATACCTTCTTCAGTTTAATTGACTCCTCATAAGCTAGAATGCTGAAACTGTGAAACTCATTCATGCATGACATTCAATTTTTTAGATAAGGGTTTACTTTGAGATTTTTTTAATTTATTTTTGTACATTGTTGTGGCCTTGTTGGGGCCAGAAATAACGACACAGAGAGAGGAATTGAGTTAAACAAATATATTAACAGAAACAGTAATACAAAACATGTACAAATGAGCAAGAATGTTCAGTCCAACTGTCAGAGCTGACAGCTAGAAACTACACTCACCAAAAGGCAGTACCTGCTCCTATTTATAGCTGGGAGAGTCCATGTGTGCATGGGTAAATTACCATAACATACACTTTGGACTATTTTTTCTATTTGGGAGAATTTGAACATTAATTGCCTAATGTCTTCTGAAAGCTTTATCAAAGTGTCTCTTTTCTCTGTGTTGATAGTGATGCATCCATAGCTTTCGATCAGGTTTCTTTTTCAGTTGTTTTCTAACTCATGTTTATTGCAGAACTCAACCTCTAGCTCATTCATTAGGTTCATCCAATGTAGCTCATAACTGATCATGAAAAATTACTGTTGGGAAATTAGATTTCATATAGATCTTTACTCAAATTGCATGTTTCTCTTTGTGATGTTTACTTAGATGGTACTTTGGTAATTTGTTTACTTAAATGGTACTTTGGAAGATTTCCTGCCTTCAGCCAATATTCTTATTATTCTGCATCTTTTTATTTAAAAAAAATTATACTGAGGCCTAAGAGCCACTCAAGTTAGAAGGTTTCAGTATGGTGTTGCATGAGCATAAGGGAACACAATAAATACAGTTTATATGGTTATGTGGGAAAAATAATAGTCAACCCTAGCCTTAAAGTGGTTATGGTTATTGTGATAGGGAAAACATCCTGCCAGGAGTCAGTTCCACAAAGCAGCAGGGAAAAGTTGTTTGAGTGGAACTTACATTTTCCTAATGGAATATAAAGGGAATAAAGATGATTCATCCAACATGTATGTGGCATGTCAGGTGCCAGTTTCAAAGGTCAGGGCTCGTGGAACTAAGGAATGTAACACATCAGCACACTTTCCATGGAAATAGCAACAGAATAGTGAGAGGCTTGCAGTGTTTTGTCTGTGGGAAAGGGGTTTCGAAATATGGAAAAGAATCCATCAACCAGAAGGCAGAGTAGACTCTTTTGAACTCTGTCAAGACAGGCTGGGCAACTCTAGCCGTTTCTGGCACCCGTACTCCATTTTTAATCTGATCTGGCTCATCTTTCTAATAACTATCCATCTCATTTCAGTTGATGTTTAGTCCTCTCTTCTCACTTTAGTACTTTAGTCTAGGAGTTTCTACAATCACTCCACCCTTGTGGCTGTTATCAGTATAGTGTTTATAGATGTTTATCTCTGTTGTTAAGACAGTAATAAATCCTGGTAGGACTTGTAATTCTCTCAGGATCACTCTACTATAAAAGCTGAAGAAGTTTGATGAAAAGACACATTCTTGCTTTATGCCCCTCTAGGAGTTTCTACAATCTCTCCACACTCATGCCTGTTATCAGTATAGTGTCATCTGTTTATATCTGTTGTTAAGATTGTACCCACCAGTAATAAATCCTGGTAGGACTTGTAATTCTCTCAGGATCATCCCACTATAAAAGCTGAATAAGTCTGATGAAAAGACACATTCTTGCTTTATGGCCCTTCTATTTTTATATATTTACTGAATTCATTTTCCATCTGTATGTAGATAGTTTACTCCTAGTATAAATACTGGACTATTCTAATGTCCTTCCCAAATAAAGTTTTCTGAGCAGTTCAAATAGATCTTTGGGTTGTACCTTATCAAATTTTTTTTTTCATAATAATATTAATAATAATAATAATAATAATAGAAATTGATATGAACACCACCCAGACCTGGTTACAAAGATAGGACCTGTAACAATTTTATGGGACTTCACAATACACACAGACAAAATAAAGCTAATCACCCAGGAGTTTCAAATGGGTGAAGAAATACAAATTGAGTTTCAAATAGGTGAAGAAATAAAGTAAAGCACAATACATTGACTGAAGCTGCAAAATACTTAATAAAGAAAGCAAAGTCAAATGCAACCAAACAGATACAAAAACGGTGGCTAGATAAACTGCTTCATGGTCAATACTTTGCCTATACCAAACAAGATGATGTAGACAAACCCCATACCCATCAGTGTCTACATAATGCAGGGATAAAAGCTAAAACTGAAAGTTTTATTCTTGCTCCATAGGACAAATGCTTGCTAACTAGAAATTATCAAGTATACATACTGAAAAACTATGTTCACCCAAAATGTAGATTCTGTGATAAATATCCAGAAACAATTGACCATCTTGTATCAGGTTGTGCAGTATTGGTGTCCAGTGACTATAAAACCTGATAGAGTGCGCCAATATCTGCACTGGAAAATCTGAAACTTTTACAAAAATGAAAATGAAAGAAATAGGTATGAACACCACCCAGGCTTGGTTATGAAGACAGGACCTGTAACAATCTTATGGGACTTCACAATCAAAGCTAATTGCCCAGTCATCGTGATTAGAGACCGCAAAAGACAAAAAGTGCCTCCATGTTGATATGGCAGTATCTTTGAAGATCTTTAAGAAGCTATCAAAATACAAGGACCTTGAAATCTCAAAAATGTGGTACATGAGAACATCAACAACTCCAGTTGTAGTTGGAGCCCTCAGATGGATTGGCAAAGATTCATTGAAGGGATTCCTGGTAGCCCATGCCTTAAAGAAATACAAAAAATTGTTTTTGTGAGTACAGTCTACAACCTTCTGAAGGACTTTATCTATGTAAAATACATGTGTTTTTTTGTTTTTTTTTCAAAATTGCTCAGTGGAAAATTTCATGCCATTTCTGACCTTAGGTCTCTGGTCAGGACCCGGAATGAAATGAGTACACACCAGAAATCAAAGTAAATATAATAATAATAATAATACTAGGGATATTACAATTGTAATGATTCCTATTTATTTCTATAGAAACTATAACAGAATCTGTGATTGGAATAACACCGTTTTCCTATCATTTCAAGTGAATTTTTGTGTTGTACTTTATTAAATGTTTTTGCATAGTCTAAATATAATATCACATAGTATAAGATATGCCCTTTAAATTCATTTTATTCAACTATCTACTATTTATCTACATTATCAAAAATCAATGAAAGACAACTTCAGAACTGGGATCAAAGACTTGAACAGGCATTGTTAGTTCTCGATGAAGAATAGCAAATGCCCAATTCCTTGTGATTTGCTGTTCTTGCAAACCAGGATTTGGGATGGAATGAAAGCAGGACTGATTTTCAATGTTGGACAGACTACATTTTTTCCACGTCTCTTCAAGCCTTGGGCAATACATGTCCAATATCCTTTCAATATTATTGATCAAAGATTTGTCGATAGAGACTTGGAAACAATTCTTGGTGATTTATGTGTTGAGGCAGTTCTATTCATTCAGTGGATTGTGTTTTCCCATTGAATTACCATGTTTCATGGTATATAAGACCAAACTCATTTCCAGTTAGACCAGGTACACATACATATTGGAAATCTATCATATTTAGGTAATCATGAGACAACAAGGCACAGGAGGTATCTTAACCCTTTGTTAGTCACATGTGGTGCTTTGTTACCCAAAATATTTTTAAGTATTTGTAGTTGGTAATTTGTTTCTTTTGCTCTCTCCCACTACTCACATGATTCAGTGAGGGGTCGGGGTATAGCATGCAGTGTTGTTTAGTTGTAGTTTAGCTGTTGCAGGAGGCAGATGGTTACTTTTTCTTCTTTGGAGTGTCCAGTCACTGCACCTGACTAATGAAGGAAAATTTTCATGATTTATATATATATATATATTTATACACAGGTAAGATAAGAACAAATGGAGTATAATTCCACTGTCAGTAACATTTAATTTAAAAGAGGGCTCAATACAGAGTAGAGCTAATAGGCAAATGATTACATTATTTCATAAAATATAGAGAAGTATGCTCAACTTTCATTGAACATTTTTAACACAAGCCTCATTTTAATTCTGCTTTTTTTTTGTTTTCTCTTTCTCTTTCAAATAAAGAGGAAGTATTCTGCCTTTGAAATTAATCATTCACTCACTAGTAATTTACCATCGCCCAAGGAGACACATTTGTAGTCTTGAAGCATCATTGCTATTGTTTAGCAATTTTTAACCTTTTTTTTTTAATCTCCAATAATAAATCATTATATATATATTACTCATTCAGTTCTGTAATTATGAGGAGACATGGTGTAGTAATAGGTAACAGCTTGGATTGAGGAATCGGAGAGCCGATTTTGAATTCCAGTCGAATCCATTACATTCACTTACATGCTAATACCCTTGGGGAAAGGTATGAATCCTCTTCTTCTTCCCCTAGCTATGGGTAAATAGTAGGACAGACTGCGTTCTATAGCCTTGGATGGCAACTGGTCTACTGCAGAAAGAAATGGTAACCTACTGCAGGAAAAAAGTCTGCCTTGTCAGTCATGTATTGAAAGATACATGATTGCCTAAGCATGTATTACGCATGACACATAATTGACGGAATTATGAATCTATTAATGTAATATCTTTTTATATTGTGGCTATTCTTGATGAATAAAACTTTTCTCTATTATTGTATTGATGGGTTCCACCTACATTTTACAACATATGTTTATACAACAAATTTATCATAATTTTCATTTCAATGAATAATTATATCTTCAGTTCAAGTTTTGATTTAATATCTACTGTAACAGAGATCGCCGGTTATCTTATTTTTTCAGCAGTATGGCTATATTTTAAATAATTGTAACACTACAAGCATTTTTGTATTGGGATGTGTAAACACCTCAGGCTACTATTCATTTGCAGAAATCCGAGATGACTAACACACTGTTAAATAAGTTTTTGTGGAAAAAAAATTGGGTGGGGCTCTTCTAAATATGGGATAAGAGTTCAAGTCTTGTCCAGAGATACTTTATTTTGAATATCTGCAATTTAATTTAACTGCTTAAGGAAAGAGATTAAGAATTGATGCGCAAAATTTTCCAGCAAAAATATTATTTTCCTATGTATATTCAGTGTCCGTAGGCAAGTGGCTGAGTAGCTAGAACGTTAACATTCTGACCATGAAACCTGAGTTTGAATTTCACCAAGATTGATTTGTTAGCGTGGTGACTTCTTCATAATATCAAACTGGAGAGATGATCCCATTGTGTGACACCGTTAGGAAGTGTCTGAAGTTGACCCAATGCTTATGAGTAAAATTGCACAGACGGAACTGTTCAGATGTTGCTAATGGTTGTGATAGCATGAAGTCACAAGTCATCATGACTGAGGGATTGAATACACTGGCTTTGTTCAGACTGTTGATCACACTAGATTGTGCATTCTCTCCCAGAAACTGTAACTAAGGTCCACTCAACATAGTTGCAGTATAAACCACAGACTGGCTCTGTGGGTGATGAGCAAGCACAGGTGTGTTTGAGCAGGTGTCTGCAACAGGGATTGTCTAGTATACTTGGATAGGAGTGTTCAGTCTTTAGTATTTTTTGAAGAAAAGTGAGAGGAACATTTTCACAAACTTCAGATATTAAATAAATATCAAAAGAAAAAAGAAAAAAAATGTAGAATAAAGAAAGTACTTGATAGTATAATGTTTTAATGCTTATAGGTATGTATGCATAATTCCTTCAGAAGATAATGAAGGAAAGTGAGAAGAAAAGACTAAACATCAATTGCAAAAAAGATTGCAAAAGCAACAGCCCAACATGTAAATTACAAATTCGAGATGCCGAAATCAAACGGTTGTAAAAATTTAGATGTCATGGGAAGCATATAAACAGAAGACAAAAAGTGTGACATGGAAATCTGAAGGCACATTGGGATAGTGAAAGATGCCTTTCAAAAGCTGAGCAAAGTATTAACCTCGTCACAGATGAAAAAGAGACTTGAAGCAACAGAAATGTGGTTCTACAGAAGGATGCCGAGACTGAACATGTGATCAATGCCAAAGTTCTAGAGAGAACGACAACAAAAAAGACACATACATAACATAATTTAAATTTCTGGGGAACATAAAGAGGAAAGAGGGCTTGGAAAATTTGATACTCACAGGATACATTGAAGGTAGAGGGCCAGAGGAAAGCTACATACAACACACAAAATTAGAGAACTTGAGTGAATGGATAGCAAAGCTGGCCTTGGGAGAGAGGACAGGAAATTGTGGAGAGCCATGATCACCAATGTCCTGAAGGGACACAGCATATAGAAGATCAATCTAAGAGTACACCTTTCACTTTGTTTTTGAATTTAAATTATTTTAGTTTATAATTGGAAATGGGGCTACACATTCCAAATATCTACAACCGAGTTGTTGGCTCCTCTGTTTTTGTAAATTTTAAATGCAAACTTGGAAGAAAGAAAAAACAAACTTTATATTTCAATTAAATGTTCTTTTTCTTTTGTGTTTGGTTACAATCAAAGTTCTTATTGATTGCATCTTGGAAGGCAGGAAAACCTGACTTGTAGCAACTTGAAGATCAAATCAGCAGAAATAGAAAGTAAAAAAAGCCAAAACAAATGCACGCTACAAACCAATTTTAGGATGGTAATGTCAACAGTTCGAGAAACATTGGTAGCTCCCAAAAGATCAAGAAGAAAATTAGATTGAATAAAAACGGAAACAAAAAAGTTCATTCACTTTCTGATTCAGGATGCAAAAATTCACCTAGCAGTAATCAAAAAAGATTAAAAGTCCAAATCAAAATTTGATCTGAAAAAAAGTACAGAAACTTGACATTGAGTAAAAAGAAACCCAAAATTATGTGTGTGTATTGTGGTGAACAGATGCTTATATATATATATATATATATATATATATATATATATATATATGTGTGTGTGTGTGTGTGTTTAACGTTCTTTTTATAGATATATCTATAAAAAGAACGTTAAACATATAAAAAATGTCTTTAAATAAATTGTCGGAATCTGTCCAATTCAAAAATGTATGACATTATTCTTCTTTTCTTTTAGTGGATACCAATATTTGAATAGCAGCTCCATTTATTTATTAAACACTATTTTTATTTATTTTTACTGGTCTGAATATTCAAGAATTTATTAAAGAAAAAAACACTCTCCTGCAGGATTCAAGCCTGCACTCCTGCTTGTCAGGAGAAACTGTCATTAGATCTGAATTGCTTCTACTGACTCAGTTACAAAGTGCATCACTGATCAAGCAATGTTGAATAGTGCACACACCAAACACTGTATCTTTAATATCACACACTCTCCGATTATAAATAAATTAAAAAGAATATCATATATATATATATATATATATATATATATATATATATATATAATAATAATAATGCAACCTTTAGTATAAAGAAAAAAAAATTATTATTAGGTTATATACTTATTGATGTGTTTACATATGTAAATTAAGAAGTGTTGGGCTAAGATCATCAACAAAGGGAAAGAATATTTTCTTCAGTACTGTTTACATTGTACAAGGCCTAAGAGAGTTTCATCTCACCAATGGAATACAAAGGGAATGTCAGTGTTTCGCTACAATATGCGTGGCATGGCGGATCTTAGCCATGAAGTTTAGAATTGGTGGATATAATATATTGCCTAGAATAAACATTTTTTATCATGAAGCTATAGATTTATTGATAATTTGATGATCATAAATTATAATTTGAATTATATGCATTCAATATTTTCTTGAGTTATAGACTAATTCTTTTTCTTACGATAACTTTCTCTTACTTTCCTATATCAGATCAATTATTCTAATTAAAGCTAAGTCAATAATTGCCTTTGATGTATCAATTATTTATTTTCTGATTACTTATTATTAATTGCAGCAAAGTTTTGCTTTCATTACTTGGCAAACTGACAAAACATTGAGTTGAAATGTATGAAATTTCTTTTAAAAAAGCTCCCCATAACTGACTGATATTTTAAGATTTTCCTATGCACAAACTTCACTGTCACAGATATTTATTTTTTATTTTATTAACTGTTAAGATTTTTAAATTTTCAAATTAACAACTGCATTTATAAACAGCAAGGTTGGCATGGTAACAATTTTTTCCAGGTTTTTTTTTTGTTTTCTGATGATGTTTCACTGAAGGAAAAATTAACAACAGAATAAAATTTTAAATAACTATCACATATTCCATCTTATATATATATATATATATGTTTGTGTGTGTATACATACATATTCTTTGGGCTACTGATTGTGAGAAAATATGAGAAAAAGAAAACATTATTAATGTGAGAGAACAATAAGAGAACAAGAATTAAGAAGACAGTAGATAATGATTGGCATTGCATTTAACTTTTTGAAGATCAAAGTTGTCTGGAAAGCAAGAAGCCAGAAGAGTGTTCTGCAATTGAGAAATGAGAGAGAAGAAACTGTTAGCATAGAACTTACAGTTACATCAAGCCATTTCAACCGTAAAATGATGAGTCCCTGCTGCCAATCTAATATTGTGCTTAAATTCATAAAGTCAAGGTAAAAAAGAGGAAAGCTCATCAGAACAATTACCATGAAAATATTTATAGAAAAGGCACAGGGAAACTATGTTATGGCAGTGAGAAAGTGACTGAAGCTGAAATGCCAGTTCAGGACCAATAACATTGCAGATTCTTCTTTGTGTTTTATCAAGAAACTCTTTATATATATATATATATATATATATATTTAAAGACATTTATGATATGTTTTAACGTTCTTTTTATCTTTAAATAAATTGTTGAACTTTGTCCAATTCAAATATATATATATATATATATATATATATATATATATATTCTTTTTCCTTGGGCCTTTTCTTCCTCTTTCTCATCTTCCAGGACCAATAACATTGCAGATTCTTTGTATTTTATCAAGAATCTCTTTATATATATATATATATATATATATATATATATTCTTTTTCCTTGGGCCTTTTCTTCCTCTCTCACATCTTCTCTTTTCATGTATACATAAGATTAGTAAATGCAAACCAGATGACAAATTTTCATATATACATCAGCAATGTGAATTAGCTGGATATTAAATTTAGATCATATAATCTTTTATTATGTCTAATGTCACCAGAAATGTATCCACATGTTTCCGGTGTCTGTTTTTTAACTTTAGGTCAGCAAATCTGAGAAGATGTTGAACGAGACCTAGAATCACGTTAAACGAGACCTTGAGAATTTAAAAGGTGCTACTTTCAGTCGCACCTTGAGTTTTTTTTTTTCTCTACAGATCCTTTGTAGAGCTCACTTGTTACGCATAGGAGAGTACCGCGTGTTACTAGTCATTTGACTTTTGTTACCGTTACAAGGAAGACTTCGCTTGTTTGTACGTAACGTCAGACTTTTCGTTGCAAGCCTTGAAATCGTCTTTCCTTTCCCCCCTTATTCGTCGGTGAGATAATCCCGACAATATTTATCTGTAGCTCACTCATTTAAAATGTTATTCCCTTTAAAACTTCTCTCTGTTAAATTGTAATCCCCACCTTCACCTTTAGGCCTTCCTGTTCTTCTTTCTTCTATTACACCCCTCTCTAGAGCTTTCATACATTTCCCTCTCACACTTGTTTCCCACTCCTGCACATACACTCTCACTGAAATTTTGTTTTTATACCTGGAGTCATATTTTCCAATTTCTTTTTGAATTTGTAGGTCTGATGAATTGGATTGTGATTACATTCCAATGTAATAAATTATAACCATGGAATATTAGTGTTTGAGCCTTTTATGCATATATGTATGTATATATATATATATATATATATATATATATATATATACCGACCTGGCATGTGAACTTCATATATATGGAGGCACGGTGGAGTAATGGATAACGGCTTGGATTGAGGAATCGGAGAGCCGAGTTTGAATTCCTGTCGAATCCATTACATTCACTTACGTGCTAATACCCTTGGGAAAGGTGTGAATCCTCTTCTTCTCCCTCCAACTATGGGTAAATAGCAGGACAGACTGGGTTCTATAGCCTTGAATGGCAACTGGTCTAGGAGGAGGACAACTCTGAATTCAAAACCTGCAGAGGGTCGTTTGGGGACCTTGTGGCATTCGTTGCACCAGGTCCCTGTATTCGTCCCTCCAAAAAGTGTGGATGGCCCTGCACAAAGCCTTCACCACTATAATCAAATCCTGTGTGGGTGTCTGGGAACTGATCTGCCTGACCCTCATACGTCGAGTTCGACGGGAGAGTCCATCATATATATATATATATGTGTGTGTGTGTGTGTGTGTGTGTGTGTTTGAACTACTTAACTCTTTGTAGTCATAAACTACTTAACACTTGGCTGTCATTAGCCATGACACTCCCAATTTTTGGCAAAAATATCTTACGATAAGTGTTGAAACAAAATGGCTATTTTTGTAGTGATTTTATAACATATTTATGTTATAATTTTTGAATAAATAATTATATATATATTTGGATTTATGTGTGTTTGTGACCCTGGGTTTCACGCTATTTACTTGTTCTATGTCTGGCTCTGTCAGACAGATAGCTATATAGACCTTGTAATTGTTATATATTTTTTTTCATTGTTATTTATAATGCTATTGCAAGTTGGAATGATGTTATGAAGATATTTCTTTTCAGCACCTCAACATTTGTACTAATCTAATTTTTGTCCATATTTGATGTACGTAGTTTTGATACCAGTAAAATTATTAGTAAATTATTAGCTTCAGTACAAATTGTATTAACACGATCCTGGAGGGGACGTCAGGTGGGTGGTTTCAGATCTGAGCAATTTGATATCATCAAATACAATCTTCTATTTTCTTACATCAAATACCTATATATTAGATTTATTTTAACATTTTCTTATTTAAAAATCTCATTGATTTGTTAACAAATATTTATTTCTAATTTTATTAATTGTTAATTCTTCAAATTAACTACAGTGTTTCGAAGTAGCAAGGTTGTCATGGTGATGATTTTTCCTTAGTTTTTTCAACTGTAATTAGTCCCGACCTGGCATGTGAACTTCAGTCACTTATCCACCATTGTAACGTGGCTTTTGTCCATCTTTTCATTTTTCTGATGTTTCCTCTTTGATACCTAAACTGTATGAATTTAAGCGTGCTACTAAATTGGCAACTAGGTCTCACTGTTTTAGGGTTGAACTAGGTAGATATAACCATAAATTTTATTCAAATAGTTTATTTTCTCAAACTCCTCACTTTCTTTTGGTTTCTTGCTTCCCTGTCACCTACAATCTTGAAAAATTTTAATTCAATGCTAATCATCAGTTTCTGTCTTCTTGTTCTTTTATTGTCCTTTCTCCTCCCTAAATTCTTCTCATTGTCTTTCACTCCCATTATCCCCTTGCTTGGGGTGAAAGGATTTAAAAAAGAAGTTGCTCTGATGATGTCCTTACTGACTGAAACATTGGCAACCGAATAAAATTTTGAAACATCCAAAAGGTTTTTTTATATATTCCAGCTTACATATTTTGTTTTGATAAGCCTACGTATGGATTAGTTATTAACAGTAACGTAATTTCTGTGCTATTCTCTTATGTAATAAAAAACCCAGCAGTATGAGTTGCAATTCAGTTGATCTATTTTGTTTTAATTACTGTAATTAAAGCCAAGTCAGTAATTGCCTTTAATGAAATATTTATTTTCTAATTACTTATTATTAACTGCAATAAAGTTTTGCTTTCATTACTTAGCACAGTGACAAAACACTGAATTGAAATGCATACATACATACATACATACATATATATATATATATATATATATATATATATATATATATATGTATATACATACAAGTATAGGATTGGTATATATGGAATAAATTCCAATAACCAACAATCATTATTCTTAAAAGAGTGTTCAATACAGAGTAGAGCAGATATAATTATTTATTTAAATATTATAACATAAATATGTTATAATATTTAAATAAATAATTATATATATATATATATATATATATATATATATATATATATATATATATATATATATATATGCAGTTAAACCTTGGTTCTCGAATGTCTCACATGTCGAACAAACTGGTTTTCAAAAAGAAAATTCGAGATGAAAATGCCTTGGTTATTAAACAAAATTTCGGTTCTTGAACAACATTGCCGAACCAAGTTAACGCAAAGAGAATAATTTCTGATTCAACTGCCATGTTGTATACATTCATGTGTTATGTTGTGCTCTTTTTTTCCAATTTTATTGTACTGTGATTTTTTTTTTCAACCTTGATTCCTATTGGAAAAATAGTTTTGGTTTATGACATTTTGGGTTATGAACAGCCTTCAGGAATGAATTAAATTTGTGAACTGAGTTTCCACTGTATATATTTTAATCATTTCACTCCAAGCAAGGCAATAATGCCACTCAGCCACAAGTAGTTATTGGGAGTGAAAGAGAATGAGAAGACTTTAAAAGGAACTGGAAACCCAATCCTAAACAGGAAACACAAGATAAACTGCTACTCTTGTTCAATAGTAGGTTAAGTAGTGTGAACTGGGTGATAGGTGAACGTATCTACTGCTATTTGCAATAAAAAATCAGTTTTAAAAAACTGACTACTCTGAAAGCTCATAGCAAGATTATCCAGCATTACCTGACTTATAAATAAGTGGCAAAGAGGGACATAAAAAGAAGTAGAAAGAATATATTTCTAAATTATTGTCAATTTCTTTGGGTAGACGGTTCCTTCAATTCAACTAAAATTGATTTTTCTAGACCAAATTTATTCATAGATTTCTAACTTTCAATAAGTTTATGTCTCCCACTGATCAGTTCAGTGAAACCTTCATAACCAACCAACCCCTCAGGAATTTTTTGTGCCATATCCCTTCAAGATTTAGACAATCATAACTCTTCACAGCTTCCAGTCTCTTGATGCTTTATGTAGTAACCAATGACTCTTTACTATGTCTGTTTGTCCTTGGTATGTTTTTATTTTTAATAAATTCACCCAAAGCAAGGCAATAATGCAACTAAGATGTAAAAGGGCTACTGGGAGTGAAAGAGAATGAAAAGACATTCGAAGGAATTGGAAACCCAATCCTAAACAGGAAACAAGAGATAAACCTCTACTCCTGTTCAAAAGACTGCGGAGAAATATGAACCAGGTGATAGACAAACCTATTCACTCAAACTCATTAAGTAGATTATTTGCTGTTTCTCTCTGCTTTTCTTGCCATCAGTATGTCTTGTGAGTATTAATTTCTCCAAACCTTCTTTCCTCATAATGTGCTACAGAAATCTCAACTGTCTCTTTCTAATTGCAAATATCAGTTCCCTTGTTGCTTCTATTCCCCACCTTTCACAATAATATAGACAATATTACGTAGCAGTTCAGCACACTTTTCTTTGTTTCTAAGAATATTTTCCTATCATTTAATTCAGAGTTTTGGAAAGGTAGATAAATAAAAAGAAATAATAAAAAACAGAAAGAATATATTTCCAAGAAGTTAACTAAATTATTTTCCATTTTTTTAACTGATAGTTCTTTCAGCTCCTCTGAAATTGTCTTCCTAAGTTTCTATCCTAAGGTTTCTAACTTCAATCAAGAATATGTCTTTCACAGATCAGTTTATCTTGGGGAATATCCATAACCTGCTAATCTCTCAGGAATTCTTATATGTGTCATATCCCTTCAGGATGTTATCAATCATAGCTCTCCACAACTTCCTGATTTTTGTTGCTCAAAGTAACTTTAGAGTCTTTACCTTCCCTTTTTATCCTTATTCTGCCATCTATTCACACAAAAGTCAATAGTTGGGGAAGTAAACCATTCTTACTACAGCCACCATAATACCACAACTTCCTGCCTTTTGTTTCTCTCAGTAACCTTTGACTCTTTATCATCTTTCTTTGTTCTTTTTCTGCCATCCATTCACACAAACTCATTAAGTGCACGATCATTGTTCTCCACAACTTCCTGCCATTTTTTACTCTAAGTAACTTTTGACTCTTTACCATCCTTCTTTGTCCTTTTTCTAACATCCATTCACACAAGCGAATTAAATTAGTTATTTGCTGTTTCCCTCTGTTTCTTTTGATTCCATTAAGTCTTCATATTCTTCAGGCCTTCTTTCCTTATTATGTGGACCAGAAATTGCAACAGCCTCTGTCTAAGTGTAAGTATGCTTCCTTATAGTTCTTATTTTATTTTAAACTTTTACACTACTCATATACTCTGTTGATGCTATATGGATATTGGATATCTGCTGCTAAGCATCAAATGATGATTAGTGTCAATTAAGGGTTAATATCAACAAAAAGTTACCCTGAAATTTGAAAGAGTGCAGACAAAACTTACAGCTTTGGTTTGCTCAGGAAATGTTAATATGAAACAGATATGACTTCAATAAATACTAGTAAATGCAATTTGAAATATTGTGCTGAGAACACAATCATTTAAACAGTACGCAAATATAAGACAGAAAAACATGTGTAAAGGTGTTTCATCTCACAGGTCTGGAAGAACATGACTACTGATGTTGAAGTAATGATTTTATGGTGATTATCATCACCATCACAAACACACATACAGATCATACTACAAGCATTCATTGGTTAATCTCAAAACTAGCTTGCAGATTGGTCAATTCCGACCAATCAGATCGCCTGCACGCGAGGAATAATATTTCCCATGCACTAAGCTGGAGCCTGTCACATGATACACCACCCTTATATAAACAATACACGAGTAAGTCTTCTCTCTCTGTTTTCTCTTTTGTCTCCTTCCTTGCTGCCAAGATGTCACCTTCAAGAACTCTCGTCTTGACCTTGCGGTCAGACGTTAAAGAACATTACCAACATTCATGCAAGTACAAACTCTTAACTCTTCTGAACTGTACCAACTTACATTTCCAAACATGCAACAGAAACTTTATTCTTCTAAAACTACAGTTTAATAATTAATTCAACTTTGTGAGCTCTGGTACAAATATATCCCAAATCTAAGAGACGTAACTCTATCAAACCTTTAGCTTATATGCATGTACATCAAAACAAAGAAATTCAAATGTTATGTTTTGAACCATTACGTTCTGTCTTGTATTTTTGCTATGTGCTATTTTATGCCAAATATAAATTGCATGTGACCGCCTCATTCGATGGTGACCTCCAGTGTCTTTGCTTGTCCTTTTCCACGTCATTCCTAATCAAAGTTAAATAAATGTGATGGAGTCCATTACATCTGGTTGGCAGTCCTTCACATTCATATGCTGACCCGTTGTTCGTTGCGGATCCCACTACAATTTAATAGTGTGCAAATACAAGACCCTAATCCTTATTCTGTTTGAATCCAGATTTCCAGATCTTAATAATTTATAAATCTAATGCCCTAATCATAATTCTGTTAGAATACTTATCCCCACTTTCTAAGACTTTATGAATCCAGGACCATAAACTTAATGCTGTTTCAATCCAAATATCCTAATATGTTTAATCTAAAAGACTAAACATAATTTGAAAGCCAGATCATCACATCCTAATTATACATAAATTCAGGTTTGCAATCCAGATGCTGTATGAATCCAGAATCCTGCATTGTTGTAACATATAAATCCAGAGACTGCAATGTTTTAATTGATGATGCTCACTGATTAAGGTATTTCTTAATCATTTCACCTCAAGCAAAGTAATAAAGCCACTGAGATATAAGCAGAGTTTCTGAGTGTGAAAGAAAATGAAAAAAAAAATATTAAGGGGAGAGAACAATAAAAGAATAGGAATTAAGAAGAAAGATAAAAATGGAGATTACATTTAAATTTTTGAAGATCAAAGTTGGATGTTAAACAAGAAGTTGGAAGAATATTTCCACAAGTGAGAAATGTAAGAAAATAAATTGTTAGCATACAAGTTATGGTTACGTTGAGCCATTTCAACTGTAAAACGATGAAATCTTTCTGCCAATTTACTTTTCTGCCAATTCATGAAGTCTATGTAACAAACAGGAGAGTAATATTTATTTTGAAAAATACAAAATGTGACACAAGGCCATAAGGGGAGGGGATATGGAAGGCTGGTCTTCAATCTGTCTTACCTTTAACTTAGCTAGCCACGATTACTGATCAAAACATACCACATACTGACTTAGCATTCTTACTGCAACCACCATAATACCTCAAAGTCTCTATGTACTCCTAACTAGTTCTCATATGTACAAATTGTCGGTGTGGGGGGGGGGCGTGTTAAAAATAACAACATTTAAAAATGAAACCCCAATAAATATTTATAATGAATACAATTTATATAAAAGAACTAAACAAGACAGTGTTAGTAATAAAAGCCCTCACAATAAAGTTCATCATAATAATTACCATGAAATTTTTTATAGAAAAGGTACAGGGTAACTATGTTACAGCAGTAGGAATGTAACTGAAGCCAAGATTCCAGGTCATGACCAATAACATCGCAGATTCTTCGTTGATATTTATCAAGAATTTCTAAATATATCGCAGAACCAGATGTGATAGCAATATTCAAAGGATGGAAGAATGGTAGACTTATAAATATCTAAGATAGATTCAAATTGTCTCACATGACACAAAGAACCAGCTTTCCTAGCAATAGAACTAACAAGTGATTCAATATAATCTTTCCACTTCATATTAGCAGAACATGCTAGTCCAAGAGGGCACAATGAGTCACTCTCCTGGAAACTAGCATCAGTAAAAAGGGTTCTCTCAGACAATAGAAATCCCTTCTGTTTAATCTGATGTATTTTTTCCTGTTCTCTGATTAGAGATGCATCTGAAAACAATATTTTCATGTGTTAATCACAAGATTGAAAATCAGAAATACTACCTCAGAAGACCCATGAGGGTCCCCAATTATGGAAGTTGAAAGATTGTAGGGTTTGAATGTATTTTGTGTGAAGGTGCATGTTCATGTGCAAACAATTAAGATAGAAGCACAGAGAAACTTGAGTTTCTGCTACAGATGTTTATTCCCTTTATGGAGACTGTAGTGAAACAAAGTTCTCAATGTTTCTTGAGTATGTCAGTTTTCTTTTTTGGTTCAGAAGTAAGTTATACGAAGTAAGTATGAGAACAGAAAAGATGATTGAGCTCATGTCAGCCTTGCACTGAGTTGGGACAACCAAATCACATACTTTATGAGTAAAGCTGCCAAAACATATTCGAATAATATCGTTAAAAAGTGAAAAGAGATAGATTGTGTCCTTTCCAGAAGTGGGTTCATAAAATTGTGCATGTGACCAGAAACCCTTTCCGGTTTCTTTATAACTTGCATCATGGGAAATTTTTTTTTTTTTTCATTATTATTATATGTATTTATTGGTTTTGTTTAATTCTCCCACAAAGCTGTTGTTCACCTTCTCACCTTTGCCGCTACTGCTTTTACACAGTGGCACCATAATGTGACCAAATCATTTTCCTACCCACCCCCCCATATCACATACGACTTGTTAAAAGAGATGACTATGTGGATAAAGCATACACGGCTGGGGAGCAATCAATCGTTAAAATATATTTGCAACACTTGATAGAGTTGATTGTAAGTCAACCATTCCACAAGATAAAGAAATAATTAAATTCCCTCTCCCCAGTGATCCAGTTCTTCGATAAACCCAGAAAAATTCTTTTTCATCAAATCAATCATACTGCTCCACTCCCTCTGTGCTTGCTGGTCAAATACTCTTGTGTAACACTGCTTCAGTAATCGTTAGCCTTCATCAGGATAAGCAATAAAGAAGGTTGAATGGAGGTCAGTAGTTTACAGAGATGAATACTTGATACAGTGTGTTTAGAGGCCTGTTGGGAATGTTGTATCAGACACAAGGTGTAGATTAGTAAGAATAAAGAGGTATGGCACTGGAGTTTGATAAGAAGTAAAGAAAACTTTTAGAATAAACGATAATTGTCAATTTCTTTTTTGAATTTCTGCGATGAGGTGTTATCATTATTTACACTATTTACATGTGGATTATAGTCCATGTCTTTGTTGTTGTTATCACAATGTTTCAGCCACTGTACCCTCCAATCTACATCAGGTGTATTTCAATCCAGGTAACCTACAGTGAATTCTGAACTGAATCCTTTGTTTAAATTTATGAGGATAGACTGTATCTGTCTATATTTCTGAAATGAGGTATTATGTACACTATTTACATTATTCAGACTATTGTCCTCATTTTTGTTGCCATATTTATTACAACGTTTCAGCCGTTGTACGCTCTGGCCTTCTTCAGGTGGTTGGAATGTCGAACTGAACCCTTTACTTCGCTCACTGGGGTAGACTGTTCTAGTTCCACATGCCATGTTTAATGGATGTCAGTTATCAGTTATCTCCTGTTAATTCCCCTCTCCAAGTTCTCCACCGCCTTAACCAGGTATTGAACTGACGCTCTTTGAGTCCTGTCACTGGATCTAACTAACACCTTTATCCACTGTGCCATGTGCTCTACACATGGCACAGTGGATAAAGGTGTTAGTTAGATCAAGTGACAGGACCCAAAGTGGATAAAGGCATTGGCTAGATCCAGTGACAGGAACCAAAGAGTGTGAGTTCAATACCTGGTTAAGGCAGTGGAGAACTTGAAGAGGGGAATTAATAGGAGATAACTGACATCCATTAGACATGGCACGTGGAACTAGAACAGTCTACCCCAGTGAGCAAAATAAAGTGTTCAGTTTGACATTCCAACCACCTGAAGAAGGCTGGAGCATACAACGGCCAAAACATTGTAATAAATATGGCGACAAAGATGAGGAAAATAGTCCGAATAATGTAAATAGTGAGCATAGACTGTTTTCATTCCACTCTCCATGTCTAGGGATATCTTATCTAGTCCTTATTTTTAGTACTGCTCAGTTATTGCTTGCTCCATTTTCCACACTACCCAGCTCAGGATTGAACTTGCATTTATTATTTTTTTTTACTGTCTTTTAATACTTTACTTAGATTTTGGAAGGCATCTTTCACTCTTCCAATGTGTGTCTAGATTTTTATCACATAAAACCTTTATCAGCTATTGCATTCATTATAACTCCTCTAACTTGATAAAAATTCTCCAAGCATTTTTTCTTTCCTTTTTTGGACATCAATCAAGAGACAGCATCCAAATCAATTTAGGTGAATTTTCAAATGGCAAAAGAAGAGACATTTTTATCCTCAGGTATAGAGATTTGGCAGCCATCTGATAACATTCATTTGCCATTCTCCTTTGGGCTTCAGCCAAACAGATTCAAAATCTTCCAAATAAGATGTCCACTGTTTCTTTTTTTTTAGTTTGTTCGTAAAGATTTTAACAAACTTTATTGAATGGACAGTAATCCTTTAATATTGACCAACAAGTGCTTCTGTTTGTAATAAATTGCCTTTATATGATCAGATATAAAAATTTTATAATAAAAAAACTGAGATTGTCTTTTATTAAAATATTTCTAATTTGAAATTTTTTAATATAATAGTGTGGATTAATTGGTCATGGGCAAGTCTAATCAGCAAAATGCCAAAAAAAGCGAATTGCCAAAGTTCTCAATAAAAAATAAAAAAAGAAGAAAAAGAATAGGGCAAAATAATACTAAGCAAACAATTTATATGCATGACAAAAGTAGTCAAAGCAACAGTAATAAGGGAAAAAGTTCACAAAGTAAAAATGGTGTTCGCATGCAAAAAAGATTCAGTCAAAGGATTGTAATGTTTTGGCTTCAAGAAAAGAAAGAACAAAAATATGGCAGATGAGACTGAGAAGTGGTCAATTTTTACTGTTTAAGAAAAAATCCCAGGATGCATCTGTATGAGTTGTCTATGAATTTGGGGAGGGGATGTTTTAGTGATCATCCCCATTGGATTGAAACCAACAAATAGGTTCTAGTAATGTCTTTTCAGTTCAGTACTTGTTTCCATGTTTTTTCCTTATCTTTCTTTTATCTGTCTGATTCACATCTTACAGCATTATTCAGAAAAAGGGCTAATACACATTTAGAAGATTGTATACATAGGACACCAGGTAGTGGGAGGGAAAGAGAAAATGGCCTTTCCCAGTTCTTTTGTTTAATGAAAACTAGATTGACCATTTCTGCTGGTTGGATGATTGGAGAAAGTGTTTATGTAGATAAGTTAGTGTTATTGTGAGCACTGTACTGTTTATTTATCATTTAATTTACATATATATATATTTTATACTTTTCCTTTCATGTATCTTTCTTTGGTTCTAAGTTTTATCATTTGGAATAAAGTTTATTTGATTTAGATTATGGGATTTTATTTAGTTTTTTTTCATCATGATGTGGTTGTAGGTAGCATAGTAGGAATTTATTTTGGTGTCAGTTATTTGGAAATGAAGTCTAATCTTTTGTTTAGGAGCTCATCATGTTTCCTATTCATATTTTTCATAATTCTCTTCCTTAGGCACAAATTACATGGTTTTGAGGTGTTCTTGTAAGCTGGTTCTGTTTTTCTAATGTTTTATAAATTGGATCAGAACAGAAGTTTGTAATCTTTTCCTGTAGATGACATTTGAACATATGATATCATTTCACCTGTGACTGAAATTTATGACATATATACAGTGATGGCATCCTACCAGTTTGCAAGAACTGATTCTTAAAATTGTAGAAGCTTAGTGAACTGGTTGTTCAATTACCTTAAAATAATCTTATATATCAATAGCCAATGATCTAGGTAAAATGTTAGATATGCTACACTTATGCATACCAAGTGAAAATCTAATAGACACGTGTGCCTATAAGCAATAACTCTCATCACATAAATCATAAAATCCAGGAATTAGTTAATATCTGAACCCAGATTCTTGGAATATGAAAGAAGCTGTAGTTCCCTGAAAAGATGCTGAAGAGAAGTTACTGGACTTTGTAAAGTATTTTGCACAGAACCGATTCATAAAGAATTAATAGATTTATTTTTAATCCGACATTGTAATTACTTTGACCATTATTATAGTGGATACTTCATACTGGAAATAGATGCTTCAATTTTCCTTTATAAAAATCTTTTTTACTTTGTACGGAAAATTTTCCCAAGATGGAAAATGAAGTGATGTTTCATAAATTTCAATTCTAAATAAAATTGTTTACTACCATCATTGTTATCTATCTGATGAGACGTAGTTTATTAAACGTTGAAACAAAATGTACAAATTTGTAGTAGTAACTAACACATTCTAATGTAATAGTGTATAATATATATATATATATATATATATATATTATAATTTTTTCATATAGACAAAAACAATTTACTTACAACAAAGATGCACTTCATTTCAGTGCATTTAAAATTGCACTTTGACTGGTGAGAACCAAACAGCTCCGGCTTAGTTTTTAAAATAACTCCCCAAAAACATTCCCAATTACTACTATAAACTTTTTCACTCCTTCTTCTTTCATCATATTAATATCTCCTATTCTGACTCACCCCTCACTCTTAGAAGGAATGCTGTGCTTAAACCCTTGACCATTGTTATCAAAAAGAAATCTTTCAGATCTAGCCATCACTTTAACACCTCAACCATCCTTTCACTAAACTGCTATCAACAACTTTTGTTTCACGCCATCACCTTTTTGCCTTCATGCATTTTTTTTATTTTCTATTTTTTTTCAAACAAATGTTAAAAAGGAAGTGATGTTTCAAATGCAGCTTGCTTACAAATAGAATTGTTTATAACCATTTTGGTTCTCACCAGTCGAAATGCAATTTTAAATACACTGAAACAAAGTTGCATCTTTGTAGTGAGTAAAATGTTTTTCATCTCTGTCTATATTTTTGAGATGAGGTATTATGTACATTATTTGAACTATTGTCCTCATCTTTGTCACCATATTTATTACAAACGAAAGGTTGTAATAAATATGGCAACAAAGACGAGGACAATAGTCCGAATAATGTAAATAATATTTTTGTCTATATGAAAAAATTATAATAAATAATTATTGCTCTACTATCAGCATTGAGCCCTCTTTTGAATTAATGCTGTGAATGTTAGAATTTATATATTATTTTCATTCTCATTATATATATATATATATATATATATATATATATATATATATATATATACACACACAGTTGGGGCAATTTTGTTGATAAGTGGTTGTCTTATGTTGCTTAATTGTTTATAATATAAAACATCAACACAGTAATTATTAATTAATTTTTTTTTAATTTGATACTATTTCTTATTACTATGAGTTTTCTTTGTGCATGTGGGTAATTCTTTACATAGAAATACAGATACTACACTTTGATCCAATGTAAAAAAATCTTAGTGAAATTTTGATCTTTCATAGAGCACACAGATTTCCTAATCCTAAAAAGTAAGAAATTTAACAATTTGGAATATCTTTGAGACAGCTGAATGCTCTCTGCAAACAATTTCTCTTCTCATACTTGCTTCTTGCTTCCCAGTCATGTCTGATCTTCAAAAATTTAAATTCATTATCAATTGTTATCTTCTGTTTACTTAATTACTGTTCTTTTATTGTCCTTTTTCCTTAATAGTAGTTTTTCTCATATTCTCTAAAACTCAATACCCCCCACCTTGCGTCCTAGTGGCTCTATTACCTTCCTTGGTATGAAATGTTTAAAAAAAAAAAAGAAACAGCAAAAATAGTATCTGTGCTTTTGCTGAAATGTAACTACAATATTCTTTATATGAACTACCTCTCAAGTTGCCAAATTTATTATTAGGCATCAACTGGGCCCAATCTCCCCCTTCATATTACAAGAATGAGACCCCAAAAATGTTTAATAAGCAAATAAAAAAGTAAAGAAAAAAAAAGATGAAATAATGCAAGAATGTCGTTTAATTAAATGCATGCATGGTTGCCAATACACATAAGAATGTGCAGGCGTCTCTCGACTAGAGACTCTGTCTGCAAGTCAGTGCTGCCATGTCCCTCAGAGAATCGGGTAGAGGATGAAATAAAGAAAAAAACAATAAAGACAAAATTTTAGATGATAGGAAAATGAGTTGGTTGGTCATGTCATCTCAGTCAGTGCATCAATTTTCTCCGGTTACTTTCTTATTTTTTATCTTTTGATACACACATGCCCTTCATTTTCATTCAATTGTTCATTCAATTTTCTTTTTTTTTCATTCATTTTTAGTTTCCTTCTTGAGTACATTTTGATTCACACACTCTTTATTTTCATTTTTCTTCAATTTTTGTCATAGCAATTTTTATTATTTTTTATTTTTCTTTCCTTTTTAGTTTCCTTCTTGTTTATATTTTGATTTGCACACACTCAGCTTTCATTTTCCTTCTATTTTTGTAAAAGCAACATTCATTCTTTATTTTTCATTCATTTTTTATTTCCTTCAATTTTATTTTTTGAATCATGGGATCTTTATCATTATTTTTCATCTTTTTGTCTAATTTTTTCATTCAATTTTACTTTCCTTCTCGTTTATCTTTCAACTCGCTCACACATTGCTTTCATTTTTGTTCTATTTCTGTAAAATAATTTTTTTAATTTTTCATTCATGTTTCATTTTCTTCTTTTTTGTTTTTTCATTCATTTTCTTCATTGCTATTTTTCTTCATTTTTTCTTCTTTTTTCTTCATTCTTAGTTTCTGTCTTGTTTATCTTTCAATTCACACACGCTTGACCTTCAGGTTTCTTCTTTTGTTCATCTTTCATTTTTCTTTCTGTTTATCTTTCATTTTTCTTTTACTTTTTGTAAAAAACAATTTTCTTTCTTCGTTTCCTTCATTTATAGTTTTTTTTTTTTTTTATCTTTCAATTCATATCCCCCTTGCTTTCATATTTCTTCTATTTTGTAAAGGTAATATTTTAAAATTTGTCATTCGTTTTTATCTTTTAGATTCACACACTGTTTATTGTTATTTTTCTTCTATTTTGCTCTTTTTTTTCATTCAATTTTAGCTTATCTTTCAATTCACAGAAACTTGGCTTTCAGTTTCTTTCTTCTTTTGTTCATGCAATTTTTTCTTCATTCCCTTTTAATTTAATTCTTGTTTATTTTTCCAATTTGCACACCCTTAGCTTTCATTTTCCTTTTATTTTTGTTAAGGCCAATTTCTTTTTCTATTAATTTTTACTTTCCTTCATTTTTACATTTTCATTCACGCACCCTTTTATTTCCCTTCTATTTTTGTAAAGACAATTTTTTCATTTATTTTTGTTTCCTTCTTGTTGGTCTTTCAATTCATACACACTTGGTTTACTGTTCTTTGTTTCATGCAGTTTTCTTTCTTTTTTCATTCATTTTTAGTTTCCTTGTTGTTTATCCTTTGATTTGTACATTCTTTGAATTCATTTTTTTTTCTATTTTATAGAGGCAATTTTCTTTCTTTTTTCATTCATTTTTAAGTTTCCTTCGTCTTTATCTTTCATGTGTTATTCTTATTTTATTTTACCCTTCCTATCTTGCTGCATTTTGTTCTTCCTTTTGATTTTTGAATCTTTTTTTTAATATTTTTTTTCCCTTTTTTCTTATTGCTACTTGCTTTCTTCCTGAGGTCATTAATTTGCATTGTCACGAATTAGATTATCACATCTTAAATTGATAAAACTTGAAACAGTACTCTGGCTGCTTTTTTAGCTTATTTTGCCTGCTGAGGAAGTCTTAGTGAAGCCAGACTATTGTCAGCAATCAGTTCAACTTCCGGTATTTTCCAGTTAACAAAACAAAGTGTTGGTCTCCTGAATTTCCTATCTTTTACCCTGACACTTTTAAGAAATTCATTTCCTGTCTCTTTTGCACCCCAACATTTTCATGACAAAACATATATCAGAAACACGAGTGAAAATATACAAAGAACCAATACATATACACAAATGTATAAATAGATACATAAAATGCTATGAGATTATTTTATTTATATATATATATATATAGATAGATAGATATATGTATATGTAGATATAATAGGCTGATGAAAGAAATTTGAGAGTGAAAAAAACAACAACAAAAATAATAATATTGATAATAAGACTAATAATATTGATTCTATATTAGGAGGCCTTATGAGCAAATTGAAGCATGATGAAAATGTTAAAAATCAGAATTTTCAAATCAGAAGGAGAAAGGACACATGTGTTCTTGAAAATTATGATTTTTTACATCTTTTTACATAAGTTACCTTTATCTTTGAAGTCTTAATATTTTCATGATATATACACTGTGTATATATACATTGTTTATACATATATATAAACTGGTAGACCTAGATGAGGCTAAGAGTGTCTGTATGCCCTGGGTGGAAAGTTCTTGACGACAACATTTTGATGAATTATCATAATGAATTTATATTATTATAAAGTGACATGCAAAATTAGTTGTACCATATTTTCTTTTCATTCCACTTGTGTTCATTTTTTACCTAAATTCATTTTATGGTTAAGTAAAACGCTGGGCATTTACTTTGAGGGTCACCCAATGAGTCACTGTTAGGGGATTTTTTCATATTGTCTATATTGTGAATATAATAGCATTTAATCCTAAAATATTTTATTTATTAAAAATTTTTTTTTTTTTCAAATGATTTTTAAATAAATATATTTTTTCAGCTTTATATTTTATTTCACTTTTTGTCTGCAATTGAATTAATGAGATTAAATCAAAGTAATTTTCTGTAATTCCGATCTTTCTCTTTATTTTGTAGAAGTTGGCCTGTTTTGGAATATTATAAGGGAAAATAATTACATAATAAAAAAATGTCGACCTTCCACATTACCACAAACAAAATGTTTGGAAGGAAACCCCTATCAGTACTAGAAAGAACGATAACAGATAGTGGACATCAAAAGTCTATTTTCCTGTTTTAAGAGAAAGATTTTATAAATTTCAACTGACAGTAATACAAACTGTTCAGTCAATGAATGGCAAATGTTTTCTATATGGAAACGACTACCTCACCATTACCATTATTATAGGTCTCATTTGTGTCTTGGAATATTGACAAATACTCCTTTGGTGGGTATGAGCAATAACACACTTTCTCTTTTGTCTGTTTGATGGCGCTATCTATGATCATTGATTTTTGTTTTTTTGTGCCAAGTTATTACGATGACAAATTTTGGTCATGTGTGGTTGAATTCAAGCACTTACTTATGATAGCATGAGAATGGTTAATCTCACCATTATAAGAGAATGGTTAATGTCTCCATTATCATTAGATTTTCCTCATTTTTTAAAAATTTTTCTCTTTCATTTCTACATTCATTATTTTTCTTTTTTAATTTTTTTATAATCACAAAATTTTTGTTCTTTCTTTATTTTCATTTTCATTCCTTGAGCTTCTTCAAAATCTATCTTTTCTATCTGTCCATATTTCTGAGATTGTAACTATTTACATTGTTTCGACTGTCGAGCTCGTCTTTATTGTCATATTCACAATGTTTCAACCATTGTATACTTCGACCTTCTTGAGTTGATACACATTGGAATTTCAGACTGAACCTTTTATTTAGTCCATGGGGTAGATTTTTCTACTTCCATGTACCATGCCATTTTTTGGAAATCTCCGTATCAGTTGATTCTCTCTCCAAGTTTTTATTCCCTCTGCTGTGGCCAGGTATTGAACTCACAACTCTTTGGGTCAAGTCACATTTTGGACTACTCAAACAACACTTTTATCCACTAGACCCTGAATCCTTGAAGAACTAGAACAACCTACCCCTATGGACTAAATGAAGGGTGTGGTTTGAAATTCACATGTATATTATCTGAAGAAAGTCAGTGTACAATGGATAAAACACCATGAATATGGCAATAAAGATGAAGGCAACAGCCCAAACAATGTAAATAGTGTAAATAAATATCTTTTCTAGTTTTCTATTTTCCTGAAAAACTGTTTTACAAGAAACATTTGATAAATTTCAACAGACAATGAGGCTAATTCTTTGGTCAATAAATGCCTAATATTTCAAGTAGGGAAACAGTTAATTTCTCCATTACCATGACAACTTAGAAGGACAGTATATTATATGTATGTTACTGCATATATATTTATGTTCATATATATATAATTTTATAAACAATAATACTGGACAACTCTTACTATAACTATACTATTTACATTATTTACATTGTTCGGACTGTTGTTCTCATCTTTTCTGTCATATTCACAATGTTTTGGCCATTATACACTCTGGACATTTTATGCTCCCTCCTCCTTCAATATGGGAACCAGTAATACAAAGTGCCAGAGAAAAACAATAATAACAACAAACTGTATTCGTAAATTGATGTGCCCAAGCACACATAGCCCAGCAGTAGTTGAAGTCATCCAGGGACTTGACACAAAGAGTTGTGAGTTCAATACCTGGCCACAGCAGAGGAGAACAAAAAGAGCTGAATTACTAAAGGGAAATAACTGAAATATCTAGATGAACTAGAACAATCTACCCCAGTGAATGAAATAAAGTGTTTGGTTTGAAATTCCAATCACCTGAAGAAGGTCGAAACATTGTGAATATGACAGCAAAGATGAGGACGAGTAAATAGTATAAATATCTTCAATACCTCATCTCAGAAATATAGACAGATTTTACTATATTTGCATCTATAAATTTGTAAAAAGATACCTCACCTTTATAAGATATTGTATGTATTGTGCTAAAATTTTGCTCCTGTTTCTGTATATCTTGAACTGCTTCACATAATTAAATATAACATTTCTTCTACTATTTCTTTGATGTTAAATTATGCAGGGCTGCAACTTGAATTTTTTAACATTTCCTTCACTTAATTTTTCAAAGACCATAAGCAACTACAAACAAATTTTGCTAAAAATGGCACCCAACTATTCTGAGAAATAAATATTGACAGCAAATTAAATTTAGCTGAAAGAAGACCAGAGGAAACCATTCACAATGGTATCATACCATTTGAAATCAAAAGTGACAAGTGAATGACGTAAAGGTAGTGGAAATGAGGGGGGAGAAAGAATTTCGAAGAGCACAAAACAACGTCATTGTTTATGGATACTGAAGAAAATGAATATTTTAGTGAGAGTGTAGGAATCTACAGATGGAAGCAAAGAGATTTCTAGAAGTGAAATCTGAAAGAGGAAAGCAAAACACTTCTGCAAGCAACTTTAAGATTTTAACTGATTTTAAGAAAAGGATTTATCTCTGTTCTATTTCTGGGTCTGATGTAAATTATATTAAGGAACTTAGACAAGTGATGTATTTTTTTTTAATCGGAATATATATCTGTTTTTAATCATTTCACCCCAAGTAAAGCAATAAAGTCACTAAGACGCAAGGAGTTACTGAAGGTTAGAGAATATATGAAAAAAAGAAAAACTACTATTAAGGAGAGAGAACAATAAAAGAATAAGAATTAAGAAGGCAGAAGATAACAATTGAGATTGTATTTAAATTTTTGAAGATCAAAGTTGACTGCAAAGCAAGAAACCAGAAGAGAGTTCCACAAGCGAGAAGTGTGATAGAAGAAACTGCTAGTCTGTCTATATTTCTGAGATGAGGTATTATGTACAGTATTTACATTAGTCGGACTATTGTCCTCATCTTTGTCACCATATTTGTCACAACGTTTCGGCCGTTGTACGCTCCGGCCTTCTTCAGGTGGTTGGAATTTCGAACCAAAACCTTTATTTCAATCACTGGGGTAGACTGTTCTAGTTCCACGAGCCATGTTTGATGGATGTCAGTTATCAGTTATCTCCTGGTAATGTCCTCAAGGACACATGGCACAGTAGATAAAGGCGTTGGTTAGATCCAGTGACAGACCCAAAGAGTGTGAGTTCAATACCCGGTTCAGGCAGTGGAGAACTTTCAGAGGGAAAATTACCAGGAGATAACTGATAACTGACATCCATCAAACATGGCTCATGGAACTAGAACAGTCTACCCCAGTGATCGAAATAAAGGGTTCGGTTCGAAATTCCAACCACCTGAAGAAGGAGGGAGCATACAACGGCCGAAACGTTGTGACAAATATGGCGACAAAGATGAGGACAATAGTCCGACTAATGTAAATACTGTACAAGAAACTGCTAACATTGAAATTATGGTTGCATCTTGCCATTCTATCTGTAAAAGGATGGGACCTTGACATTGGTTTAGTACTGTGCTTAAATACATAAAATCTTGGTACCATAGAGGAAAGTAATATTTATTTTTATTGAATACAAAAAATGTGGCACAAGCCCAAAAGTGGGGAGATGGAGAAAAACGGTCTTCATTTTTTTTTTTTGGAATAACCTCAAGCAAGGCAGTAATGCCACTAAAACACAAGGTTTTACAGGGAGTGGAATAATTAGGAACAGAAACATTAATGATGAACAGAAAGAGAAAAGAGTAATCAGGTGGACAGTAGATAGCCATTGACAATGCATTTCAATTTTTGCAGATTAAAGTTGGCTGGAAAGCATAGAAATGGAAGGGAGTTCCACAAATGAGAAGTGCAAGAGAAAAAAACTGTTAGCACAGAACTTATGGCAACATCTAGCCAGCTTAATTGTAAATTGATGTGATCCATTGAAAAGAGCTCATTCAAACAATTACCGTGAAAGTATTTATAGAAGAGACATAGTGAATTGAACCACCTCATTCATCACATGCATTCTCCATGAAAGATAGCTGTCCTTTCCTAAGTAGGAGAGTGCCTAAGGAAAACATCTCATGAAGATTAACAGGTAGGTTTTTTTGGTGGGGGAGTTGCCATATGCCCAAATGCTTTTGAATTAAGAATTATCCTTTAGATAGACTGGTGGCCAGCCAAGGCTAAAGAGCCCCATCTGCCCTGCTATTAACCCTTAATTAGTGGATGAAGAGATGAGTTCATAACTTTCTAAAAGTGAATGACCTTGGTTAGAACTTGAACTCTACACACCAATCCCACATTGCATACTGGTAACAGGTATGCTACATTCATATCCAATTAAAATTATTTGAACCATATATACAGGGTGCAATGGATAAATTGTTTAAATTATGCAGAAATGAAAATAACACTGACATCTCATTTTAACAGATATATACACCAAAAATTCAACCATATCTTGAAATATTAAAGACTAAACCTCCTGCATCTCTTCTGGGCAGTCTTCTTGTTTAAGTTGATGAATGTTGCCACAATCTTTGCTTTCAGTTCCTCTTTGGTGTTATAAGGAGTTTTGTTAGTCTCTCGTTCAACTGTACCCCACACTCAATAACTAAGGGGATTGCAGGTGCGATTGAGAGATTGTCATCTAAATTATGTAAATATGAGAATAACATTGACATATCATTTCAAAAGATATACAGAATGCGATGGATAAATTATCGTCTAGATTACGCAAAAATGAAAATAACACTGACATTTCATTTAAACATATATATTTACCAAAATTACACAAAAATATCTTGAAGTACATAAAGAGTATAAATCACCATTTGCTTCAAGCATAGCCTCCAGACAACTTCGGAATTTCCTGTAACTCTTCTGGACACTCTCCTTGTTTAAGTTGGTGAATGCTGCCATAATCCTTGCCTTCAGTTCATCTTTGATGTTACAAGGAGTTTTGTTCGTTTTTCGCTCAACTGCAGCCTACACATAATAATCAAGGGGGTTTCAGTCTGTGAAGTTAGGTGTAAAGATGTACGGGTGATATGGTCCCCAGAAATTGTCTGACAGCCATCACTGGGTTCTCCTGTTGGTGTGGCATGGTGCAAAGTCCTGTTGCCAGACATAGGGTCTTCCAGCAGCCACCCTCTTGACCCAGGGCAGCACTACCTCCTCAAGACACTTGATGTAGGCCTCTATGTTGAGTCTGAGGCCCTGTGGGAAGATGGACAGAGGCATAATGTCACCATCACAAGTGATCACTTCAAACACCTTCATAATCACCATTAGACTCATCCAATTTTTTCCAGATCCTCTGCACTATCCTCAGATTGACTCCCAAACATTCTGAAATGTTTGTAATGGAGCTTCTGGTGTGAATGCCAAGCAGTACAGCACACTGTTTCCAAATTTCTACCAGAGTGACTTGTGTCATGGGGCTTCTTTTCTCACAGACAGTGCCTAACTGACCCTACTATACTGTGCAGTTGTCAAAATCAAAAACAAACAATATGCATGCATGATATTAAAAATATAAAAGGACAAAAATTTACCCATTGCACTTTGTATATATGTACAGCCCCCCTCCAAAAATATTGGAATGGCAAAGGCAATTCTTTTGTTTTTGTTGTTCACTGAAGACATTGTCTGGCATTCACTGCCATATAGGAGGATTGATGCTACATAACATTTCAGTACTCTTTTCTTTGTTGCTAATGAAATTTTCCTGTTCTTTAATACTTTGTTTAGCTTTTGAAAGGCATCTTTTATTATCCCATGCACCTTATGATTATCTTCTCATTTTCTGCTACTCATTCTTTCATTCATTTTCACAAAGTTACTCACTCTCTTCCTCTAGCCTTCAATGCACTATGCCAGTTTTAAATTCTCCAAACATGTTTTTCTCATTACTCCTCCCCACACATTAAATTTCAGCATTTTCCTGATTGTTAGCAGCACTGTCTTTGTAATTCTTATTATTCTTAGAACTTCCTCATTTGTCATATGCTCCATCTATGGTATCCTTAACAATTATAGGGAAACCTATCTCAGCCTGGGATATGCTTCATTTTATAAGTCAAGTTTCCTTTCATTTCTGATAAAATTGCCAGTTTTCACTGCCAGGAGAGGAAACATTATATAGCAGTTAAGCGCTCTTTTCTTTGTTTCTATAATTATTTTTAAATTCATTAATACTGTATTCAGTTTCTGAAAATTGTCTTTTGCTTTTTTTGTATATGTATTCAAATTTCTGTATCACATTTCCCATCATCTGCTCAGAGAGCTGAATTTTTGCATTGTTTAATTTTGATGTCCCCAGTGTTCAGCTCACATCTTGTGTTGTCCCTTTTGCTCACAACTAACCTTATAAAAAAGTAAGTTATTAAAAGTTGATAAAAATAGTCAAGATGAGGTAACTCATTTTAATGAACACTTTTAAATCATTTTACAAAGGATAGAATTTTCATATTTGGGGATCAGATAAATAAATTTTAATTCTTTCTTTTATCAATAAACTTTATCGATCAATCATGGCAGTCAAAATATTTTCAAAACTCTGTTAAAAATATACTTGTAAATAAATCAGGAATATCATTGCCACATCCAATTATAGATAAAACATTAAATCTTAAAAGGAAATGGCTTTCTCCAAAATGGCTTTCAAAATTATTTTGAAAAGAAATATTTTTCCAAATGCAATAAACCCATCAAAATTCTCATTGCCTCTTTTTCCACTTTTCAATCTAATTTTGTTTTAGGCTTCTTCATATTTCCAGTTCACATTTTTACTTCTGCTTTCAAATTTAATTTTCAGTTCATTGTACAACTGAGGAAGGTAGCCATGTTGCTTTAGAGTGTTGTCAAAAATGTTAGTTTAAAATATGACTTAAAAACAAAGTTAAACAAATTAATTTACTTGATGAATGAAAATGAAGAGCCAAATAAAATCAAGGTTGTGAATCTTTTCTCTCATTCTACAAGCATTTGTTTTGTTTTTTTAATTGTAAGCATATTTCTGTTACTGACTCAACATATAATAGCATGTCATTGGATTCACAGATCTTGGAAGCATAAATTAAAAGTATTTTTATTTGATTATGGACCTGTACTCTAAAGCTTATTTCAAAAGTGCATCCAAACTCCATCACAACCACAATCACCATCATCACCACCACCTAGTCCTGGGTATGACAATAAACTATATCTGGCAGCAAGGCCTCTGACAATGAGAATAGAGGTTTTGAGCAGCATGAAATCACCTCTTAGTTGCTGTTGTTCCCAGGTTTACACTGACCTTGAGTAGTATCACCCAGCTATGAGCAAATAGTGACCACCACCAAACAAAAACAAAACACTGTGAAAGTATAAAAAAAAAACCTTCTTATAGTAAAATTAAAAGCAATACATATTTATAGTAGAATTACCAACAGTACATTTAATAGCAAAATGACTCACGATGCGTTTTATCTGGAGTTGCGTTCAAAATATTTAGATTTTGGCATTAAATAACCCAGAGAGGTTGATATGCCACTAAACAAAACCTAACAACCAACAAGAAAGAACTTTCATGACATTAATCCATATAATATCATACATTTTTTTAAAGAAATCAAACTGTATTTTAAAATATAACTTTGACAAACCAACAACATAAAACACATGTATACTATACCATGTATTCAATTGTGAAAGCAGAATAACATCATATTTCTACCGCTTGAAAGCACCAAAGAAAATTAAATTTCAGCATTAAATGGCCCATAAGGAGTTGATATGCCATTAAACAAATAAATCTACTATCATCATCTACTATCATCCTTAACACAGCAAATTACACAGCACTTATTTCAATTAATCGTGTTACTTAGAACAATTACTTTGCTACTTACGTAAATGTGAAAAAATTTAGCTGGAAATAATACAAGTGAAAGATGGCTATAAAAATGCACTGCTGATTATTTACAGTTAATTTGTTTAAATAATGCACTGACTATTGTCCATGTCACATGGTACTAATTGCAAGTAAAAGGATGCCCTAAAATAAGTAACCACGTAATCATTTTAAGTTCTCTGAATATCAGTGCCAATCCTCAATACCAATATTTCTTTGATTCTTGGGATGTAAAGTAAGATGTGACCATGTTCATTTCTTGGGATTGGTCTCAGAGAATGTATGACCAAGCAGCTGATCAAATGGATTTTCTTTTAAGAGGACAAAGCCAAGGGATTCTCTGCCAGTCATGTAGTCATTCATAAGTGACTCAAGATTGTGGTTAAGGAGCTGAGAGAAAGAAAGGGAGAGAAGAGGGAGGGGTTCAGACCCAAGCCCCTCCGACATTATATAATGATGACAGACTGAGAAGATTGTTTCAGTCCCTTTACCATGTTAATGTCTGATTATATCTTCTGAATTTGAAGTCTAGGGATGAGGTACCCAAATTACTGATGGGCAAAGCTCAATTAGACCTTAGTCTGACATTCCATCACTTAATGCTAATCACGCACAGACAGACAGGGGTCACTATAATCTGTTAAGAATCTTTCATTTTGACATGGTTAAATGTTAAAAATGTTTAACAAAAATAAGTGACCATACTGATAATGAATCATGTATATTTTAGAAGTATAAAAAAAACATTTCAATTACTTTGGTTTGGTTTTAAAGAAATCTGTGTTTTTTTCACTTTGTAGTTTTAGGTTTGGTTTGATTTGTTTTACGACATATCAAACTCAATGGGTTATTTAATGCTAACAAGATTTTTATTGCTGGTAATATTTTTTTCCAAAAATGTATTGATGGTAATATATTTTTTCATAAAAATTAATTGCTGGGAATAATTATTTTCTTCAAAAATTCATTGCTGGTAATAATTTTTTACAAAAATGTACTGATGGTATTAAAACCTACTGTTACACTTTCATAGTGCTTTGATCCCAGTTTGGGAGGTTAACTATTTGCCCATAGCTGGAACCACCCCGGGTCAGGGTGGACCTGGGAACACCAGCAATTAAGAGGTGGCTCCACGCTCCTCAAAACCTCCTGATCAGAGGCCTTGCTGTTGTTGGACGTAGTTTATTGCCTTACCCCAGGACGTGGATCTAGTTTACCATCATACCCAGGATGCAGCATGGATTATCTAGCCATGGTTGGCAACTAGTGTAGGAGAGGGACAACTCTGAATTCAAAACTGTATGGTGGGGCTGTATTGAAATGTAATTAAGGTCTGCTCAGCAGAGTTGCAATATAAAATACAGGTTGGCTCTGTGGGTGTTGAACAAACCCAAATGGACTTGAGCAGATGGGCATGATCAGAAACAAGCAGCTATGCTGAAAATGAGAAATCATATTGATTTGCTATGTGCTTTCAAATTGAAATAACTCTGGTGATGATGTAATTGTGAGTTCAATCCCTTGGCCAGGTTTGGAAATGAGATGAGCAATATCTGAGCTGTACTAAATAAGAACAAAATCAAATATCCCTAAATATGGACAGCAGATTAAGTAAAGGGTTCAGTTCAAAATTACCTGAAGGTTATCTGAATGAACAAGTCAGAAGAAGGCTCAAGAGCATAATGACTGAAACATTGTGATAACAACAACAAAGACAAGGATAATAGTCTAAGTGTCTTCTATTGCATCTTCATAATTTTTATACTTATTAGTTCTGCAGTATATTTCTTGAATTAATATATTTTTTTCCTTTTCCTTTCATCTATTCTCTTGCTAAGAATTCTGACTCCAATTTAAGTGGAACATTTTAATTTTTTTTCATTTTGGGCACCAGCAAGCTCAAAATCCGCATACTTGAATTTCTTAATGCCCACATACAAGTTTAACAAGTCTCCACAGATGGTGTTGCATGTGGCACCATTTCTTAATAATTTTCATTGACACCTACAATCTTCAAAAAATTAAATGCAATGCCAATTGCCATCTTCTAACTTCCTGAATCCTGTTCTTTTATTGTTATTTCCTCACTAAAGACTTCTCATTCTCTGTCACTCCCAGTAACCAAGGAAAATACTTGGACAAACAACATTCCTGTGGTTCTATCAGTTCTAACCGTCAGAGCTAGGATGCGCTATGCCACTTACATTGTAGCAAACCACTCACATTCCTTCTGTATTCCATTGTTGAGAAGTAAGTTCCATTTGAATAGCATCTTCCCGTGAACCACTGCTCTGTGGAACCGATTCAAAAGAGGATGTTTCTCCCAATCACTACAATCTTAACCTGTTCAAGTCTAGGTTTAACCATTTTTCCACTCCTAACTGTATAAACTGCCTCTTAACATAACCCTCTACCTTGAGTTTCTCCTGGGCCTTGTACAGGATGAACCTTACTGTAAAAAACCCTGGGGTTCTAGCGACATTATTGCCTTGCTTGTGGTGAAATAGTTAAAAAATATAATATTGTGATGGTTGTTACTACTCCAACAATTTTATAAAATTCATACTCTGATGGCTTACATTGGAACACCAGTCCTTGTATGACCACCAAAGTTAAGAAACATCAAGCTTGGTCAATACCTAGATGGGTGACTACTTGGGAATATCACATGCTGTAAGCTTGGATGTGCAGGTGCTGTAATGGATAACAGTTCAGAATTGGAAATCAGAGAGCCAAGTTCAAATTCCAGTCAGGTTTGTTATATTCATCTTACATGCAAATACCCTTGGCAAAGTTATGAACCCACTTCTTCTCCCCACAACTATGGGTTAATTAGTAGAACTTGTAACAGTAAAAATTATTATTATCCTCCCGAACAAATTTTTACAATCTAGAAATATTTTCTAGCTTTAAATAACCAGCAAAGGGTCGATAAGCTGTAAAGAACAAATCAATCAATCAATCAATTTTACTGTGATACATTTACATTTATACTTTTTGAAGGGAAGTGTAGGCGTCGGTGACAGTATAAGGTGCAAACACAAGTTCATATCGAGACATACATGATAGAAATATTGAGGAAATCTGCTTGTATCATTTCAGTTCAGAAGCTATGTGAAATAAAAGGGAACACAATGTTGATATTTAGTTGGGACCCTGTTTGGATTAACCAAGAAGCCCCTAACAGAATTTGGTAGATTTTAACACTCTCAAAAGAAACAAATTCAATGTGCATGGATTATATATATATATATATATATATATATATATATATATATATATATATATATATATATATATATATATATATATTATCCATACATCAAATATTGCTGTCACATCTGCTCTGGAGCTTCTGTGATATATCTAGAGATTCTTGACAAAATCCAAAGAAGAATCTGCAACATTATTAGTCCTGACCTGGCATCTTAGATTCGGTTGCTTTCCCAATGAAGCCTTTCTGTGCCTTTTCTATAAACATTTTCATAGTAATTGTTCTAATAAGTTTTTCTCATTGGTACCTCAAGTTCATGAATTTAAGTACAGTACTAACTTGTCAGCTTGGTCACATAATTTCAAATTGCTAGTTTTAATTTTAAGTTCAGTACTAAAAGGACACATGGCATAGTGGATAAAGGCATTGGTTAGATCCAGTGACACAACCCAAAGAATTGTGAGTTCAATACCTTGTTAGAGCAGTGGAGAACTTGGAGAGGGGAATTAACAGGTGATAACTGATAACTGACATCCATTAGACATGGCACATGAAACTAGAACAGTCTACCCAAGTGAGCGAAATAAAGGGTTCAGTCCAACATTCCATCCACCTGAAGATGGCCGGAGTGTACAATGGCTGAAACATGATAAATATGGCAACAAAGATGAGGACAATAGTCTGAATAATGTAAATAGTGTACATAACACCTCATCTTAGAAATATAGACAGAGACTACAAGTTTCTTCTACACTTGGTTACATTTTTCCCCAAATCAGATATTCTGATTCATGCTATACTAATTTTGACCACTAGCCAGATATGAATGCTTCAAATGACCAAAACTCAACTAAAAATCCGTTAGCTCTGCAAGGCTCTGCACATATCTTCCATTTTTACTCAAACACTCAAAGAAACAAAAAGCAATACAATCCAGTATTTCCATCCAATACACCCACCCCAACCTAAAGAAACAAAAATTAAAACTAGAGCAGATTTGAGCCTCAAAAATGACATAAAAACCCATGATGGGGACATTCGGCAGTTTGGATGGCATCTTGACCCAAGTTCATACATTTCATCGAAAACCAACCTCCCAGCTAAGTGACTTGAATTAATTATATATATATATATATATATATATATATATATATATAAAGATATGTTTGGTGGTACAAAATTTTATCACTGCCATGAACAGACAAAAATTAGTTTTATTATTACCACTCATGATAATAAAAAGTAAAATTGAAAAACGGACTAGCTAACCGGTTTCGTACTTCGCTCAACAGAGCTAAATCAAGGTAAACAGAGTAAATTATATAATTAAAAAAAAAAAACAATGGACAAAGTTTATTGGTGGGAAGAAAAAAATAAATAAATAAATAAAAAAAATAAAAAAATTTTAAATGGTAATTAGTTGGAGGCCTAATATAAAGTCCTTCTGTTTAGAAAGAGAAGGCTTTAATGATAGAATATAGATGGCCTCCAACACTTTTGGGTGGTAATTTGAGTGGGCCTTGCTAAGGATGGTAAAAGTGTCCACACTAAAACTAACAGCACAATTATGGCTATTTATAAGGTGTTCTGTGATGGAAGAACGGTACGTATTGGTCAAATTATCCAAGGGAGTGTACTTCTGGTTTCAGATTTTCACTCGAATGTGTTGTTTTATTCTAACATCTAGCCTTTGCATCGTTCTCCCTATGTAGTGCAACCCATATATATATATATATATTACATTTCAAACCAGTCACAACATATTACAATGAATTTAAACCCATGGTTTTGTTGATAACATTTCTTTCTCTCACATGGTCATGCACAACGTCATAGAAGCGCATTACAAATTTACAACCTGCATCTGCTATTCTGCGACCATTATCGTCACATGGTAAACTTCTATGTAAACATAACAAGCTGTCATCTTTGATGGTGAACATCTCTGTTGAAATGTCCATATAACCACTCTGATGATGGCTCATGGGAGCCGAAAGCTTAGATGGAGGAACAGCACAATAAAAAAATATCCTAATGTTGGATGTTAGTTTTTGTCTTTATTTTCTAAACCACTATATGAAGCTTAGAACGGCTCATAATCAAACATAATAGACATTCATTGTCTGTTATATTTAACAATATATGTTTGTGTGTATATATATATATATATATATATATATATATATATATATATATATATATATATAATATATTATAATATTTTTTGTTTTTAAAAATATGATTCCTTCACTACATAAGAGTTCTCATGTTTCAAAAGAGAGAGCCGAGAGCCCTAACATAATTTTTTGAAGTTATGTTGAGTTAAGGTGACTGGACCCGCTTCCTCGTCAAGCAAGATTTTGGGAATAAGCTATCTTTTGGTTAGCGCGTGTTTATAAGTGCGGTCTCTTGGAACATTAGTTGCTATGGAAACGGCTAGTGTCGGCCATTTTGGTTAGTTGGTTCAAAGAGCTAAGAATTAATTTTTATCTACAGACCAGTCCACTTCGAAAAATGTATGTCAAGTTACAATGGGGATTCTATTTCAAGAGTGACCGTAGGTTATGCTGGTTAGACGGCGATTTTTTATGGCATTGCCGCGGGTCGTTGAGTGACGAGAAGGTTGTGTTTCATTATTATCTATTTGATCTGTTTATTTATTTGTTTATTCACATGGCTTTTTTTTCTTTTTTTTTTTATACTTTAACAAAGGGTTTTTCTCAATAATTATTGGGCTGAGCTTTTATGGCTTTTAAACTATGGACTTTATTTGTTTATATCTATTTATTAATTATTTAATGCGAAAAATTTAAAAGCAAAAACTATTATAATATAAGCTCTACTTCTGTATGGAGCATTGTCTTTTTGAAAATAAAAGCAAAAATACTAAGGAACACCGGATTATTTACCTAACGTGTTCTTTCCTATTTTTCTGCATACCTGCATACATATATATATATATATATATATATATATATATATATATATATATTATTCAACTGAAGTTCAATTCAATCAAATGCAGTTTCTCATTGATTTCTTTAATACATTGGTGCATTTTTTTTCAGCCACAGCCACATACAGTGTAAATATTGCATTTTTAGATCTTATTATACAAGCATACATGCAAGTAAAAGTTTCATTGATAAAATCAATTGTCAGACACTTGAAAATAGAATTTTAAGCATTTAACAATCAGTTCTATCACTATGAAACATTTACTTAAGCATATGCTCAAATATTTTTAATAAGATTCAGAAAAATACCATATTTAAACTATATTTGAAAGTTAAAATTAGCATTCATTCCAAGGTGTATAAATATGAAATCTGACAATAAATTTATCAAACACCTTACAAAAGTAAGAGAACGAGAATAGAAAAAGTAAGAGAAAAAAAAAAGAAGAAGAAGAAACAATTAAAAGGGAGGAAAGAGAAAAAATGAAAAAGATTAAAAAAAAAAAATGGAGTAGGGAGAAAATTTTTGTTCTCTTATTTTTTCTTGTACTTTTTGATTTTGTTTTCCTGCTTCATTAAAATTATTAAATCTACGAGCTTCCTTTTGATTTTTTTATCTTAAAAACTTTTCTGTGTTGAAATGCCTCGGTAAGGAATTTTTCCTTGGGAGGTGAAATGGGCATACATATGGGGTACGAGTTTCATCAAATGTAAATTATCTATATATGCTCTGTAATAAATATATTGAGCTCTCTTTGTGGATCAGTTTTAATATTTTTATTATTAGCATTCACTTGGAATATTTACCCACAGATTTTTACCTGTATATATCTATATATATATATATATATATATATATATATATATATATGAAGAAATATAGTCTTAAAGTGTGCTATATTTATGGGATAAAGTGCTCAATATCAGAGATAGAGCATGTGTGAATATAAAAGTGAACATAGAAGTCAACACTTAGAGGCGACAGTCTGTTTCATGCTAGTGCAATTGTCAGGCAACTATATATATATATATATATATATATATATATATATATATATATATATATATGTATGTATACATATTTTTAATCATTTCAACCCAAGCAAGGCAATAAGGCCACTCAGACATGAATGATTACTAAGTGTGAAAGAATAAGAAAAAGACAAACCTTATTGAGGAGTGAGAGCAATAACAGAACAGAAATTAAGGAAACAGAAGATAATGATTGACATTGCATTTAAATTTTTGAAGATCAAAATTGACTGGAAAGCAAGAAGCTGGAAAAGTGTTCCTTAAGCGAAAAGTATGGTAGAAGAAACTGCTAGCATAGAACTTCTGGTTACATCTAGCCATTTCCAATGTAAAATGCTGCCAATCTTCATTCTAGGTCCATAACGGAAAGTAATATTTATTCTTGTTGAATACAAAAGATTTGGCACAAGTGGAGATGGGGAAAGGCTGGTCTTCAATCTGCCTTATCTTAAACTTGGCCAGCCACAAACACTGGCCAAAGGATCTATAATATTCCTTGCACCAAAACACCACACTCTTACCTTCCATTCTTACTACAGCCATCACAATACTTCAGAGTCTCTATGAAATCCTAACCAGTCCCCGTACGTATAATTTATCTGATGTGCAGAGAGTGAGGGTGATAAAAATAATAATTTATTAAAAATGAAACCCCAATGAATATTTACAATAGAGGAAAATTCATCAGAACAATTACCATGAAAGTATTTATAGAAAAGACACAAGGAAACAACATTATGACAGTTGGAAAGTGTCTGAAGCTGAGATGCCTGGTCAGGACCAATAACATTGCACATTCATCTTTGGAATCTATCAAGAATTTCTAAATATAGAAATAGCTGGAGCCCCAGGCCATATATATTTCTCATGACTATAAACATTATTTTTACTGCGTACATGTTCCATCTGTTTTTTTTTTTATTTTCTTAAACAGTGAATTAGTTACAACCAGCCTAGATCAAGAAATACTACTAAGTCTAGGCTGGTTTTTATCAATTTCACTCTTTAAGAAAATAAATAAAACAGATAGCAACTCAAACATGTGTACCTAGCAAAAATAAAATTTATAGTAAGAAGAGATACTATTGGATTATATATATATATATATATATATATATAATGAAATTATTTCACACTGCTCTGTGGAACAGACTCCCAAGATGATGTTTTCCTGATCACTACAATCTTAACCTGTTCAAGTCTAGAGTTAACCATTATATTCCCCTCCTATCCATAAAAACTACCCCTTAACATAACACTCTACCCTGAGTAGCCCCCTGGCCTGGTACAGGGTGAAGCTTACTATAGGCACACACAAAAAGTTTAATTAAATTCAACCGTCCATTTAATTTTTTATTATATTTTTCCAATTTTGAAAAAGATATTGCAGGATTGAAATTGTGAACACATAGTTCATGAGTGTTTTGTCATTTTGTACTTTCATCTGTCTGTTATACTCTGCTCCAACTAAGGTCTCTTTCTGATTCACTGTATGTGTTGTTGGACTGATGTGAAAGAAAAGTTAAAAATAAAAGGTCACCCTCTGCATAGAGGCTCCAAGCACCATATCTCCCTTACAAAATTAACCCCATAAAAAAAAAAGACATAAAATGACTGAATCATGAATATTGCCACTAAAGCAAAAGCATAACAAAAAACACTGAGTCATGATCCACCCTGTCTGCTTTTAAGGATGATGCTCACAACACTGTGAGCAGAGCTGCAGGTGAGTGGGGAAGCCGCCAACCAGTGACCTCAGTCAACTGAACTGTCACACACATCAACCCCAGATTGCTCCCTTGCCCACCAAGAGGCATTCCACCTTGATTGTCTGTATTGGAAATACAAATAATTTTTATCTTAACAATTCTTGTTTTCTTCCTTTTTTGCCTCACTGGGGGTACTTGATTTCTTTGTTATTGCACTAATAACATGTCTCAGTTACTATCAAAAATGAAGTGATATTTTATAGAAAGTAGAAATTAGTCCAAAGTGAAGAGGCCACAGAAGATTTCAGGATATTATCAACGGCGTAACCTGATATGCATCTTTTTTTACATTTTGTCAATATATTTATCTTCAGGTTTTTTCCACAAGCTGAAAAGCTATGGTATCTCCGGGCATGTTTTTTTTTTTTGTAAGTTGTCCTGAACAGCCACATCTGTGTCCTTTCATACTTATGTGGATGTCCCTCAGGGATCCATCCTTGGTCCTACACTATTTTTAATCTTCATTAACGACCTTCTTGATAACATCAGCTCTCAACTTGGTATCTACACTGACGGCACTACCATTTACTCCTGCTTCAATAGTAACGCTGATCAGTCAGAGAAGGTCAAAATGGCAGCCAATGGACAAAACAACCTCAAGTCCATAGTTAACTGGGGCAAAAGATGGCTTGTTTTAATGCCTCTAAAAATATCTTCTCTCCATTAATCATCTGAGAGGCCCCACTCTGTCTTCCATCAGCATGGCTGATGCTATCCTCCAAGAAAGTGACTCATTTCACCTTCTCAGGTTAATGTTTTCAGCTGACATGAAGTGGAAAGACTATATTGAATCCACTGCTAGGTGAGCTGCTAAGAAAGTCAGTCACTGTGCTGGGTAAGACAATTTTTCTCCCTGGATTCTATCTTGCATATCTATAAGTCTACCATTCATCCATGCTTAGAATATTGCTGCCATATAAGGTCCACTGCTCCTCCTATTTTCCTGGAGCTCCTTCATAAGATCCAAAGAAGAATCAGCAATATTATTGGTCCTGATCTGGTGGCTCGGCTTCAGTCACTTGCCCACCACTGTAAGGTTGCCTCTCTGTGCCTTTTTTATAAATATTTTCATGGTAATTGTTCGGATGAGCTCTTAGCTATGATACCTAGACTGTATGAATTTAAACACAATACTAGACTGGTGTCAAGATCTCATCAATGTATAGTTTAGCTGGCTAGTTGTAGCCATAACTTCTATGCTAACTGTTTCTTATCATGCACTTCTTGCTTGTGGAACTTCGTCCTGACTCCATACTTTCCCACCAACTTTAATCTGCAAAACTTTAAATGCAATGTCAATCGCTATCTACTGTCTTCCTGATTGCTCTTCTCTTTCTTCTTATAAATATTTCTGTTCCTAATTCTCCTACACCCTGTAACACCTTGAGTGTGAGGGATTGCACTGCCTTGATTGAAGTGATACCAATTAAAAAAATTAAAAAAATATATGTAATTACATAGTGTTGTAATTGCTGGTTTCAGACTTCCTAAGTAATCCTTATGAAACTGTAGGAATGTTTAATATGTCCATCTATTTTTCTGTCACCTATTTTTATTTTTTGCTCAGTCCGCTGGTTTTACTTGCAAAGTTTATGCACAAAAAAGATTGTGAATAATCTATGCAAATTCTAACGATGCTACTTGAAAACAGAATAAAATAAATCTCTCCTGTAGAAAATTAATGAAAAATTGCAACATTGGAATTCCTCATTGATATCTAGGATGAAGCTTCTCTTATGAGTGAATTACTGGAAAGCAAAAGTGTCATTGTTCATATGCAATCATTTTTTACAGAAAAAGAAAAGAGTAACTTTATTGTTCTGGAGATTTCCATGCTTCTTGTATTGCTATAATCGCACCAGGCGATCTCTGTTTAGATAATGGCCTTTGAGAATGAAGGAAATATTTTATTTCATTTTCTTTTTGTCTGAGACTTTCAGATGAGCTCTTGCACATATTCAAAGAAACTTTTGGACTGGCTTCATTTAATGATTTACTGTTTGATTCTCACTATATTTTGGCTGGTTGAAAGATACAAAAAATAAAAACAAAAATAGTGAAAGTAAAAAAGTTCAAGTATTTAGTGAAGAAAATCAGAATTATTGAATAAGATAATGAAATTTTGAGGTTGCTATGTAAACAATAAAATTTTATATATATATATATATATATACACAAATGTAATGAGAATGAAAATAACATAAATTCTAACGTTCACAGCATTAATTCAAAAGGGCTCAATACCAAGAGTAGAGCAATAATTATTTATTATAATTTTTACATACGGACAAAACAACTTATTCACTACAAAGATGCATTCTTGTTTCGATGCACCAATTAGTTCTAACTTGACATGATGCATGCACATCGAAACAAGAATGCATCTTTGTAGCGAGTAAGTTTTTTTTGTCTGGATGTAAAAATTATAATATATATATATATATATTTTAAACATGTAGTATTGAATGTTAAAGACAACATAGTCTTGCATATTTTCTTTTGAATTTTCTCATATTCTCTAATGAGACTTTTTATATGAGAAAATTCAAAAGAAAATATGCAAGACTATGTTGTCTGTAACATTCAATACTATATGTTTAAAAGAAAAATTGCTGCCAAATTATATATACATATATATATATATGTGTGTGTGTGTGTGTGTGTGTGTGTGAAAGAAGATTTGATTCCAAAACACATAATCAAATCTATTTTCAATAAAAATAAAATTGTTGTCAAATTTCTTAAAAACTTTGTCGGATTTCTAGATACTATTTTAAAAACATATATTGTCAACAGGGAAAACACATGGATAGACGTAAAAAGATATAAATCTTTTACTTTCAACCCATTCTGAACGATTGAATGAGGATTTGCCTTGGATTAATCTCAGAAAAGGCTGTATGAATTTCTTGCTTTCAATCCATTCTGAAAATGAGATGAGGATTTACCTTTAATTCAATACAAAAAACTGGGAAAAATGGATTAACAACTTTAGGCAGGAACTAAGGATTATAAAGAAAAGATACAGAATAAATATTAAGAGCATTTTTTAAAAGTCACTTATTTTCTGTCTTCTTTAATCACGAGAAACACCAACATAGGAAAAGTACTAATGATTCATTATTTTAGCATATGTACAAATACACATACACAGATTGCTTTCTTTCATTTTTGGGATCTGATGAAACCTAGAAAGGTGAAACGTGTAATCCAATCTATTTTAATGAAGCGTTTTACATTTGTTAGATTTCTTTAAAACTTTGTTCGGATTCTATGTATTATTTTAAAAACATATATATATATATATATATATATATATATATATATATAATGTCTAAAATTTGGTATATTAATGGGGGAAAGGTGCTCACTATCAGAGATAGTGTATTTTTAGATGTATATATGGTTTGGATATTGTGAAACTAAGTCACATTGCAATGTTGATTTCTATGCTCTCTTTATCTGTTCATATATATATATGGAAGATCTAAATTACAGAAAATCAATATTATTTATGAATTCACAGGCCCCTAAAGGAATTATGTCCTTAATCAAACCAAATTTATGAATAATTATATTGGACATACCATTACATGCCTATCAAGAACACTCACATTACACCTTTCTGACCAGAGCTCAATTAGGATTCATTTAAACACACATGGAAACCTACCAAACTCTGCCTGAAACATCCTTGTAGAAAATATATGCATAATAGCCTCAGCCACATGTAAAGAAAGACAAAAATAATGGAAGCACTAATAAAAAAAGGAAAAAGCCAACACTCAATAACATCAGCTATGAACACAGCCATAACGTACTGACCATGTTTTGAAAGAAAAACATTCCTGTAAAAAAATCTATACATTCAGTTAAAAATAAAAATCATCCTTGATAGTGGCTAAAGAAATAGCCAAAAGTATTCAGATATACAGAATATTTGGACAATTTTTACACAAAAGAAAACACTTTTGTGAACACAAGAACAATTAAAGAAAAAACTTAATCACATTAACTTATCAGTCATCTTTAATTATATATATATATATATATATATATATATATATGTATGTATGTTGGAGAAAATGATAAAAAATTTTTACATACCAAAACAATGTTAGGTAATTTAATGACAAAGTAGAAAAAAAATTTGTGCACCATATTTTGTCCTCTAGGATATCATCAAACTAGAATAATATTTACATTGATATAATTACAAATCTGCATGAAGGAGAGGGTCACTGAAATTTTATACTTTCAGATATAAATTATTTTTTCTTTTTTTTCTATTTTGGTATGTTATGGGTAAATAGTTATAACCAATTTCAATGTGGGATACTTAATAACAAAAAGGATAAAAACATAGACAAAAAATATCCATAAAAACACGAAATTAAAAGTTTAAAATTTCAGCAACTCCTCCCCTTCTTAACGTTAATGATTACAACAATGAAGACCTGAGGAATTAAGGAACAAAATGTATCACAAAAACTTTTTCCACTGTCATTAATTTTCCTATGTGTGTGTGTATATGTATATATATATATATAGATATGGATAAAACAACTGAAAAGTTGCAAATTAAAAGTTATTCAATTAATTTCTGAGGAAAGATCGAGGCGATCTGAAATATCAAATATAAATATATAAAAACATATAAATAAATACTTTCACAAAAAAAACATTCAATTTTTTTTCTCTTAATTTGCAACTTTTCAGTTGTTTTATCCATATTTTATATACATATCAAGAAAGTATACGTGGCTTCTCATTATGCTATATATATATATATAGATAGATATAGATACACACACAGACACACACACACATGTATATATATTTATATATACATACATATTTAGTGTATAGAGGCAGAAGATCATTGTTCAAAGATATATTGCTAACAGACAATGAATGTCTATTATGTTTTATCATGAGCTTGCATCGTTTAATGGCTTTAGTTTCAAGAGAAACATTTGGATATTTCTTTATTATATTGGTTGTCTATCTAAGCTTTTGGCTCACATGAGCCCATCATCAGAGGAGTTATATGGACATTAAAACAGAGATGTTCCCAATCAAAGATGACATCCTTTACATAGAAGTTTGCTATGCAGCGATAATTGTCCTCATCTTTATTGTCATATTCACAACGTTTCAGTCATTGTATGCTGCAGTCTTCAGGTTAGACATGTTAGAATTTCAAACAGAACCCTTAATTTAGTTCATAGGGGTAGATTATTCTAGATCCATGTGCCATGCCTTTTCTGGATAACTCGGGTTCAGTTAGTTATCTTTTTAGTGACTCAGCTCCCAAAGTTTTGTTCACCTCTTCTGTGGCCAGGTATTGAACTCACAACTCTCTGGGTCAAGTCACTGGATTACTTCAACCAACACTATTGTCCACTAGGCCATGTCTCGTTACAAGTTCAATACCTGGCCACAGCAGAGGTGAACAAAAACTTGAAGAGTTACTAAAAAGGGAATTAACTAGGCTGGCGTTACTAAAAAGGGAATTAACTAGTGTAAATAGTTACAATACCTCATCTCAGAAATATAAAAAGATGTTTTAATCCTTTCAATAACTTTTCCTTTGATTGCCAAGTTATGAAAACTTGTGGCACTTGACGTCTCTCTTCTGCTTGGGGTGGGGTGTTCGTGTCGGCCAATCAAATATGCCAAAAGTTAATTCATTTATTTGGTTACAGAAAAGAAAAACACTGACAATTCCACATCAGATACAGAACATTAGCCAACAATTGGCATTGATTGAAAAGGGTTCATCTTAATATTAAAATTCCAGCGTACGTAATTAAAGAGCTGCCTGAGGCGTCAATGCTACAAAAGTTTTGTGTTTGTCAAAGAAACAAAAGAAATAACTGATCCGCCATTTGTTATCCTCAAACCCTTTACGCCTTTCGCTCTCCCCTACCCCATGGCCAGGCATGTGGCAGGCATTGCCTGGCTTAATGCATTTCAGTAATGACACACCAAGGCTGGGTACAAATCACGCTAACTCTGATAGTGGATGGACCTGGTGAAAAATCTAATAAACTATTTAATTAATTTATCTGCTGGTGGGGAATTGGAGGTCGGGGAGGAGAAGGTTGTGTGAGAGTGAGTGATTCTTTTTTTTTTTTTTTTTAAATGTGTTTGTGAGTCTACTGAAAGACACTGTGTACATGTCGGAGTGTTGAAGTGATGAAGAGAGTGGAATTAGCAAGCCTATGTAGCCAGCTGTTTCTGAGTTACAGACAAATGTGAAGCTGAGAAGAAAAGGTAAACTCTCTGCGTGTGTGTGTAAAAGAGAAAGACTAAAGAAATTTGAGGAATGCGTATCTGTATTTTGAATGTCCACCAAATATGACAATGCTCTGTATTCATTAAAAAATTTTTGATAGAGAACGAGGAAATTCATGTGTGTGTGTGTGTGTGATGTTGAAAGTATTTGCTTTGTCCATCCCAAGGACAGTGTAATTTATTTTGTATTAATCTTTGCTTATATATATATATATATATATATATATATATATCAATTTAAATGTTAATTTTAGTGATTACTCATATATTAGTAGGTGGTCTATTTATTTATTAAACAGTATATATTTCTTTATTTTCATTGATTGTCCTGAAAGAATAAGATTTCCCAAACATTCAGGTTGGTAGATGAAAATAAATATTACTGTTTATATATGTATGTATGTATATATATATATATATATATATATATATATATTTGAATTGGACAAAGTCCGACAATTTATTTAAAGACATTTATGATATGTTTAACGTTCTTTTTATAGATACAAGTATTTAAGCAAATGCTGTAAAACAGCATTTGCTTAAATACTTGTATCTATAAAAAGAACGTTAAACATATCATAAATGTCTTTAAATATATATATATATATATATATATAGAGAGAGAGAGAGAGAGATGGATAGGTGGATAGATAGATAGATAGTAAAGGTAATGAATCCATTGGTATATAATTGAAGTGAAATCCTAGAATATTTTTGTTGGTCGAAATTAAATTATTCCGCATATGAGGTGAATTTGAATTTTATTGTGTGTTAATTATATATGTATATATTGCAAAGATAGGGCTGGTGTTAATAAAAAAATGCTTGATGTAATGCAACTGAGCTATTAATTCTATATTCAACACCTGAGGATTGCATTGTAGATGAAACTCTGAATTGTGCTATCGTTAAAGGATTATATATATATATATATATATATATATATATATATATATATATATATATATATGTATACACATATATATATATATATATATATATATATATATATATATGTATGTATACATATGTATATATATATATATATATGTATGTATACATATGTATATATATATATATATATATGTATACATATATATATATATATATATATATATATGTATACATATATATATATATATATATATATATATATATATATATATATATATGTATGTATGTATGTATACATATATATGTATACATATATATATGTATACATATATATATGTATACATATTTATCAGCATCTCTTAAACAAAAAAATTAAATAAAAAAACTAACATTTTTACTTTTGTTTATAAATACTTGTTGCAAAATAAGATCTCTACATTTTCATTGATAAAGTCCATCAGAGAATGAAACATGCCAGCTAAGAAAAGTTTTCCTTTTGTCTTTATTCATATTGTGCTTTTACAAATGTATTTTAGTTATATCTGAAATTTTATATATATATATATATATATATATATATATATATATATTCACAAAATATATATATATATATATTCACAAAATTATTGAACTTAAAAAAGTAATTTTTTAAATCTCTCCATTCCTGAAAGAATGAATCCTTTAGCATCTTTCATAATTTACCTTGACTTTTCAGTTAACCTGATGAATATTTATCAGTGTCTTTTAAATATAAAAATTTTGAAAATGCTAACATTTTTACTTTTGTTTATAAATACTTGTTGCAAAATAAGATCCGTACATTTTCCCGGATAAAGTCCATTAGAGGAGGAAACATGCCTGCTAATATATGTCTCCCTTTTTTCTTTATTAATACCATCCTTTTATATTTTAAAGAATGCTTATGCAAAAATGTAATGATCAAATTAACAAAAGCAAAAGTACTAACCCTAATAATTTCTGGGAAATGTTCAATATTGTATCTCAGAGATTCACAGAATACAAAAATATTTGGGGAATAAATATTCCAAAATGTCATTATCTAAATAACAGGAATGAAGATACTCGTCCAACTAATTCTTTGGAAAAGGACATTATTTGATATTAGAACTTTATCATGAGTCCTATAACGCAATAGTGTTTTAAAGACACTACATGTACTGCAGCCGTAGCAGCAGTGGTGTGTCTAGGGCAAAATATCCTGAAGGAGTCCATCCCTCCAGGCTGATTTTGAATTCACAGTTTTAGATTTCATAGACTGGTTGTCACTTCAAAGCAAGAGAACGTAGTCTACCCTGCTGTTTTACCAATAGTGAACAAAACAGAACCATCTTCTGGATTCCTGAATCTTTTCCTTTATTGTCCTTCTCCTCTTTAAAGTCTTCTCATTCTCCTTCACCCCCTGTAAATCCCTGCATCTTAGTGGCTTTATTGCCTTGCTTGGGTTGAAATGATTAAGAAAAAAAAAGATGTTCTATTATCACAATCAACTTTGACCTTCAAAAATTTAAATGCAATGTCAATCGTCATCTTCCGTTTTCTTAATTCCTCTTCTTTTATTCTTCTCATTTATTAATAATGTTTTTCTGATATTTTTTTCTTTAACATTCTATAACCCCATGTATCTTAGTGGCTTTATTGCCTCGGTTGGGGCAAAATGATTAAAAAAAGGAAAAAAATAAGACTATTAATCGAATGCTTATTTTCTTTCTTTTTTTTTAAGCATTTCACCCCAAGCAAAGCAGGAAGCCACAAGCTCACAAGGGGTTACAGAGGATTTGAAACGAGAGCAGATAGGAGTGATAGAGGAAAAGATGAGGAGAAGTATAGTGGATAGATCAAGGCAACTGGAGATGTCGATTGACATTACATTTGAATAGTTGGAGATTATAGCTATCGGGGAAACAGGAAAAGGGAAGGGAGTTCCACAGGTGAGAGGTGTGAGATATGAAGCTATTGGAATAGAAGAGATGGCTACATTTAACAGTTTCAACAGTGAAAGGGTGAGAGCGGGATGCCAGCCTCGTAGGACGCTTGAATTCATGAAGTCTGGGAACCAGCGAAAGCAGCTCATCGGAGCAATTACCATGAAGGTATTTGTAAAAAAGACAGAGAGAGGCGACGGCACGTCTGTGAGAGAGCGACTGCAGACGAGCATGTACACATCTAATGAGCATCAAAAAATGTTGAAATATAACAAATGTCATTACAATTGGTTACTGTTTTCTATTAGTCAATGACTACAGATAAAATTTTATTTATAAACTAAGAAAGAATGGCTAAGACTTAATAACCAATGAAAAGAGTCTACATAACTTGATATGTTTTGAAATGCATTAACATGTGTTATGTGAATGTGATCAAGCAAAGGAAAGGAGATATGCGTGTGTGTGTGTATGCATGTTTGTATGAATCTTTCAGATTTGAGTTGCTGTGAGCTTGTATGCGTTAGCAAGAGAGCCAAGAAGGAAAACTTTGAAAGCAACTTTGCAATTTAATTAAAAAGGGCAAGAGAAAATTTTAGAGTGTGTGAAAATGGTGAGAAGAATTCAAATTACAAGTAACTCAATTCTTTCGCTCTTGAGGGGAACAAACACTTATTTTTTTTAATTCTTTTAATTTCTTGTTCTTGTACTTCATCTTTTTCATTACAATTATCGGTATTTACAGGGATATTCAAAATCTAAGGACATATATATTCCTTCACTCAAAACACAAGTACAAGTTTTACTGAGAATGTATGAGCCTTTCTCAAATCATATGTATCTGGATCCAAATTTCTAAGCATATACCCAAATCCTGTGTGAGTGTGTGTGTGTACACAATATACTGTCCTCCTCCTGATTACTATTTTCTATTTCTGCTCATTACTAAAGTTTCGGTTCCTAATTCCTCCGCACCATGTAATCCCTTGTACTTTAGTAGCTGTACTGCCTTGCTTGGGGTGATACCAATTAAAAAAAAACTATGTGTTTGTATGTGTTAAAGTAATTGGGTGTAATTTCCCTTGTTTTGTGATTACCTCCCTTTGGAGAATTCTTTCGTTTGTAGAGGACTATAAATAGTCACTATGCTGGTATCAATTATTCTAAGAGGAATAAAGCTTCCTTAATCCTTCTCTTGCTCTCTTTTGTTATTAAAGATATATATATATTTATGTATATATATATATAGAAGCAAAGAAAATAAAAATTCAGTGACAATATTTACCCACTTAGGCATTGAATTACATCACTTAGAGTATACCATAGTTTACTTTTATATACAGTTTTAAGAATATTTTAGGGTGGTCTTAAATTTTAAAATTTTGTTAATATTTAATGATTTTTTTTTCCACTTTACACCTATTTATAAGTACATTTTAATTTAATCAATTAGCCCCAAACAAGACAATAATGCCACTAAGATGCAAGGGTGTGAAAGAGAATAAAAATACTTTAGAAGGAACCGGAAACCCAATCATAAAGGGATAAACCTTTACTTTCATTCAAAAAAACAGTGAAGAGTGTGAACCAGATGGCAGGCAAAATCATCTACTCCTATTGAGGAAAAAAAAAATAAATGGCAAATAAAATTTCAGAGATTAGGCAGAGACATTAAGAGTATGGAGTTGATTTAGACTTTAGAAGGAACTGGAAACTCAAACAGGAAACAAAAGACCAGGGAAGAATGTGCCTTGCAAAATAATCCACAGAACAATAGCCTAGTGGATTAAAGTGTTGGTTTGTGAAATTGGTGACATAGTAATTGTGAGTTCAATCCCTGCGCTGGGCAGTGTGCACTTGGACTAAGTGGAAACATAGAGCAATAACTGAGCAGAACTAAACTAAAACTAAATGAAATATCCCTAGACATGGGCAGTGAAATAAGAGCAGTTTACCTCTGTATATTAAATAATGATTTCAGTTTGGAATTTCTTATAGGTTACTTGGACTAACATACAGGGTGTTTCACAATTTTTGAAACAAAATGATCAGGCACAAATCAAAGACCACAAATGATAGAGTAATAGAAATTACATTTATTAAAAGAAAAATGGATAACATTTTAGGATCTGCAACCATTTAGCCTCAAACATGAACCAAAAATGTCAAGAGAAGCTCAAAAGTACATGCTCCAAATATCTGCCATTCCGTAGAAGGCACTGTTGAATGTGTTGTAGTAAACCCTCCTACAGTAGAATGAACTCTTCCTCTGTTGTGGTAAACCCTCCTACAGTAGAATGAACTCTTCCTCTGTTGTGGTAAACCCTCCTACAGTAGAATGAACTCTTCCTCCTCTCATAAATACAAACTGTGAGAGTTGGTTGATGCGGCAGGTTTTGGGAAGTAGTAGACGCAGTGCTAATCTACCGTTTGGACGTACACCACTAGCTACTTATTACTAACACTATTGTTTTGTATATATCTTCAATATACTTGTTTCGACCTACCTTTGTCTTCCATGTCTTTCTTCCTGGCCCCTAAACAAGCCACAACAGAATGCAAAGTTGTTGGTAACACATGCACATTCCTTCAGGGTGATCGCTTGAATCTTCTCAGTGATGGCTGCCTTCAATGCAGCAATAGTGTGAGGGTTGCCCTGGTAGATGTTATCCTTGAGTAACCCTCAGAGAAAGAAACCTAGGGGGTTCAGGTCAGGCAAGTGAGGTGCCCATTCCACCAGCTTTAAAGCTGATGAAAGGCCCCCCGCAAAACTTTTCATGGAGCCATGCCATGTTAATATTAGCGGTATGAGGAGGAGCACCATCCTACTGGAATCACTGTTTCTTCTCATCAAGGTCCTCATACTCCTCAAGCTCTCCCCATCTGAGAGGTCACTGCTTACAACGCAAACACTCTGAACACCCAATAAAGGGCACAACAGATGAAACCTTGTGATAACAACAAAGATAAGGATATTAGTATGCATATAAATACTGTAGATAATGATGACTCCTCATACCAGTAATTCAAAAAGAAATTTCCTCATGGATGAACAGAAAACTTTAGGCAACAGATATGTCATTCTATTTGAAGGAAAATGTGGAAAGAAAAGGATGCTTGTATCAGAAGGAAGACAGTTGAAATTTCTAGGATGCATAAAGAAGAAAGAGAGCTTGAAGATGGACATATTGAAGCAAAAGAAACAGAAGAAAATAATGAGTAACCTACCTAATAAGTGTGTGTAAAACAGCACACTACATCTTCTTGTTTTCCACTGACATGAAGTGGAGCCACTACACTGATTCAATCTACTGCAAGGAATGTGTTGTGCCAGAAGATTTTACTCATCACATTGCACATTTACAAATCTACCATTCATCCATGCATTGAATACTGTTGCCATATCTGGTCTGGTGCCCCCACTGTACATTTGTGATTCTTGACAAAATCCAAAGAAGGGTCTGTAATGTAATAATCCTGACCAAGCATCTTGACTCCAGTCACTTTCTCTCACCGACATGACCTGGCCTTCCCTCTGTCTTTTCTACAAATATTTTCATGGCAACAGCTTTTATACCTGATACCCTGCATACAAAAATTTAAGTGTGCTACTAGATTGGCATCTAGGTCCCACCCTTTTACTATTTCATTCCTTGTAAGCCTCTACATACTAGTGGCATTGCCACCTTGCTTGGGGTGAAATTATTAAAAAAAAAAAGGATTCCAGATTAGGGAGTGATGGTGAAAAGACAAAAACCTGCAAAGAGTAAGAAGTTGTGGAGAGCTGTGATCACTCTTGTCCTGAATTGACATGGAAGAAGAAAGAAGGATTGTCAAAAATTATAATACTTTTGAAGCACACTAATATGTAATCATAATAAAATGAAATAATCATGAAAAAAAACCTTGGGGTAAGAGCCTGTAAAAAATGAAAATATTTTATGATACACCCTAATAATAATAATGATAGATAGATAGATAGATAATGACCAAGCTAAGATAGATATATATATATAGATATTGACCAAACAAGATAGATAGATAGATAGATAGATAGATAGATAATGACCAAGCTAAGATAGATATATAGATAGATATTGACCAAACAAGATAGATAGATAGAGATAGATAGATAGATAATGACCAAGTTAAGATCTTGTGGGATTTCAACATCCAAACAGACTACATCCTTGAGGGCAACAAACCAGACATCACCATCAATGAAAAAAAAAGAAGATATCCAGATATTATTGTCAGGGACAACCTCATCAATATGGCTGTCCGTTGACAAGCTTATAAAGTAAGTTTTCCAAAATGTGAGACAATCAGGTCACTGTGATCCCAGTTACCACCGACATGTTGGGGTATATACCACCGAACATAAAGTCTTATCTCTCTATATCTCTGAAATGAGGTATTATAATTAAAAGCGATGGTTAGATCTAGTTACTAGACCCAAAGAGTTGTGAGTTCAGTACCAGGTTACAGCAGTGAGGAAGCAAAAACTTGGAGAGTTGAGTTAAAGCAAAATAACTGAGACATGTGGAAGAGGCATGGCACGTGGAACTAAAACAGTTTACCCCAATGGACAAAATAAAGGGTTTGGTACGAAATTCTAACCACCTGAAGAAGGCTGGAGCATGCAATAGCCAAAATGTTGTCAATATGTCAATGAAGATGAGAATAACAGTCCAAATAATGTAAATAATAAAGTCTTATATTAAGAAAACTGAAATAAAACTTAGTATCCCATTGCTTCAGAAGTCTGCTTTGCTTGGCAGTATAAATATTTTACAAAATGACTTGATGGAGAACAAACATAATGCAAGATCTCTGGTCGAAAACAAAAATCCATGTGGAAGAAAATAATAATAATAATAATACTTGAATCCTAATCTTCAGATGTGTATATGTAATAAGCTTTAGAGCAAAGGACAGTAAAAAATGAAAATACCTTTGATACACCCTAATATATAATAATCTCTCCTCTTTAGAACTGTTAGACTTGACTCTGTTGGGGTGTATAGGTTACAGTCTCACCACACTCGTTGTTGCTGATGTGGTTTCCATTGTAAATAATTTTTCATGGGGGGGGTGCAAGTGCAACTGGTTTTCAATTCAGAACTGTACTTCTCCTTGACTGGTTGCCAACCAAGTCTACAGAACCTGGTCTGGCCTGCTATTTAACTCATAGCTGTTGGGAAAGGAGATGGATTAATACTGTTCACAAAGGCGTTTGTGTGAAATTGAATGCAATGAAGGACAGAATCTGAACTTAGCAAGTCAATTTTGCTTTCCACATCAATAACTACTACACCACATACACATCCAAATGATATTAATAATACAGAATATGAACAGATACTCCTTCCACATTTTTTGAACAGGAGTAGAGGTCTATTCCTAGTTTCTTGTTCAGGATTGGGTTTCCAGTTCCTTCTACGAAGGTTTTCTCATCTTCTTTCACTCTCAGTAAAATCTTGCATCTTAGTGGCATTAGTGCCTTGCTTGGGGTGAAATGATTTTTAAAAAAATTGTGGATTCATAAATCTTTCGATGTGTACATGAAATGAGCTTTGGGGTAAAAGGCTACAAGACATGAAAACGTATTTTATACACCTTAGTAAGAATTCCCAAATATTTATATATATTAATATCTGTCTAATATAAATGGAAGAGAGCTCAGGGAGAATAGAATTCATACCTTTCCCAAGAGCATTAAGTGAAAGTAATATAAATAGTCTAATACTGAACAGGAGGCATGGTGGAGTAATTGATAGCGTCTCGGATTGAGGAATCGAAGAGCTGAGTTCAAATTCCAGTCAAATCCATTACATTCGCTTACGTGCTAATAACCTTGGGAAAGGTGTAACTCCTTTTTTTCTCCCCCTAGCTATGGGTAAATAGCAGAAAAGCTGTGTTCTATAGTCTTGGATGTCAACTGGTCTACTGCAGAAAGAAATGGCAACCTTTTGGGGAAAAAATCTGCCTCATCGCTCATGTATCGAAGGATACACGGTATCACATGTGGCACATAACTGAATGCAGAAGAATTTGGATCACTTACACCATTCACAGAGCTGCCACTTCTGGTCTATTTCAAATGAAAGAATATTAAATCATTTGTCTCAGAGAAACTTGGCATTTCCCAGGTAGATCAAGGACAAGAATCTGGATTTCTTCAAGGATATTTCTGCAAGGGTTTCTGACAAGAACTCCCTGAGTTGATTGTAAGAGGAATAATCTGTGAACTTATAATGCAAGATGTGAGGCTATTGAAAGAAGAACAGCTGTAACAACCAGGAACAATGGACGTAAGCAAGGAACATTTCAAGAAGAAATCTTGTTTGCATTCATCCAAACGTGTTTATTCCCTGGAAGGAGGTGAGATCCTGGAGCAGAATTTGGAGAGGGTAAATCGAGAAATCAAAAGAAAACAAGAGTAAATAACAATAAAGATTAAGAAAAATGGCAAGAGAAGAAAAAGGAAAGAAAGATAAAAGATATATAGGAAGAAAAAAACCCGAACAAAACGCATTCAGAAAGAGAAAAGGAAAAAAATGAAAAAGAGAATAAAGAAAAAAAAGTAAAAGAATAGAAAAAAAGGAAAAAAGGCGGGAAAATAAAGTGGAATAGAAAAGAGTACAATGAAAGATAAAAGATTAGGGAAAAAAAAGAAATTTTAAATGAATGATGAAAGAGAAAATGTTGGGGTAATAATGTAAAGACATTTGAATGAAAAATAAAGGAAAAGGAAAAAGAAAAGTAAATATGAGAAATAGAAAGTGAAAAAATAATGAGAATGAAAAGAAAGAAAAAAGATAAAAGAAAAAAATTTTAAAATGAATGAGTGCAGAAAAAAATTTAGAAAAATAGTATTAATGCACTGGAATGAAAAAAACTTTTAAAAAGAAAAACAAAAATATCAATGAGCAAGGAATAATTTTGTTTAAATCTAAAATAAGGAAAATATATAAGGAAAGAAGATCAAAGCAGAAAAAGTAAAATCGCAACGTACAGAAAAAAGAAATCAAAGAATTAAAAGGAGTTTCATGAATAAAGAAGAAAATAAAGGAAGAATGAAAAGAAAGAACAAAAAAATATTGGTTATAAAATAATAAAAATAAAATCTAGAAATTTTAGAGGAAAAAGAAAAAAGGGATAACTAGAAAGAAAGAAAGAAAAAGTACAAAAACTTTTGGGTCTATAAAAGAATTAAAAGAAATAAAAAAATCTAGCAATGAAAGAGAAAAAGGAAAAAAAAATGAACAAAAAATTTTAGGATTTAAATTTAAAAAATAAATACCCAGAAATGAAAGTGAAGAAAGAAAAAAGGAATAACAAGAAAGAAAGAAAGAAAGAGAGAGAGAATGGAGGATAGAAAGAATGAAGAAAGGAAAAAAAAAAAACGAAAAAGGAAAGCTTTAGAAAGAAACACTTCAAATTTTAAATATTTTCTTTCTTTTCATTCTCATTTTTTATTCCACATTCTTTTTCTCATTTTTACTTTGCTTTTTCCTTTATTTTTCATTGAAATCTTTTTACATTATTTCCTCAACATTTTCTCTTTCATCCATTTTTTCCTTTTCTTTTTTGTTGCTTATGTCTTTTAATCTTTCACAAATCTATTTTGAGTTGTAGTGTTCATTATTGTCGAAGAAAAAAATTCTCATGTACATCTGAAAGTTAAATTTCTTACTTATGGAGTGAAGAACGCTGAGTCAGTGCATGATTGCTGACACCGTTTAAAGGGAGGTAACTAAATATGTTTGTGGAGAGTTTTTTTTATGAAATAAGTAGAAATGAACGTTCCAATATTTGTCTTGCAGTAAACAATACCCTGATGATGACATTGTGCTATGCAAAAAGCACTCGGAATAAAAGAAACATGTATCAACATAGCGATTTTTCTCTCATCCTTCAATAAAGACTCCAAAAAGCTTATCTGTGAATATGAAAGGATCCAATTGAAAATAAGTAGACAGAACATGTCTAATTTATTCAACGAAACATGTCTCAATGAAAACATGCTGCCAAAATATACACACACACACATTATATATATATATATATATATATATATATATGTATGTATGTATGTATGTATGTATATTTATATATATTTGTGTGTCTCTGTGTGTAGACTACAACTGTTTTCTTCTTTGTAGCCTGAGGTCTTCATATGTTTATCTGAATAGATTTACTTGTAACCAATAATGTCAGGGGATGGCACTTAATTCTCACATCAAAAGACACGTATTGCTCATGGGAAAGAAGCATATAAGATTAGTGTCTATGCAATCAAAATGAATAATGGCTTCTTTTCATTGATTCTCTCATGATGTGAATACATCATCAAGGTGAATATTTCCAGCTGGAACCAATGACCATTCCTAGAGATTTGCCAGGTATGATGGTTTTTTTTCTCTTTTTACTGTGCATTTACAAGAAATTATTTTTTAATTTTATTTTTCTTTTTTGTCCATTTTTCAGGATTGATAATGTGAAAATCAAATATGGATGTCATTTAATGTAAGTATCTCAAAATGAGAGAAAAGGTTATTTTTTTGAAAAAGAACTGTAAGCACAACTGAAATGAATGCTGTTTTCTATACAAATGGTTTAAATAAAAAAATCAGGATTTCACTGGTATATAAAGAAAAGTTAATTTCAATCAATTTGTTTTGCACCTGTAAGTGTTAATCAGGTATAGGATTTTAATATTACACACACACACACATATATATGTATATTAGGTATGTGTTATCAGTAATTATTCAGGGTAGGCAGCTTGCGAAGTTTATGTAGTAAATGTACAAAAAAAATGAAATATTTTGCAGTTTATGCATAATAATCAGAGTAACCTTCATAATTTTGTTGGATTACATGCATATTGTGCCACAGAAGGAAAATTTGGTTGCTGATCTATTTTATACAAGGTAGGCACTGCCTACATTGTCTACCTAGATGGCACATCCCTGATATATATATATATATTTTTAAGACATTTTTTATGTTTATATGTTCTTTTTATTGATACAAATATTTAAGTAAATGCTCTGTTTATTATAAAAAGAATGTATAAACATATAATAAACAGTATTAACAACATTTACCGGCCTGAAGGTCCGAGAAATTTTCACAGAAAATATGCGTCCTCCGACAAGAATCGAACCTGTATCCTATACACAATTCTCCATGATTTTCTCTCATACATTCATATCTGCTCAATGCATATCTAAATGTAAACAAATGATGTCATACATGCCATTTATGCACAATTACCCTTGGGAAAGGCATGAATCCATCTCTTCTCCATCCAGCTATGGGTAAATAGCAGAGCAGACTGGGTCTTATAGCTTTGGTTGGCGACCAGTTTAGTAGAAGGCTAACTTTGAATTCAAAACCTGAGGTGGGTCATTTGGAAACAAAAAGAAGAAGAAGAGGGTGTGTATGCTTGAGCTGAGCAATGGCCGAACAGTGAGTGGTGAAAAGGCAAATATTGTTAAAGATAAGAAGTTGTGGAGAGCCAACGTCACCTACGTTCTGAAAGGATGTGTTCCATAGAGGATGATGATGACTACTATTAAAAACTTTATGTTGCTCTGCATTTTCTTGTTTATTTTCAAGACTTTGTAAATATTAAGCTAAAAGTAAACTTAAGATAATTGATCCTCTACACTGTCCCTATCCTAAAAATGAATGGTTTAACAGATATCTTTTTACGTATATAAATCACTGAAATTCACTTGTCTTGTCAGAAATATGACGGATTGCAACTCACCCTTCAGTAAACAGCATAGTGTTTCTTCCCTAAGGATATCAGCCACTGGTCGGCTCAGAGAATTTGCATACGTTGTGACATCTGTGTACATAGATCTAAAAAAAACTGTGGGCTTGATTTGCACAATGACAATAAACCACTGCACATGTTATACAAGACTGCTTTTCCCACTGGAATGAGTTTGCAAGTCTTGCTAGGATATAAATATTTAATATTTCTTTCTTTCATTCTTTCTTTCTTAATCATTTAATAATATTACCTTTTTTACATCATTTACTTTTTCCTTTCTTTCTCAAACATTTAATATTTCTTTCTTTCCCAATCATTTAATCTTTCTTCATCATTTAATTTTTCATTCTTTGTCAATTATTTAATCTTTCTTTCCTTTTTAATAATTTACTTTCTTTCATTTTCAATAATCTAATTTTTCTTTCTCTATTTCTGTCTTTCCTAATCATTTAATCTTTCTCAAAAAAAATCTTTCTTTCCTTTTCTTTCTTTCTCAACTGATTTAATATTTCTTTTTTTTTTAATCATATATTACTTTCACCCTTTCTTTCTTAACCATATATTACTTTCACCCTTTCTTTCTTAAACATATATTACTTTCACCCTTTCTTTCTTAAACATATATTACTTTCTCTTTCTTTTTTTAATCATATAATCTTTCTCTCTTTCTTTCTTAACCATATAATCTTTCTTTCTTTCTTAACCATATAATATTTCTTTCTTAATCATATAATCTTTCTTTCTCCCTTTCTTTCTTAACCATATAATCTTTCTTTCTTAACCATATAATCTTTCTTTCTCTCTTAATCATATAATCTGTCTTTCTCTTTCTTTCTTAACCATATAATCTTTCTTTCTCTCTTAATCATATAATCTTTCTCTCCTAACCATATATTAATCTTTCTTTCTTAACCATATAATCTTTCTCTCTTTCTTTCTTAATCATATAATCTTTCTTTCTTTCTTAATCATATAATCTTTCTTTCTCTCTTTCTTAATCATATAATCTTTCTTTCTCTCTTTCTTAATCATATAATCTTTCTTTCTCTTTCTTTCTTAATCATATAATCTTTCTTTCTTCCTTAATCATATAATCTTTCTTTCTCTCTTTCATAGTCATATAATCTTTCTTTCTCTTTCTTTCTTAATCATATAATCTTTCTTTCTTAACCATATAATCTTTCTCTCTTTCTTTCTTTCTTAATCATATAATCTTTCTTTCTCTCTTTCTTAACCATATAATCTTTCTTTCTCTCTTTCTTAACCATATATTACTTTCTTCCTTTCTTTCTTAACCATATAATCTTTCTCTTTTTCTCTTTCTATCTTAATTATATAATCTGTCTTTCTCAATCAATTATCTTGAGCAAAAGTGAACTCAAATAATCATCAACTGTTTTCTTGAAAACTTATGCAAATGGATATGGACACAATAATAAAAAAGACATTATTTAAAAAAAACTTAATAATGCGGGAGTTTAGAGGTGTCAGCCAAGTGATTATCATGCAAGCCACTATGAGAGAGATGTCCATCTTTTGCACTTTGGCAGCAACTTTGTTCATTAAATGAAAATGCATTTACATTTTATGGTCGTGTTATGTGGTGCTATAGCAACAGTTAACAAAATCTTGTTTGAAATAAAAAATGAGCTGACTACAGTTGGGAAGTTGCCATATTCAATATAAGAGGAAATAATACAATGGAATAATGCAAAAGGTTTCACCAGTTGCTCAGGAAATATGTCTCTCTGTCAAACCTGACATAATCTATTGATATCACAGGTACATATAAAATCCTAGAAATGGTGTCAACTCAAAAAAGATAATGAATGGTATTATGATCTTAGATATAATACAGACTATTTTAAAAAAAACCTTTTCCAACAGCAGTCGTTTCTCTGTTAGACATTGTTGTTGTTATTCTTCTTTTATGTGCTGTGTTACTTCATAATGTAGTCGATCATGGTCCTTCATATCTTCTTGTCCCGTGTAGCTCTTAATAAGTTTTGTCTTTGTGTTATTTCTCCCAAACCCTATTCTACAATCCATTTACTCAAGCTCATCAAGTATGCTATGCACTGCTTTCCTATGTCCCTCTTTCCCTCAATCTGTCCTGTAAGTATCAGATTTTCCAAGCCCTCCTTCCTCATTATGTTATGCATTGCTTTCCTCTGTCCCTCTTTCCCTCAATCTGTCCTGTGAGTATCAGATTTTCCAAGCCCTCCTTCCTCATTATGTTATGCATTGCTTTCCTCTGTCCCTCTTTCCCTCAATCTGTCCTGTGAGTATCAGATTTTCCAAGCCCTCCTTCCTCATTATGTTATGCATTGCTTTCCTCTGTCCCTCTTTCCCTCAATCTGTCCTGTAAGTATCAGATTTTCCAAGCCCTCCTTCCTCATTATGTGCCTCAGAAATTTCAACTACCTCTTCCTGATGTTAAGTATGAGGTTCCTTTTTGTTTCCATTTACTCCAAAACCTCATCATTGCTCACATGGTCAGTCCATGGTATCCTCAGCATCTTTCTGTAGAACCACATTTCTTTTGCTTCAAGTCTCTTCCTCATGTTTGTGGAGATTGTCCAGAATTTGCTGCCAAATAGGAGGACAGATATCACATAACAGTTCAGTACTCTTTTCTTTGTTTCTAACAAATTTTTTGTTATTATTAGGATTATTAAAAGTACCTGGTTTAATGTATTTTCTTAAGAATTTAATCTTTTGTAAAGACAATGACTGAATGTGTTTATATTATATCCAAAACCATAATACCAATATTTTCGTTTTTTTAGTTGACACCGTTTTGCAAATTAATTTTACTCTGCTTGACTCCAAACAAAAACCATAGAAAGTTCTTCTACTTTCCACCAATATGGATGCCACTTGATATTCTTTTCCAAATTTAATTTTAATTTCAAAGTGTTACCAAAATTTTATTGATTTGAACAGTTTGCAAAATAGGCAAATATAGTACAGACATTTGCTGCAACCCTTTGTGAGCAGTAACCTTCACACAGTGTAAGAACAGCCAACTAGTGTTCATGCATTCCTTTGAAGGAGATGGTCACAACTAGAATAATTTTTCATTGTCAAATTTCTTGAACTTTTTGGTAGTGTTTTGCAGTTAAAGTTTCTAAAAGTGACATTAAACAACGTATCACAATCTAATTACATAAGAAGAAGTTTCATTTTGTATATTAACCATAATAAGGTAAGTTAAATTAAGCTAAATGAAGGGATAAAAGAACACCTCAGAAAAACAAGGAAGATTCTATAAATAAGACTTAATAGAATAAATGTAGAAACTGATATACTGAAAGCACTTCTTAAACTGGATAGACATTTCCTCGGGCCAATTGCTAGTGGCTGTCAGTAGTATTCTAGATAATAGCTCTCCAGTGAGATCAATAAATAGCTGTCGAAATTTATCATCTATTTGCTTCACAGACAATCTATATCTTTATATAACTTCAGGTGGTTGAGTGTTGAATTCAGAGCTGTCCTTCTCCTAGACTGGTTGTCAATCATGGCTAGAGAGCCCAGTTTGCTCTATTTAACCCATAGCTGGAGTGAAAAGAGATGGATTCATACTTTTCCAAAGAGTATTTATGCAAAAATGAAGGTAAAAAAACTGGAATTTGAACTCAGCAGATTGATTCCTTGTTCTGAGCTGCTAACCATTAAGCTACTTGTATAAAAACTGAATAGGAACTGAGAAACTTGGAAAACTTATGACAATTCATAAAGCGTTACGATTTAGACATAAGAAGCTGGAAGAGGAAGACATATTAACAACAACTTCTATCAAGCTTCATCTTTACAAAAATCAGATCAGACCAAATATCAGTCAGTCAGTTATGTGCCAACCATGATACACGCTTAAGCAATCATGCATCTTTCGATACATGACTGACGAGGCAGATTTTTTCCCACAGTAGGTCGCCATTTCTTTCTGCGGTAGACCAGTTGCCATCCAAGGCTATAGAACCCAGTCTGTCCTGCTATTTACCGATAGCTGGGGGGAGAAGAAGAAGATTACATACCTTTCCCAAGGGTATTAGCACGTAAGTGAATGTAATGGATTTGACTGGAATTTGAACTCGGCTCTCTGATTCCTCAATCTGAGCTGCTATCCGTTACTCCATTGTGTTGCCATATCTGGTCTGGCAAAAAAAATTAGAGCTGTCCAATCTTCATTTTCCCACCTTGACAGACCCTTTGGACTGCTTTGTGAGCAATAACATATTTCCACCCTACAATGTCCACCAATGCAATGTTGCAAGCTTATCACTGCTACCAGCAAGCTTCCATCTCTAGTGCCACCAGCTGAAACCTTTACAGCCAAGATCCACCTTGCTATGTCCATTAGGTTGAAGCATCCTCATTCTCTATATATTCCTTTGGTAAGAAGGCTTATTTCACCCAGAAGGCGTCTTCCCAAGAACTGCACATGGCGGATTGCATGATGATTGTATAATGATCAGGCCCAGCATGTACTAGCCCCAAACCCCCTAACTGACTTGTGTCTTTAGACTGATTGGGGGCCTTGGGCAGTGTTTTGTGACCCTTTCTAACTTATTAACACTTGTTCTTTTCTACCTAAATTTATATACATTACAAATTAAACTAAACACAGCTTGACTATTAAAGGATAAAATTTTTATGGATTTTGATATCATTCTGGGCTCTTTTTTATTTTCGGCCAAATCCATGACTTTGTTTTGCTCGTTGCTAAGTCTTGAAAAAACACAAGAAGAAATTTGCTATTTTTTATCCATAATGTTGAATATGTTAAAATTTCATTTTAACAAGAAAAATCTAAGGTTGATGTTAAAAATTACCGCAAGCCAGTGTTTTATTGAAGATGGAATAATCTAATATGAAATGTCTCTAATATGTATTTAAATACATTGTATTTATTTTCAATTTTTCTAGTTGAACTGTTCCCCTGTATTGCATATAATCCATTATTGTACATTATTAGGCTAGAATAAAATTTGTATTTTATATACTACTTTATGAAAATTGAGTTTTAGTAGAGTAGTGGGGTGGTTCCATATCATATATTCGGGGAAGGCACCCTTGTAATGTTTATTGGTTAGGCAGCATTTACTTTAAACAAAGACAATATATTTAAATTAAACAAATAAGATAACCAACAACCAAAAGAAAAAAAAGAAAACAAATTATGTTTTAATTAATTAACAAATTAAGTAAATAAATAATAAACAAATTAACAAACAGATGTAATGGAATAACCTGTCACCCCCATGAGTGACTACACTATAGGTAGTAACTATCTATATGTACCTGTAAGTCAATGAATTATACAGACTAGCTGCGAGCTGTTCCAGCTATTCAGTCGAAATCTCTGCCTGAAGGCAGAGAGGAACCTGGATGAGGCTCCGCCGAAGGTTAGAGTCTCATTCGGGGAGGTAGACTGTCCTTGAACCCGTTTTTTATGGGTTCAAATAGGGAATATTTTTGGCCGAGTCTACAGGCTTGGAAAACCCATGTTAAACCCGGTCTTGTGCCACATGTAACCCTCATGTAGGGGTAGCTAAATATACTAGCTGGGATCTGTTGAGTACAACACAGACTTATGCGAGAACTACCGACCTTCCAATAGTAGCACTCACTACTGGATTGACTTGTGATGACCTTGTGCATAACTGTTACCTTTATTCTTATTGTGCTGGTTAATTACAATAAACCTTCACTTATTTTATCCACCTTGTTTTCAAGTATATATTCCTATTAGCACAGAATACAACACAAACTATTAAAGCATGCATAACCACAACTAAATAAGTTTATTAATAATCAACAACAAATGATTAATGAATAAATACAAGATGCTGAAATTAATTAGTAATAAAGAATAAGTTAGAAGCTAACAAACAACACTATACAATACTTACAAAAAACCACATTATGACTTATTTTGACTCAAAAAACCTTTAGAATAATTTGAAATATTACTGTTACTATATATCCAGTACCGGTTATGATAATACAATAAACAGGAAATACCTGAATTTGCTAGCACTAATGCCCTATTGACTGGCATATATAAATAGTTAAGTAACCACACAGCACACATGGCCTGAAGATTACATTTAAGTATGAAACAGACTGTACTTGTGTTGACCTCAGCATCCACTCTTATATTTACACATACTCTATCCCTGATTTTTAGCAATTTATGTAAAGAAAGATTTTAATGTTTGATAGTAATTTAATTTTTTAAAATCACCGAAGAAATTAATTTGATGTTAGCAATTTAAATTTTTAACTCTTTTACAAATAATTTAGGGATTTAATATGAGTTAAATAGTATATTTAAAAATCACCACCCCTCCTGTCTATGAGTAAAGCCTGGTGACAGCCTCTTTCTCTTTGCTTCTCCCTTCTTTCTTTTTCTTTTTTTCTCTCTTCTCCCCCTTCCCTTTCAATATCTCTCTTCCGTTAAGTTAACCGATTAAATAGGTCAATGTCTGGTGCCTCCTCCCCTAATGCTAAGTATGATAGATAGAAATATTAAAATAAACCCTCTCTAAACTCGGTCATGTCTCTCACACCACCCCTCATTACCCTCTCTGTTAAATTACATAAACTTAATACTACCCGTCAAAAGTGTAAATGTTCATTTCATTTTTCATTTTTTGTTTCATCTTTTGGAAGTGCAGTCTGATGATCTTACGTCCTTTAAAAGGGCTATGGTGAAATAAATTATTACATGGAGCCTTAAATATTACATGGAGCCTTATATATATATATATATATATATATATATATATATATATATATTGTCATCCACAGACAGACTATTTTGCAGGTCATCAGTGTAGTTAGACATCCGATTGCCTCAAGCCAGGATCTAAACCTAATGATTTAGTATCAGTCAGAGATTCTACCCCTAAGCCATTGGTGCACAGCAGGGATGAAGGTGAATTTAGACACATTTATTTTTAGATAAACACACCAGTGACTGGACAACTTGATTCGTCTTAACAAAGAGTCTTGCATCAGCAGCAGTAATAGTCACTCTTTGAAAATGACGAAACACATTCTTTTAAAAGGAACCTTTTTCATCCAACACTTCTTCAGAAAGATTTGTTGCAACAACAATAATCAAAACAGTGGAACTGAAAATGGTAAATGTGGGGGTTGAATAATGAGCCATTACTAAAATATTACTAAAACAACACTAAATTACTATATTACTAAATATATATATATATATATATATATATATATATATATATATATTTAGGCAACATATACTAATATGTAAAGAAAATTCCTCTTCCAATAACCAAAACACACCCTGACAGTTTTTTTTACAGATGAGAGTATTATTCTTTTAAATGTTATGCTAGCCAAAGAAACTAAATATTTCTTTCTCCTCTCTGAAAAAAAAAATAAATGTGATTTTCTTTGAATGTTTTGAGTTGTACTGAAAAGCTACAAGAATTTATGTCTTGCTTGTAAATTAGCCTTAAATCATGGTCACACCCTTCATTGCTGTTACAACAACAACTTCAACCTTTGGAACATTTTTATTATTATATTTTTTTTTTTTCATCAAGCATCTTGTCTTTAATACAGCTATTCCTAAAGAGAAAATAAGTCATTTATGTTTGTCTGTATATAAGTGATTTAGATTGGCAGCCTGGCTAGTTGAATATCCTTGACACAAGCTTATCAGGAATGTCTTACCTGGTCTGAGAGAAGCTATTTTTACCTTCCTGTAGTGAAAGAGATAATCAGTTACCTCGGAAAAAAATTTGTGTTTTGTGTGCGATCTGCCGAAGAAAAATTATCAAAAAGTAGTTAGCATAAATCTACTTCAATGACTAGAATCTATGATAATTTTCTTCCCTCCTCTGAATGGCATGACCAATCAGAAAAAATCTCTTGGTGAACAGAAGCCGTTGTTTTTTGCTGATAAAAGCAGAATATTTTCTGAGCTAATGGGAGGAACACGCGTTTTTGCTAGTGAGAAGTTAAGGTTGGACGTGTAACCCAATTTTGTCGTTTCTACTTTTCTTGTTGGACTGTTACGACAAACTCGTTTGAACTGTGATTTGGCTACAAGTGTTGCGGTCGAGAGACAGAAGAAATCTGTTGCAGACGTTTGTTGATGCTTTAAGTCGACAGTTTTATTTTATTTTCTCTCACTACTACATGGCTGATGCTAACCTCCAGGAGAATGACTGATTGTGCCTTCTTGAACTAATGTTTTCTGCTGACATCATGTGGAAAGATTATTTTGAATCAATTGCTAGGTCTGCTGCTCAGAAAGTTGGTTCCCTGTGACATGCTAGACAATTTTTCTTGCCAGAATCTATCTTACATATTTATAAGTCTATGGTAGTCCAAGACATGCTAGTAATAATGCCAACTGATTTAAGATACGCTGGAATATGACAGCAAAGATTAGGGAAATGTTCAAGATACATCAGATTTCAGAAGTAGTTATAGCTTTTCATTTGAAAGAAAATACATGAGAAGGAGATTTTGAAAGCAAGATGAAAAATGTTTAACTATTTTCTTACCTGACACTGCAGTTCAAAAACATCAGAACCAGGTGAAAATAAACAATGGGAAAATATATTTACCTGAAAAATAAAATAGAAATAGAAATGAGAAAAATATGAAGCATACAATGCATTAATTGTTCATCATTAAAGAAAAATAATCTATGAGCAAGGCCTCATCACTTTACACTTCAAATGGCTAGATGTAACCGTAAGTTCTATGCTAACAGTTTCTTCTCTTGCACTTCTCAGTTGTGAAATTTCCGGCCTCTCGCTTCCCAGTCAACTTTGATCTTCAAAAATGTAAATGTAATGCCAACCATTATTTTCTGTCTTCTTAATTCTTGTTCTTTTATTGTCCTCTCTTGTTCTTCAATGTTACCTAGACTTTATGAATTTAAGCACAGTACTAGATTGGTGATAAAGTCTCATCATTTTAAACTTGAACCGTAAGTTCTATGCTAATAGTTTCTTCTATCACACTTCTCCATTGAGGAATTTGTTCCTGGCTTATTGCTTCCCAGTCAGTGATTCTCAAAAGTTTAAACACAATGTCAATTGTTATCTTCTGCCTTCTTAATTCCTGCTCAGTGATTGTTCTCTCTTGTCAGTAACGTTTTCATTTTCTTATATTATCAGTAACTCTTGTGACAATGGGTTTATTGCCTTGTTTGTGGTGAAATGACAAAAAAAAATGATCAAAGAACTTTATCCAACACTATTTACATTATTCAGACTACTGTCCTCATCTTTGTTGCCATATTTATCACAACATTTTGACTATTGTACACTCCGGCATTCTTCAGGTGGTTGGAATGTCGAACTGAACCCTTTACTTTGCTCGCTAAGGTAGACTGTTCTAGTTCCATGTGCCATGTCTAATGGATGTCAGTTATCAGTTATCTCCTGTTAATTCACCTTTCCAAGTTCTCCACTGCCTTAACCTGGTATTGAACTCACAAATCTTTAGGTCCTGTCACTGGATCTAACTAACACCTTTATCCACTGTGCCATGTGTCCTTAAGTCTACTCCAGTGAGTGAAATAAAGGGTTCAGTTTGACATTCAAACCACCTGAAGAAGGCTGGAGCACACAACGGCTGAAACATTGTGATAAATATGGCAACAAATAATCTGAGGACAATAGTCTGAATAATGTAAATAGTGTACATAATAACTCATCTCAGAAATATAGACAGAAACTTTATCCAATTATCTAGTTACTTATGTAATTTCTTTTTTTGGTGTTGGTCAAGAAAATTTTAATCACTTCACCCACTTTCAAAATGACCAAACACCAGATTTGAGTTTGAGTTGGTTTATTTGTTTAATGACATGTCAATACCCTTATGGATTATTTAATGTTGAAACCCGATTCACTTCCATCCACATCTTTTCAACAGGAGAGGAAAGGTTTAACCTTTGTAACCATAAGGTTTAAGTTAACAGTTTCTTTTCTTGCACTTCTTGCTTGTGGAACTGTCTTTCTGGTACTTGCCATCTCGTCAGCTTTGATTTTCAAAAATTTCCTGTTTTTAAACAGTGTATATTATGTCTACTAGCCTGTGCACTTGAGAAAACTTAATAAAGAAAATGTGCCCATTGGCTGTTTAAAAATGGGGCTACTCAAATATGGGTTTACACTAAAAATAACATTTGAAATAATAAACATGTTGGAATAAAAATAAATTAAAATATACGTAGAAATTTCAGATAGAGTATATCTGTAAAAGGACAATATGAATAAAGACAAAAGGAAAACTTATCTTAGCTCTGAGGGACTTCATCAAGGCAAATTTACCTTGATTATATATATATATATATATATATATATATATATATATATATATATATATATATATATATATATATATGTGTGTGTGTGTGTGTGTGTGTGTGTGTGTGTGTGTATAAACATTTTAGATAGAGTATATGTACAAAAGGACAATATGAATACAGACAAAAGGAAAACTTATCTTAGCTGATGCGTTTTGTCCTCTGAGGGACTTCATCAAGGCAAATTTACCTTGATGATATATATATATATATATATATATATATATATATATATATATATATATATATATAAGATAGATAGATAGATAGATAGATAGATATTAACATAAAATAAAAATCTTAAACCTGAAGAAGGAATTAACCCATTTCTGGGGGCAGAAGAGGTGGATTCATACTTTACCAAGGATATTTACATGTAACTGAATATAATGAACCCAAGAAATACGTAAGTGAAACAAGAAGAAATTTAAATAAAAAGTTCTATGAACACAAAAAGAATCTCTTTTGAAAGTAGTTCATTGTAATAAGTCACATCATAATTTCAACAGAAAAAATACAGAAAATAATTTATTATGGTGGAAGTGTATTGAAAGTGTACTAATTTCTGAATCTTCCAGGGTAAATTTATGTCCAGGATCATGCAACATATCTCCTTTCCTAACAATACTATTGTATATACAATGTAGGATATTTCAAAACAATAAGAAAGATAGCGGTTTAGAGATTTTGCTTGTTAGCCATCACCCATCAGAATATAAACTAAACAACTGTGTCATGATTTTCAGAGTTATTTTTGAGGGATGGATAGGAACACTGATTGACTGACTGATTAGTTTTTTACAGCTTATCAACCTTTTGCAGGATATTTAAGGGCATAAAAAACTTTGGAGTGTAAAAGTGTTTTTGGAGAAAATGATTTACTCAAATGAAAAAAAAATGAAATCAAATGAATTAACCCATAGCTGGTGGGAGAAGATGTGGATTCATGACTTTCCCAAGGGTATTTGCACATAAGTGAATATGATGAACCCAACAGGAATTGGAACTCAGAGAGCTCAGTTCCAATACCAGGCCATTATCAACCATTACACCACCCACAGGTCCAAGATTACAGCACCTGGTATTCCCAAGTGGTCATCCATCTTAGATACTGACCAGGCTCATTGTTGCTTAAATTTATTGATTTTATGTGTTGTAACCTAGGGAAGGTTGCTGAATACAATAATCACATGAAGTTTGGTAATGAATGAAAATACTTAGGACAAAAGCAACATATACAGGGGTTGGACAAAATAATTGAAACACTTGTTAAATTCAAAGAAAATTTATTTAATATGGAGTTGGTCCTTCTTTAGCCTCACATACGTCTAGGAATGGAATCATACAGCTTCCTGACTTCATCCAGAGGAATTGTCAGCCATTCTTTCATTAACACCTGCTCCAGCTCTTTAAGACACGACGGTGGAGGATAGTGGCTCCTAACTTGTTGCTCTAAAATGCACCACAAATGTTCAATAATATTGATATCTGGAGATTGGGGAGGCCACTCTATAGGTTCTAGCTCACTTTCATGCTCTTCATACCAATTCTTAACCACTCAAGCGGTATGTATTGGAGCATTATCGTCTTGGAAGATGCAGTCACCATCAGGGGATAAAGTCTGGGCCATTGGATGAACATGATCACCCAAAATGTTCAGGTAATCTTTGCTGTTGATTCTACCACGTAGTGTAACTAATGGACCAAGACATTTCCATCATACAGCGGCCCAAACTAATACTAATCCACCACGATGCTTCACTGTTGAAAGAAGGCAGTCAGGGTTATAAGCTTCTTTGGGCTGCCTCCACACATAAACTCGCCCTGAAGTTGGGAATAGCGAAAGACTGGACTTTTCTGAGAATATGACTTGCTTCCCTTGGCCTGCAGACCAGGCATTGTGATCTCTGCACCACTTCAACCACTTCTGAATGCTGCGAGTGAAGAGAAGAGGTTTTCTTATGGCGACTCTTCCATGATATCCAGCCTTATGGAGCTCATGACGAACAGTTTTAGTAGAAACTGGACTATTCAGATGATTATTCAACTCAGCAGTCACTTTGGCTGCAGTAGTCTGATGATGTTTTGCCACATTGCGTTTCAATGCACGTTGGTTCCTGTCAGTAAGTTTGCAAGTCCGGCCTGAATTGCTATGCTTGCCAGAGGTTTTACCCTGTTTCTTGAATTACATCATAATTCTTGATATGGTAGCTCTTGAAAAACCAAACAGTTTAGCAACCTTAGTGATCAAGGTTCCTGCCACGCGAGCTCCAACAATTTGCCCATTTTCGAACTCAGAGAGGTCACACATTTAGCTTAAATTTTACTAAATTCTAAAAATAATTAAGCCAAAAAACAGTAAATTAGATAAATAAATGTATTTACAATAGATATAACCTGCAATTATGAAGTTTTAGTTATAGTTCTTAATATAATACGCCTTTGAAATATAGGAGTGGAATTTGCACCTGTTCCAATTATTTTGTCCAACCCCTGTATAAGGTTTGCCAGCGGCATGAGAAGAAGTAATCAAGTGCTAGAAATGAATCAAGTGAATTCCACAATGAATCTAACTGCAGACCCACATGCAGTATTTACTACTGTATTTATGTGAATGGAGACATACCCATTATTGTCTGTAGGTAGGCTACAACATTATGAGAACTGGTGTTTTAATGTCTTATGGCTGTAAGATAGATAGGTAGAGTGATATGAACAGACTGATATAGATAGAGAGATATGAAGAGATATATAGATAGATAAGAAAAGACTGAGATAGATAGATAAGAAAAGACTGAGATAGATAGATAAGAAAAGACTGAGATAGATAGATAAGAAAAGACTGAGATAGATAGATAAGAAAAGACTGAGATAGATAGATAAGAAAAGACTGAGATAGATAGATAAGAAAAGACTGAGATAGATAGATAAGAAAAGACTGAGATAGATAGATAAGAAAAGACTGAGATAGATAGATAAGAAAAGACTGAGATAGATAGATAAGAAAAGACTGAGATAGATAGATAAGAAAAGACTGAGATAGATAGATAAGAAAAGACTGAGATAGATAGATAAGAAAAGACTGAGATAGATAGATAAGAAAAGACTGAGATAGATAGATAGATAAGAAAAGACTGAGATAGATAGATAGATAGATAAGAAAAGACTGAGATAGATAGATAGATAGATAAGAAAAGACTGAGATAGATAGATAGATAGATAGATAAGAAAAGACTGAGATAGATTTAAACAGACTACGATAAACATACATTCAATTTATATATAAAGTAAAAAATTACAATGATTCAAAAATTCTTGATAATGACAACAGAATCATTTTGAGGGAATCATTGCGCCAGGTGAGTTGTGATTCTGAAGAGCTGTCTGAGAATATGAGAAGATTGCCATTATTTTTTCCAACTAAAACATGTGTTGGAATGTATTTATGACTTAAAAAGTCATTTTCATGTATCAGAAGATTTTGCAAGGAAGTAATAACCATTGGTGAGGGTTATAATTTGATCCGTAGTCAGCATTTTTCTGTTCCTGGAATAACTGAAGCATAGTTGGAAAAGCTCATTAGATATGACAGCAAGCGATTTGGCAAACCATCCAAAACTCCATCAGATTCAGATAAAAGAAAAAATTATGAAAAAATGAAAAAAATAAAATGAATTCCTCAAATTTTATAAACTCTGACATTTATTCAGGAAGAACATAACTGCCAATTACAATTACTTAACTCCTATTTTGCTGAGAAATTTTTCTTTTTTTTGTTTTTTATTCTGCGGGTTTTCTTGATTGACAATTTCAAGCATGAAGTTGGCTCAGCTTTCTGGAAGCAAGAAGAGGGTGAGGCAAGAGGTGTTTCGGGAGACTGATTCAGGGAATTGTTTCTGTTTAGTCTCTTTTGCCTTCCCCTCAAAAGAAATGAGCCAGTTCACAAACACTGCCAGGGTTGAGGTGAGAGCAAACTGTTGTCACGGAGATTTTATCTGAGGTCTATCATCTTCAGACTGATGCAGAAGTCACAAAAATGGATGAACTCTGAAGGGACCCATGCCAAATTTGAACAAAAAGTAATTTTAAAAATATTAAAAAAAAATTCAAAAGGGTGTCTCATCAGGGAACAATGGTTAGCAGGCTTAACTTGCATGCCATAACTGTTAGAGTGAGTTTGACTCTCACTGTATGCTCCACATTTGTGACAATGTGCCAGAAAAACCTAAATGTAGTAAATAACTTAAACCTCACAATGGGGCATGGTTAGCAAGAACATTATTAGCAGAATATTATTACTATAATGCATTTAATCTCAACTTTGTTCTCCAGAATTGTGGCTTTGTACCAGACTAAGTGACACTTAGTAATTAACTGGGTGCATATCATACAGTAGAAACTCTGTTTGAAGTGGAAACACAGACAAAAGGACTCTTGATGAGTCGGGAGTAGAATTGGAAGAGAATTTGCAGGCAGAGCATTCTGCTGTATCGGTAGGTGATAACACAGCAAATTGAGTGAAGAGGGGAGGGATTGGAGACTTACAGTTATTTAACACATTCTTAAATATCCACCAATAGTCATGGGAATCAAACTTGTGAGAGTCTCTATGGTGCCTCACCTTATCAGCGAACAATGATCTACTCTCTTTGAGAACACATTTACACTTATTAGGAGCAGATACAAAGTCTGTTGTGGTCAGAGCTATCACACTGGTATAGCTGGAAAAAGTGATTCTCATTGGCTGTATGTAGGTGTGAACCAAAAAGATTGTGGTTTCATCTGGTATTACAAGAAGGCCCAAGTAGACAGATGTACTTAGATATGAGAGGCCAGGCATTACTTACTACAAGATGGCATAAAAGGCTTGATACCAGCTTAAAACCCACACATATACATAAAAATGAATACTTTTTAACAAATCTGTGTATGATTTTGTACCTATGCAAAGATACATATATCTTTTTCTTAAATGCAAACTAACCTTAGAATTATCCCTACAAATTATATATATATATATATATATATATATATATATATATATATATGTATGCGCACACGCACATATATATATATATATATATATATATATATATATATATATGAGAGAAAAGTAGAAATGTATATGTAAATCAGCACAAACGTCAATTTTTTTCTGGATTTTATTTATATAAAGATGTATTTTTTAAAACACACACACACACACACATATATATATATATATATATATATATACACATATATATATATATATATATATATATTATATATATATATACTGAATATATCTACAATTCAACAGAAACAATTAAAGGCACATATATATATATATATATATACACACATATATATATATATATATATTATATATATATTGAATATATCTACAATTCAACAGAAACAATTAAAGGCACATATATACATATATATATATATACACATATATATATATATTATATATATATATATATATATATATATATATATTGAATATATCTACAATTCAACAGAAACAATTAAAGGCACATATATATATATATATATATATATATATATATATATATATATATATTATATATATATATATTGAATATATCTACAATTCAACAGAAACAGTTAAAGGCACATATATATATATATATATATATATATATATATATATATATATATATATATATATGAAAGACCCTTTGGAATTTTCTTTTTTTAAATTAATGTCTTTTCATGTAACATATATTGAATTTTTACCTCTGCAAAAATTTAACTTGGGAAATAAATCTTCAGTTGTTTTATTCATGTATTTTCTCTACACATAAACATTCATTGAATGTAACTCATCAGAACACATTGCGTGGAAACAGTAATAGCGTAGAAAGAGGCTGATGATGCTTCTTCTGTAAATCTCATAAAAAAGACGAGTACAATCAAAAACTAACCTCTGCCAGATAAAAGATAAGATTAAAAAGATTTGTTGACTTATTACAAATCATTGATAAAATCCAAAGAAGAATCTGCAATGTTATTGGTCCTGACCTGCTATCACTTTCCCACCTCTGTAACATAGCTTTCTTATAACTTTTCTCTAAACACTTTCACGGTAATGTTTCTGTCTTCTTAATTATTGGTCTTCTTTTTTGTTTTTCCTTTTCTTATATTCTTTCACATTCAGTAACCTTTTTCATCTTAGTGACTTTACTGCCTTGCCTGGGGTGAAATGATTAACAAAAAAAGAATTCTGAAATTTATTGTGATATTTGGGCATTTCATCAAGTTTTGGAAAGTAGGTGACCTTGATAACTTTTACACAAATTCTTATATGTCTCTGTGTGTATATGATTTACATATATATTAAAAATATATTCACCCAGGAACACTGACACACACACATATATATATATATATATATATATATATATATATATATATATATATATGATAAGATAAACATTTATCAATCCATGTTTTCCTTTTATTAAAGCTTAATTTGAGATTGAGATATGGAGAAAAAGAAGAATGAAATTCTGGTATTTTTGCATTTCTGTTACCTGATGAAGCTTTAATAAAAGTGAAACATGTTAGATTGATAAATGTTCCCTATTTGTTCTTTATCTTTTCATTCTGTCAGATTCTGATCCATATTTGATCTGCATTTGCCCCAATTCATATTATTATAAACAGAGCATTTACTTAAATATTTGTATCTATAAAAAGAATGTTAAACATAAAAATGTCTTAAAATAATTGTTGGACTTTGTCCATTTCATAATATATATATATATATATATATATATATATATATACACACACACCCATATATATATATATATATATATATATATATATATAATAATAATAAGTAAAAGGTTTGTCACTTAGCTAATTGATGTTACCTTCATCATCATCTTGGGTCCAGATTTTTGTAGATGAACCCATCCATCCACTCATCAGGAGTTATCAGCAACTGACTGCTTATACATCTGGATTTTTCTTTTTTATATGCACTTATTATTGGTGCAAGTTTTTTTTATGGTGTGTGTGTGCACATGCAAGCACCCATGTGCATGGACTTGATTATATATATATATATATACTTTACACACGCACATATATATATATATATTAAAAATACTTCTGATCAGAAATGTATATCGTGTGCGCACACACACACATATATATATATATATATATATATATATATATATATATATATATATATATCTTTTCAGATATACAAAGAAATACAGACATTTTATCAGAAATGCTGATTTCAAACACACACATATATATATATATATATATATATATATATATATATATATATATTATCTGGACACATTAAACATACACACTGTATGCATATTGCTATGTCGACATGCATGACTTCTGACATCCTTTTAATTTCAAAGATGACTGCTCCATCACTTTGCATCTTTTTCAAAACTGATGTTTCAATCAACACTTGTCTGCCAAACAACTTACTTTCTCTTCTCTGACCCACTGGTCCTCAAAATGAATTGCTGCAGAAATATTCCCCTGGTCCATTATAGTTCAGTCAAACTAGGACATGCCTACTGAGCACCCACCTTTCCACTGCTATTCGTTGATGCATTTGCAAGTAATTTGGGCTCGGTTGGCATTCACTGTTTCTCAGCTAGAATGACTTGCTGATAATCAATATTTCAACAACAAACAGCTAAGTGGAGCTGATTTTGTTGAATATTTCAAAGTTTATTTATATCATCATCAGAATAAATATAAATTTCTTTCTCTACTGGTAAAAATACAATGCCAATTTTCTCACATCGTTGGTTCGAAAGACTTGCTAGATAACCAAATCTGTTGTCTTCAGAGAGTCAAGTAAAATCTATTTGATATTTCCTTGCCTTTGTTGTAGTTGTCATATTTCAGCCATTGTGCACTCTGGTCTTCCTCAGGTGTATATCGATATTTTTTTTAATCAAATTTACCCCAAACAAGGCAATAAAGCCACTAAGACATATTGTGCATGAAACAATGAGAAAACAGACACATTATTAAGGAGTCATAACAATAGAAAAGGAATAAGGAAGATAACGGTTGACATTGCATTTAAATTTTTGAAAGTTAGCTGGAACATGGAGCCAGAAGAAAGTTCCACAAGTGAGAAGTGTGAGAAAAGAAACTGTTAGAATAGAACATACAGTTACTTTTAAATAATTCAACTGTAATTTGAAGAGACCTACTTGTATTATTTATATTATTCGGACTGTTATCCTCATCTTTATTGCCGTATTCACAACGTTTCGGCTGTTGTATGCTCTGGCCTCATCTCAGAGATATAGACAGATATTGAAGAGACCTAGTTGCCAATCTAGTGCAGCATTTAAATTTGTAAAATCTAGGTGCCATAGCAGAGAGTTCATCCAAATAATTACCATGAAAGCATTTATAGAAAAGGAACAATGAAGCAACATTACAGCAGTGGGAAAGTGACTTGAGCTGAGATGCCAGATCAGGACCAATAATATTGTTGATTCTTCTTTGGATTTTATCAAGAATTTGAATTCAAAACCATTTTGAGTATGGGGCTAGCAACTCCATTCCATAAAAACCCACTTGCTATAGAAATGACAACTTCAACGACTAGTGTAGTGAGGCTATGGTTCAATACTCTTCAATGGAGTTTACGGAACTTTAGTGAATAAATGAGTATTATTTTGTTGCAGTATATTACTAAAAATATACATTATAAATGATTATGCTATAGAAATAAATTGAAAAGCAAGAAGACATTGCCATTGGTAAGGAATTAATGTAAAGATTAGTCAAAATGGAGTCATTATAATATAATAATTGTGCCCTTCATTAGTTTGCATGACCGTTATCCCCTGCCAATACCTCATACATAATAAACTATTCTGCTTTGATCATGTCAAAAGAGGTGAGAAGACATTACTTAGTTTCAGTGAGAAAATGAAAGAAAAAAGGGAAAATAGAAGCATTTAATGTCTCCTGTTAATACATCTGTAACCTTTCTGTAACAAAATTACTGAAGTCTTTGTCTTCTCCTTCTGTTTAGTCTTACACTGCAGTCAACACTGATATGAACAACACGTGTGACTTTTGCCCAACTGGACTGCTCCCTTGCCCTCGCAAACTCTCAGCTTTTATGCTAGTGAGGCATACGCTTATGCAAATAAATACGGGCCTCGCTCTCAGTCTGGTCACGCACGCGCACTGCCATTTTTGTGTCTGCTGCCATGACGTTTGCCTCGTCAAACGTTCACTCATACATTTGTTACAACCTCGTACATAATAGACTATTTCCTTTTGGTTGCTTGAGAAGACAAAAACTATCAAAAACACTATTTAGTTTCAGTCAGAAAATGAAAGAAAGAAGGGAAGATAGAAGTGTTTAATGTCTCCTGCTAATACTTCATACATAATGGACTATTCTGTTTTGATTGCATGGAAAGCCATAACATATATCAGAGATGCTACTTGGTTTCAGTGAGAAAATGAATGAAAGAAAGGAAGATAAAAGTGTTTAAGAGCTGTTTAAGTGAAATGGAAAAACATGTAAATTACAAATATTTTCATTTGTACCTCCATACTTCTTAAAATAACGACCAGCATTCATATTTATGATTGTTATTGCAATATTTTATTAAAGTTGTTAAACTCAAATATTTAACGATGTGACAGGGGAATTTCTATGGATATTTTGTTCTCATACAACTCACCATGAGCTTAGTCAATCCTTAACTGAAGAATTAAGCTTTATCAGAAAATTCAAATTGGGAAATCATGAAATGGGTCTTTTTAGTATTTATAATTCAATGTCCAAATAGTTGAGTATTTGATAAAACTTTTTCACTAATAAAAATAATTTGCAAATCATCAGAAGTTTTTTTTTTTAACTCCTCTTGAATTAAAAGGAATAAAAATAATAAAACCAATTGCTTTTCGATTAATTACCCTGGAATAAAAAACAAAACATACAGCATTTCCTAATTTCTAATAATCAAAATACTTGAACTATGACACAGCAGCCCTTTTCTCATTTGAATGCAGACCTCTTCTAGATTCATTTTACGCATGAGGTTTGGAAGTATGTAGAAGTCATTGAACATGTTTTTTCTTTTGAATGGGGGGGGGATGTCGGGGGGGGGGACTTTACAAAACATGTTTGTGTTTTGATGTCTTTTAGAAAAATACCACATGGCCCTCATTTTTTTTTTTTTTTTGCCACAAAGAAGCAAATTGTTTCAAACGAAAGGAAAGAAAAAAAATTGTGGAATTGATATTTTTAATAACATCTTTCTGGTTGACAAAATGTTGGGTTTTTCTTATTTCCAAGTTGAAAATAGAAACATTCCTTTGCTTTGAAAAAAAAAGAAACCTTCTTAAAGTTGTTTTATATGCTTATTGCTTTGCTTTTCGGGTCTATAAAATCCCTCCCAATCAACTGCACATATAAAGATATATATATATACATGTACACACATACATACGAGTGTAAAAAACAACATGACTTATGAAAATTATTTGACTTCATAGGTCCTAAAACCCAGTAAAAGTATTTTATATCTCACAAACTACAATAGTGGTTTTTGACTTGCATTTGTAGCACATTTTAATCCAAAGCATTATGACTAACATTTATAGCGCTTTTCAGACCAAAGCATTTCTGACTACTATTTATTGTGCTTTGCAGCTCAAAGTATTACAGACCAAATCATTCTTGACTATCATCTACAGCGCTTTTCAGTCCAAAGCACTACTGACTAACAATTATAGTGCTTTTCTATCCAAAGCATTACCAACATTTATAGCGCTTTTTAGTCCAAAGCATTTCTGACTATCATGTATGGCACTTTTACTAAAATAACATTTATAGTGTTTTTCAGTTCAAAGCATTACTGACTAGCATTTAACATTACTAACTAGAAAATAAAATGCCCCATGACGTCTTCAGCTGAACATTCTGGATAAGTCATAGGAAACGTTTTGGAAATCAATGGTCTAAACACAAAATCTACAACTTCCTTCATACAACTGGAATATGGAGAGAATGAGGATGGTTTGATACTGTGGACGTAGCATGGCATTTTCCATCCAAAGCATTACTAACTAGCACTTATAGTGTTTTTCAGTTCAAAGCATTACTAACTAGCACTTATAGTGTTTTTTAGTTCAAAGCATTACTAACTAGCACTTATAGTGTTTTTCAGTCCAAAGCATTACTAACTAGCACTTATAGTGTTTTTCAGTCCAAAGCATTACTAACTAGCACTGATAGTGTTTTTCAGTCCAAAGCATTACTAACTAGCACTTATAATGTTTTTCTGTTCAAAGCATTACTATCACTTATAGTGTTTTTCAGTCCAAAGCATTACTAACTAGCACTGATAGTGTTTTTCAGTCCAAAGCATTACTAACTAGCACTTATAGTGTTTTTCAGTCCAAAGCATTACTAACTAACATTTATCGTGCTTTGCAGTCCAAAGTATATACCACTGTAACAATAAGAGAAACTACATCACTTGAGGACTTTCAACTGCAGCAAAATCTAAAATGGATAGCATATGTAATATGAAGAGAGAATAATGACATCAAGATGTTGATGTTCCACACTACACTAAACAAAAGGCAAGGAAAGAAGCCCTCCCCCACCTGACTGCTCAGTACTGAAAGGAGCATTAACAACTAATGAACTAATGGATTTGAGTAACCTATTTTCCTGAAAAAATGAAAAAAAAAGATTGTCTAAATTTTAATCAACAGCAAAGACTAACTATTTGGTCAATGAATGTTGAATGTTTCCTTATAAGGAAACAGCTAATATTATCATTATCATTACTGACGAGTATTTCTAGTATTTTTCAGTTCTAATCCAATCAAATGTGAATCCATGAGTAATAAGATAATTTGTGATAGCATAGTTAATGCTCTTCGGGCATATTGAGGAAATATAATACCATTTTCTTTTTCTTTTGATTTTGTTCCATCCAAGGTTCTTTGGGAGCTTCATGTTTAAGTCAGTCCCTAAAAGATGAACTCTCATGGCATTTCATTTGAAATTACTTATTTATTCCAAATTCCTGCAAATACAGTTTAATTACTTAGGAATAGGACAAAAGTTTTGCAATTAAAAATAACCACAAAAAAGATAAAATGAAACTTGTCTATATCTCAGTAGATTTGAAAACTTTGAAAAATATTCTCTCAATATAAAATCAGGTAAAAAACGGACACAAAAATCCCCCACTAATGTCATGATTTCCTCTGCTATTAAAAATAAAATAAAATGCCCTTGTGACATCTCGAGCTGAACATTCTGGATAATTCATAGGAAATGTCTTGGAAATCAGTGGTCTAAACTAAAATTATAGTGGCCTTATAATTACAAATTGTTTATTGGTAACATGGCATTACCTAGAACATAAGGAAATACAACTGTTGTCTGTCATTGTGGAATAATGATTCAAAAGTCACAAAAGGAAGGAGAGGAGGAAAGAAATTCATGTTTTTTCTCTGGGTATAAGTCTTGCTCATGCAAAGGAGATAAACTCTTAGAACAAAAAGTTTTACACAAAAAACATACAACTTAACATATGCTAATAATGACCAATATGGTCACAATGTTTTTTATACATAATTTCACCAAATACATGGCTCGAGAGTCACTCAAAGTTGAGAGTTATTGTTGAAATGATTATGACGAATGAGATGTGTTATATAAATGCAAAAAGAGGTTGTTGCAAGTTTAGATTAAGATGACAGATAATGACGGAGGCGTAACCTGACGAAATTAAGATTGTTGTGTTCAGGGAAGCATCCATAAAGTAGCAGTTCTTGGGAAAAAGCTGTGGAGAACTTCCTTCTTACAAATGGAATATGGAGAGAATGAGGATGGTTTGATTCTGTGGATGTAGCATGGCATTTCCAAGATGTAAAGCTCTAAACTGTTGGAACTAAAGATTCAAGTGGACGTGAACATTTGCCATGGAAATAGCTGCTTGTAAATTTCAATCTCAGTCAACTGTTAAAAAGGGCTGCAAATTAACATTTTAATATGGACCTGTATCAGAAGAGAAAACAGTGACATTCAGAGGTTTGGTGATGTTTGGCGATGCCTGAAACCAACTCTTTGATTGTATGCTCCTAAGACTCATGTAGGAGGGTCTCATACTGAGAAATGTTAGAAAGGAGGAAATTTTAAATATGAAAAAAACAACAAAAAAAAAAACAAATAAAATATGAAATAAACACTTTATTCAATTTAAATATAAACTAAATTTTTTATTCACTGTTTGATGCCCTCTGGATATGGATGTCTGGGGCTGTCACACCATCTGCCCCCACTTCTGGACATTACTGAGAGAAAGTATATGACATTCCCACAGATGTTTTGTTTTGCAGATGAGAAAGGTTTATATTTCTTTGAGGCGATACTGGACAATGTTCAAAGATGCTTGAGTTGTCCCCGCTCTGAGGTGTGAAACAAACGCATCATTCAGTGGATAATCTTACATCATCTTGCTTTTGCCTCCACTAACATACTTATTCTTATACCAAAAGTGTTCTTTGAAGTAGAGTTTTATTTGGTATGTCAAAAGCTATTTTCAGAGTTTAAAGGAAAGCCTGAAACCATTTTATTAACACTGGAATGGAATGAGCATTGGCATGGTGGAAGAAGCCGTATATCATTTGAAGAAGCAGTTGCCTGTCAATGATGGTGACAAATGAGTTAGAGATTGGGGGAGCAATGGGGAGCTGAGGGAATGGCAGTTCTGACAGGATTAAAGCATTTTGGCAGAGCAGAAGTGGTTGGGAAAAAAATCCCTCATTTGTAGATTAACAAATATCTACATATTTTAATGCCTGCACGCACAAAATATAAGACATTTTATTTTTTATCTGAGAAAATATAGGTACACCTATATATATAGAAGTATTCTTATTTTCTATAAACGTCTGTATGTAAGTGTTTTTTCATGTGCATGAACAATTACTTTCACACAGATGCATACACACATTATATATATATATATATATATATAGACATTTATATTATGTTTAACGTTCTTTTTATAGATACAAGTATTTAAGCAAATGCTCTGTTTTATAATAAACAGTATTAAATAACATTTACCGGCCTGAATGTCCGAGAAATTTTCATAGAAAATTTTCGCTCTCCGACAGGAATCGAACCTGTATCCTATACGGAACCATCATTTCGCGTGATGTGCCTTAACCTTTCGGCCACAGATGAGCGTCTGGTTAGCAATATAATAATATAATATAAATGTCTTTAAATAAATTGTCGGACAATGTCCAATTCTAAAATATATATATATATATATAAATAAAAAGAAAGAACAATAAGATATATAATCCGGTGTTCTTATTGATATCTTTTATTTTTATTTTTACAAAACAGTGCTCGATTTAATTTACAGAGCATAAATATTATAAATTAACTGATTTAAAATATGTATTTTTCACTACACAGTAATAACCATGTTTCAAAAATGGAAGCTAAAAACTTCAAATTTAATTTTGTAATTAAATTAAAATCATTAGTTCCATTTCATCTGCAAGTGAATATTGGAATAACTTATTTTTAATCTTACTTAGTTTTAAACTCACACATAATTCATAATTCCTTGTTTCCAAGGAAACAGAGAAATCCGAGCATTCAGACAAGGGGTGGTAGCGTGTTCATTTTTATTAACTATTGTTGTATCACTTATGGATTACGTTCGAAAAAGAGGTTAAGTTTAGGGAGGGTAGGGGTATATTTTTCAATGAATTTTGACATCCGTTAAATGCATGTCGTCTGGGTTTTTTTTTTTTTTTAATGGTAAAAAGTCTTTCGGCATTATTTTCTACTTGTATATTTAAAGATTTTTTTTTTATGGGATGTTTAGGTTAGAATACATTTTATTTAACTACAATTTTAAAATATTTTCACTCTTAATTACTAATAGACTATATTTCTTTTTAAAACTAGTAAATGTAATAGAATGAAATTATTTTTTCATATCAAATATAAGTATGTATATCACCAGTTCGCATTTTTTAATTTTATTTTTAAATATTATTTAAGGAAAATTTTTGATAATGACAGCAAAAAATAGCTATTTCATTTCTCTGATTCAGTAAATTTTTATTTTTTATAAACTTCGTAATATATAGTTTCTCATGTATGCACAAAGGACATGGGTCATTTAATGACCTACATATTCTAGCTTTTCTTATTAATTTCCATTTTACTGTAGGTGTTTTATTGGATTCTTTCAGGTGCCAGAAGTACTTTGAAATTATACTTTTTATTCAATTTTTCTTGTGTTCGTATAAGTGCTTTCTGGACAAAAAGCATGTAAAACTCCCCAAATGTTCTATATATCTGAGTACTTTCAGCTATTTTGTTAGCGATTATCAAGGATGGAAACCAGTGTTTCAACATGATATGGTTGTAAGCCTGGAACTTTAGTGTGTGAACATGAGATCATCTAAAGGAAGGATAATCCCCAACAAAAAATGAATCCTTCCTCTGTGTACAGAAGTTTAACATGGGCCAGTATCCTCCACCACATGAAACAGGAGGCCTTATATCCCATGAGGCATCAGACAGATGCCTCATGGAATATAAGAATTAGAAGATGAGTTAGAAGAGAATCGATAGAATTTTAATTATTGATAGAATTTCTTTATACTACGATATATTTCAGTTACAGAATACGTTGCAATCATCTTCTAAGAATAAATGAGACCCAACCCAAAATATACAAGTAAGACAACGAAAACAAGTCATAACTAAATATACCATGTTTTAATACCACTGACATCAAACATTTCAACATACGCATGCGAAAAAAATGAAGAGGCATGGTGGAGTAATGGATAGTGGCTCGGATTGCAGAATCGGAGATCCGAGTTCGAATTCCAGTCAAATCCATTACATTCACTTACGTGCTAATACCCTTGGGAAAGGTATGAATCCTCTTCTTCTCCCTCCAGTTATGGGTAAATAGCAGGACAGACTGGGTTCTATAGCCTTGGATGGCAACTGGTCTACCACAGAAAGAAATGGCAACCTACTGCAGGAAAAAATCTGCCTTGTCAGTCATGTATTGAAAGATACATGATCGCTTAAGTGTGTATTACGCGTGGTGTATATAACTGACTGAACTGATGTGAAAAAATATTAAAGTATCACTAACATCAAAAATATTTCAATGTGCATGTATGAAAAAATATTAAACAAAGATAACAAATCATAACTACAGATACCATATATCAGTACCGCTGACATCAAAAATGTTTTAATACATGCATGAAGAGAACACTATTTTTATTATTCAGACTATTGTCCTCATCTTTGTCGCCATATTTATTACAACGTTTCGACCATTGTACGCTCCAGCCTTCTTCAGGTGGTTAGAATGTCGAACTGAACCCTTTATTTCACTCACTGAGGTAGACTGTTCGAGTTCCACATGCCATGTTTAATGGATGTCAGTTATGAGTTATCTGCACAGTGGATAAAAACGTTGGTTATATCCAGTGACATGGCACATGGAACTAGAACAGTCTACCCCAGTGAGCAAAATAAAGGGTTCAGTTCAACATTCCAAAGACCTGAAGATGACCTGAGTGTACAACATCTGAAATGTAATAAATATGGCGACAAAGATAGGACAATAGTCCGAATAATGTAAATAGTGTACATAATACCTCATCTCAGAAATATAGACAGATACTGAAAGGCCGAAACAATGTAATAAATATGGCGACAAAGATAGGACAATAGTCCGAATAATGTAAATAGTGTACATAATACCTCATCTCAGAAATATAGACTGATACTGAAAGGCCGAAACGTTGTAATAAATATGGCAAGAAAGATGAGGACAATAGTCCGAATAATGTAAATAGTGTACATAATACCTCATCTCAGAAATATAGACAGATACTGAAAGGCCGGAACGTTGTAATAAATATGGCAACAAAGATGAGGACAATATTCTGAATAATGTAAATAGTGTACATAATACCTCATCTCAGAAATATAGACAGATACTGAATGTAATAAATATGGTGACAAAGATGAGGACAATAGTCCGAATAATGTAAATAGTGTACATAATACCTCTTCTCAGAAATATAGACAGATACTGAATGTAATAAATATGGTGACAAAGATGAGGACAATAGTCCGAATAATGTAAATAGTGTACATAATACCTCATCTCAGAAATATAGACAGATACTGAATGTAATAAATATGGTGACAAAGATGAGGACAATAGTCCGAATAATGTAAATAGTGTACATAATACCTCATCTCAGAAATATAGACAGATACTGAAAGGCCGGAACGTTGTAATAAATATGGCAACAAAGATGAGAACAATATTCTGAATAATGTAAATAGTGTACATAATACCTCATCTCAGAAATATAGACAGATACTGAATGTAATAAATATGGTGACAAAGATGAGGACAATAGTCCGAATAATGTAAATAGTGTACATAATACCTCATCTCAGAAATATAGACAGATACTGAAATGCCGAAACGTTGTAATAAATATGGCGACAAAGATGAGGACAATATTCTGAATAATGTAAATAGTGTACATAATACCTCATCTCAGAAATATAGACAGATACTGAAATGCCGAAACGTTGTAATAAATATGGCGACAAAGATGAGGACAATATTCTGAATAATGTAAATAGTGTACATAATACCTCATCTCAGAAATATAGACAGATACTGAAAGGGCGAAACGTTGTAATAAATATGGCAACAAAGATGAGGACAATAGTCCGAATAATGTAAATAGTGTAAATAGTGTACATAATACCTCATCTCAGAAATATAGACAGATACTGAAAGGGCGAAACGTAATAAATATGGCGACAAAGATGAGGACAATAGTCTGAATAATGTAAATAGTGTACATAATAACTCATCTCAGAAATATAGACAGATTCTGCATGAAGTGAGTGACAAAAATAGGGATAAAGCAAATTGCTGAAATTATGTAATTATGTGTGTATGCTAATGTTACAATTTATTATATTCTGACCTTTTCATAAAGAGAATGCTGATTATCTCAGTTGGAGTTTAAGAGCCATTCCATTTTCTTTACTATTAACTGCTTAGCCACTGACTCTTCCGCTGCTATTTTTTTAAATAAACCAAAGGGACTTTTATAAAAAGACATCCCCTTTTGGCAATTTTACCAGAAATAATAGTTTTGATGCTCAAGTGACTGTAGCAGAGATCAGCTTCTACCTTGAGTCTTATAGACTATTTTTAACCTGTAGTATCCAGCCTTTAGTAACCCCTCTTTTACTTTCAAACATTTGAAATCTGATTGGTTATTTAATGCACAGTAAGCTTCTAGAAACTTTCATTGCAAATCAGTCGATTTTTATGCAAAAGTAGGCTCAACCTACTTGAAAAACTTTCTCTAATTTACCCCTAGCTGAATGTCTCATACAATTCTATTGGTTAAAAAATAGAAAAATATGATCTCGCCCACACATTTCTTGGAATTAGTGGCAGCATCAACTGAATTTCTGGTGAGCCAGTTTAATTATTAAAAAAGCTGTATATATGGACCGCAGTCAAGTTTTTACGCACAGAGATACAGAGATACTCAGAGAGACACCGAGAGAGAACTTAATTTTATGCTGACCAGAGACTGCCTTTTGGAACAAACTTCTTTCCTGAAAGATTTGGAAAAATACTCTATACCACAATTCACCAACATTTTCAACAACTCATTGTGACAAAACTTTTTCCACTAGAATATCTTTCTCAGAAAATTTTTGTCTCATTTAATTTTTATTAATCTTGACTTTTCTAGTTAAAGGTAGACAACTTTCACTTACTTAAAAATTGTAAATTTATAATTTACACTGCAACAGTATTTTAAATTTCTAATAACAATTTTATTCTCAAACTTTCATACACTGAACTTTTAACCAACAATGTTCAGAACTTTCTGCATTTAACATTCCAAACCAGCAACGAGAACCTTTTCTCCTAAATATTCTCTGATCAATTTTACACACATAGCATTACAACACAAATTGTAAAATTCTGTACATAAAAAATTTTATTTGTTGTTCAGAGCCTATTTTTTTGTCATAATTGCATATCGTTACCTATTGCATTTTTTTTGGAGGGGGGGAATTTATGTTTTCGGATGTTACAAGTTTCATTTGCAGCAAAACACTAAAATATTCACGCAGCCTTCTCAGATCCACTACAAGCCTTTTGGTTGGTGATATAAGACAAACAATTGACAGCTTTTAATAATAGATCTTTCAATAACATACACACACACACATATATATATGTATGTATGTATGTATGTATGTATAAGGTAAAATTTATTTTTATTGTGAAGAGTGGTAGTAAATATTGTATTTGTATTTATAGACAGTGTGGACAAAGGAATAAATGCTGCATAGAGATTGTAAGTTTCATGCCTCAATGTGATCTTTAAATGAACTGCCTTAAAAACATCACTAAAAGATACGAGTGTTTAAACTAAAGCCTTATGGCTTATTGCGATTGTAAAATGCTCTTTTTATTCATTGACAACTGATCACAAAATCTTTAGGTGCCTGGTTGGGCGTAAAGGCCATATTTTTGTACTACAAATGAAACTGTGGGGGACTTCACCACATTAATTTAACTTTGATAAGAAAACAGGACTCACGCAAGAAGAATAAACACAAGACGTTGTTGCACGTAAAATATATGTATATTAACAAGATGTACAATATCAAACAACGATGGGAAAGAAAACATGCATTTAAGTAAGACAGGTTGAATTAATCAAGAGTTGCCTCCCTTTGATTCATGCAATTTAATAGTTCAGTGAAAGATAATTATTTGGTTTAAAGTTCACTGGATAAATGTTCATGACTGTTTCATGATATGATTCTTCTTGTGATATTTACTGTTGAAAAGTATTGTTGTGTCAAAAGAAGTTTTTAATGAAGGTGTGTATCATCAGCATGTGGGTGTGCGTGGGAGTGAGAAGGTTGGCGCGTGGTTAGAACTGGAGTTCCAACTGTCGTAGATTCGTTTAGCAGTTGAGGTCTCACTAATTGAGATGAGAAAAATCTTGGCTTAAATAAGCGACTATAGGCTCCGATTCGTTGCGCGGGAAAAATTATTCTTCACGTGCAAACGATCTGATTGGTTGGCATCAACCAATCAGCGAGCGACCTTTGGGGAGACTTAAGGAACTGTCTGTGAACCACTTCTCCTGAAAGTGCACAAATTTGACTACTTAAAAAATAAAGCGATTCCAAAATTGTCGCATTACTGCGATTTTTAAATTGCCTGTAGAAATTGTATTAGTGATTTATTAGCCAATGATCGTTTGGTATTGTACATGTGATTTTGTGTTTGTAGTCTATATATACATTTTTATAAATCGAGAACAGTTTTGAAGGAAACATTCATGACAAAGTGGAAAAAATTTTCGTATGGCGAGTTATGTCATTTAGGACTTCATTAGACTAAGTTTGTTTATGTTGATGCGTCTACACATACGGACGAACGAGAGACTTTTAAATTTAAAAAAAAATGCAATGTGTTTTTGGTTATATAATCTAGCCATTGTCATAATCTTTGTTATTAAATATCCCTCATACACGTCCTTATTTTGCCGGCAAATTTGTTGAATAAATTAATTAATTAATCCAGCATTAAAATTTTTCAAATTGTAGAAAAATATACAATTTTTTTCTAAAGAAAAATAAATTCCGCAAAAAAATAATTTATATTGTTTTATTAGAAACATTTTCTGAAATGAATAAAAATTAAACCATTGGTCTTAAACTTATTTTCGCCAGAGTATATTTAAAAAAAAAAAAAGAAAAGAAAATATTCCTTTAGTTATCTCCCTTTAACTTGGCTATTAGTGTCAGGTAAACTGCAGTTATCTCCCTTACATTTAAACACTCGATAGCAAATAACTGAAGCTGGAGTTCATAATAATTCTTATATTGTAAACGATGAAAATTAATTTATAAGCAAAAATACAAAATGGTTCCTTTAATCCTTTTCACAATTATTAAGAATGAGAATACACTGTAAAAATTATTCTATAATTAAGATGATTATTTTCTCAAGATTACTGTGTTTGAAAAGTAATGTAAATTAGAAAAACAAGTTTTAAACTACACTGCAGGGAAAAGAGATACGGTAATAAAATCAAAGTATTTTTTTGAAAATATGACGTATTGGGGTATAAAACACAAAATGATTATAAAGACAAAATTTTGGAAAATCAAGAACTATTTTTAAGATTTCATTGAACAATATTGAAAAATGTGATATTTTTATAAATTAGTAGGTGAAGAAGAGACGTGAAGCAACAGAAATGTGGTTATATAGAAAGATGCTGACTGAGCATGTGAGCAACGATGAACTTTTAGAGAAAATGCAAACAAAAAGGACACTGATACTAAACATCAGGAAGAGATAGTTGAAGTTTCTAGGCCACATAATGAGGAAAGATGGATAGGAAAATTTGATACTAACAGGACAGATTGAAAGTCAGAGGTACTGAGGAAAACAATGCATAACCTACATAGCAAGCTTGTGTAAATTGATGGTGTGTTAGGGTTAGTGCAGGACAAGTTTTAGTAAAGATACCAAAAAAACAAAATTCATTAAGAACCACAAAAGACAGGAACTTGTGGTGAGCCATAATCGCCAATGTCCAGAAGGGACATGGTACATAGAAGTTTTACTTATGTGATATGGCTTTCCTCTGTCTTTTCTACAAATATTTTCATGGCAATTCTTCTGATGATCACTTTTGTCCAGTGACTTGACAACATGAATGTAAGTGTGCTCCAAGCTTAGCCACTAAGTCTAACCATTTTACTATTGAACTAATTAGATTCAATCGCTACTTCTAAGAGTATCTTTTCATGCACTTCTCACCTGTGGAAGTTCCTTCCAATTTCTTGCTTCCCTGCCAACTACAATCTTCAAAAATTTAAATGCAACATCAATTGCCATCTTCTGTCTTTCTAAACCCTGGTTCCTTATTGTCCTTTTCTCACTTCTAACTAATGTCTTCTCGTTCTCCTTCACTGCCCAAAAGCCCCCCTGCATTCTAGTGGCATTGCCATTTTGTTTGGGGTGAAACAATTAAAAAAAGAAAATGATGACTTGTAAAATCTTGTAAACTATTATCACATGGAATCTTTTTAAAATTATATTTGTAGAACTGGATAATCCTTGCCTTCTCCAAACTGCAATCCATTTACTGAGTTTATTGTTGCGATCTTGACATTTTGTTTTCTAATTTAAAAAATTCTGTTCATTTTTCAATTCTTCCTCTTGATTTCACCAAAGAACAAATAATTTTTTCTGTTGGTGACCAAAATATCTTTCATCTATTCTATTTGCATTCTCTTTCCCATTCTATTTGCATTCACTTTCCCATTCTTTTTGCATTCTCTTTTCCATTCTTTTTGTATTCTCTTTTCCATTCTATTTGCATTCTCTTTTCCATTCTTTTTGCATTCTCTTTCCCATTCTTTTTGCATTCTCTTTCCCATTCTATTTGCATTCTCTTTCCCATTCTATTTGCATTCTCTTTTCCATTCTTTTTGCATTCTCTTTCCCATTCTATTTGCATTCTCTTTTCCATTCTATTTGCATTCTCTTTCCCATTCTATTTGCATTCTCTTTTCCATTCTTTTTGCATTCTCTTTCCCATTCTATTGCATTCTCTTTCCCATTCTATTTGCATTCTCTTTCCCATTCTTTTTGCATTCTCTTTCCCATTCTATTTGCATTCTCTTTCCCATTCTATTTGCATTCTCTTTCCCATTCTATTTGCATTCTCTTTCCCATTCTATTTGCATTCTCTTTCCCATTCTATTTGCATTCTCTTTCCCATTCTATTTGCATTCTCTTTCCCATTCTTTTTGCATTCTCTTTTCCATTCTGTTTCCATTTTCTTTCCCATTTTCTTTTACATTCTATTTCCATTCTATTTAGTCACTTTTCTTTCAACACCATGAGGGGTGAAAGTATAGAATGAAAATAATGAAACAAACTATTTAGCTTTTGGTGACAAATCCAACTTCACAGGAAGCATATGACAGACTTTCTGATCTGTATCTGATCTACAATACTTCATGAGTGGGTGCCGTGTTTTCAGTAGGCTGACTTTTCGCTGCCAAGATTTAAACTGTTCTCGAATTCAATCTTTAAATGGCTTGTTGAGACACATATCCACTTGTGTTTTTGTTCAGCTATTCAAATATTTGTGTCAATAATTACCAAGGCTGGGGTTAAGCCTAATGTCAAAAATTCTCCCATACTTACAACTTACCATAAACCACAGGATTTAAAGTTAACATTTTAAACCCGGAGTATAAGACAGTCCCCTATTTGGGGGGAAATTTTTAAGGTTAAAAAGTAACCGTGTATGCTGACATATACAGTATTTGAAATTGTTTGGTTATGCATTAGTTAATATTTTACATTATCAGAAGTGAGATATTAATGTAAAAAGTATCGTCAAAATCATTGCCATTATATTTATTGTAAAAAAGAAGGGAAAAATCATCAACCTGACATCTTACATTCTTCTCTTGATATGTGAAATATATGACAATTTATCAAATTCTAAAGTACTGTCTATAACTTTGAGTAGAGTCAATAACATATCCAACATTGTTTGACTAATCAACCCCCTTCTTTGTATATTTGCTATTGTTAAGTACTGTAAACTTTGAGAAGAGCCATCAACATGTCCAGTGTTGCTCAGTCACTAAAGTTGTTTTGTATTGGTTGTCAAGCAGAAATTGAGGCAATTTCAGGTTCTATTCTAATCACCTTTACCATTTAATCATTTATTTAAAATTTATTTAATTTTATATGCTTCAAATATCTTTCCAATGTCTATTTGCGTTCTGAGCTCTGATAATTAGGATCGTCATTTTAGTCAAGTTACAATAAAAGACATAACAAAAATATATATAAACAGTAATTTTTAATTGAATTCTTGTCAATACACAATATAAAAGGATTTGACATTATTTTTTTTACCTTCCAAACTGCAAAATGATGAAATAAAGAAATAAAAGAGTAGTTTCATATGCAGGAAAAGAAGAAAATTTAAAAATCTTTTCATTTTCTGAAATTTTATTTACCATTTTCTTTTCCTAATAAATTCACAACTTTTCATTATTTTTCTGATACCTTATTACAATGATAACTTTAAGCATTCTTTGATGGATCAAGCTGTAAAAAAAAAAGTTACAAAAAATAATAATGGCATCTAAAGTTATTCATTTCAAAAGTTCAACTGACTAAATAGTTCAACTGGACTAAATAAAGGATTCTGTTGTAAATTTTAGCGTATATTATCTGAAGAAGGTCGGAGCATAAAACGGCCGAAACGTCAGGAATATGGCAATTAAAATGAGAACAACAGTCCAAATGATGTAAAATGTAGTTACAATACCTCATCTCAGAAATATAGACAGACTTGTTATAATGTTACAATTTTTAAAATTTTTCATTTAAATGTGCTTCTCCGATTCCGAAAATGTAAACATTTCCGTTATTAATTAATTATCAGAATTCAGACCATAAGAAAATTATCTATAACCCATTTCGTAAAAACGTAATTTTAGTTTGGCGTTGCCAAGCTCAGCAAAAAACCAAGTTGCCTCCCTTGATAAAGTGGCTTTGCAGTCGAGCAGGAGTTATTTCCCTTACATTTGAGTAACTTCCCGTTTGGTTATTTCAAAAGTAAAATGATTCTATCGTTTTATTCCTTCCAGAATAGAAATTAATTCTGAACAAGAAAATTCTCTCTGTTTCTTTTCTTGATGGAAAAAAAATAGTACCTCATTTTCTATATGAAAATATTTGCAAAATGAAATTATAATATAATAGTGGGTACTTCAGTATAAAGAACATGAAATCACTTCGATATGACAATGACGTGTCCTTTCAAGATGTAGACGATCACGGCGCTCCACAATTTCCTATCCTTTGTAGCAGTTAATAAGATTTGTTTTTTTACACCATTCCGCCCAGTAACTGTTCTGCTATCCATTTACAGCAGCTTTTTAGGTAGGTTACTTGATCTTTCTTCTTGCCATCAATATGTCCTGTGAGTATCAAATTTTCCAAGTCCTTTTTTTCTCATTATGCATCCTAGAAATTTCAACTCTTTTTGATTCTAATTACAAGTGTCCCTTTTGCTTTCCTTTTTTTTAAACTTTGTTGTCATTCACATGTTCAGTTCATGGCATTCTCAGCATCCTTCTGTAGAATCACCTTTCTGTTGCCTCAAGTCTCTTTTTCATTTGTGAGGAGATTGTCCAGTATTCATTGCCATACAGTAACATAACAGTTCAGTAATCTTTTTTTAGCTTCTAATGAAATTTTCGTGTTTCTTAATATTTTGCTTAGCTTTTGGATTCATTTTCAACAATTCTAATTAATACGATATTGTAATTTTTTTGTATGAATTTTTGAGATGCAGAATTATCATTATGATAAACTGATTTACTCAGACTCATTTTGGATGTTATAGTCATTGTTGTAGCATACCTATGGATGGTAATGGGTATGTCCACATTCAGATAAATACAGTAGTCAATACTGTATGTTGGTCTGCAATTGGAGATTCATTGTGGAATTCACTGGACTCACTTCTAGCAATTGACTACTATTTCTATATGCCACTGGTGAATCTTATATATGTTGTTCTTGTCCTAAGTATTATTGTTCATTACCAACCTTTGTTTGATTATTCTATTCAGTAACCTTCCCTAGGTTACAACAGTCATGTTTCAACTGTAGTACGTTCCGGCCTTCTTCAGGTTCCTGCCAACATTGGTAGATTTCAAACCAAGCTCTTTATTCAGGCATCTGTAATATAATCGATCCTGACCAGGCATCTCCACTTCAATCACTTTCTCACTGACATGACATGGCTTCCCTATGTCATTTCTACAAATATTTTCATGGCAACTACTCTCATGAGCTTTTTTTCCCCTGATGGCCTGATTACATGAATTTAAGCATGCTACTAGATTGGCATGTAGGTCCCACACATTTACTGTTGAAATAGCTAAATGCAACTGCCACTTCTACTCCAACAGTTTCTTTTCTTGCACTTCACCACCAAATCTCACAATCTTTGTGGTTTATTTTGCATTATTTCTTTCTCCTACTGGTCTTCTCACATATTCTCTTACACTCAAATTTAAATGTATTTTGCATTCATTAAAAATTACTTTTTGCCACTTTCCAGCATCCCTTCTTAGATGTTCTTTTGACCACTTCAATCTTCTATTCCGATGTTTTTTGGTTTAAGACATTTTTTCTTTTTTGTTGCTAAAGGTTCGTTCAAGCTGTTTATTTGCAATTCTCTGCATATGGTATCAACTGAAACGTCACTCTTATGGCTGCATTCACTCCTTATTTGTCTGGCTGTTAATTTTGGATTGCCTACTGTGACTCTGACAGTCTTGCTTTCATCTCTCTTGTCTAATGTTTGTGGTCTTCTGATTTTCTTTGAACATTAAATGCTTTAAGTAATAGCAAACATCTTTTGGATGGTTGGAACACTGTTTCTGAATATTACCAGCTACTTGGCTATCTCTCATCTTGAGCAATTGTTTTTTAACTGCCAGTAAACCCACTATAAACTGACATTGTGTCATATTTGGTTGCAATGTGAGTACATTGATAAATACCTACCTGGCTATTTCTATCCGAGTCATTTTCCTTCCTCAATGTCATAACCTTCATCTTTGTTGCAGCAGAAACTTTAGCCATGATTTAGTATAAAAAAGCAAGGTAATGTTCAACTACAATAACTTGCCAAGGCACCTAATACTTACGTTAACAAGATGAAACAATTTCTACTTAGAGGTTTGCATATATTCATGAATTTATAATCTCACACCTTTCATTGGCCCAGTAGCTTTGTATGGACTTTTTTTCAGCAACAACCTATTTTTTAATCCCCAAGGTCCACAGATACTACTGATAACACCATAATGCTAAACAATCTTAAATTCTTAATAAAATAAAGGTTTATTATAATCAATAATAGCATACAAATTTCCAGGAACCAGTTCCATAAAGGCAGGTAATCTTTCGTAACTTATTCTGCTTATTTTCTTTTCAATTTAAGAATGAAAACAAATCACTTTATAGTATCAAAAAGAATTAAACCATTTTGATAATTTAATAGAAAACATTTATTTATAAAGATATTTCCAGATTGGAATTCTGTTCTCATCATATTTCTGTTCAGAATTATGACGTTTTTTGACTCTAGTGTCATCATCGGTGTTATGGTTTCTTAGTGACATTCGAACTGAATAGCTGCTGTCCCAATGATCCAATGGAAGACCAATCAGATTTATGACGAGAAGATTTGCCACATTTTTAACTCCATGATGATTTCTTTTGTCATACTTATATTTATCATAGAAAAACCTTCTTTTCAGCCTCTGCAGAACTTACAGTAATTGTATGAATTATATTTTTAAGCTCTTTGGATAGTTTTGGGTACAACATGTTTATAGTAATTTCTCATTGTAATGTAATAACAGATATCATTAACAGAGATCTAATGGCAAAATATTTTACAAAAACCTGGTAACTTCCCTTCAGCATCTTTCCAGGGAACTACAGCTTCTGCCATTTACCAAGAATCCAACAACTGCTTTGCTAAGCTTTTATAAGTTTTAGACTCCTTCTGCTATACTTTATCTTTATAAAAAGCAAATCATATAAAAAAAATAGAATATTGCTACCATATCATGGCTGAAGGTGCTCAATAGAAACTCTGTTCTCATCATATTTCTGTTCAGAAGTATGATGCTTTTTGACTCTAGTCTCATCGGCTGTGTTATGGTTTCTTAGCCACATTCAGACTGAATTGCTGCAGTCCCAAAGATCCAATGGAAGACCAATCAGATTTATGACAAGAAGATTTGCCACATTTTTAACTTCAAAATGATTTCTTTTGTCAGAATAAGTTATGTTCATCAAAAAACCTTCTTTCACCTCCCGCAGAACTTAAGTAATGGTATTAGCTATTTAGCTATTTATTATATAGTGGCTATTAATGTATAAGATTATTTTGGGATAATCCAACAACTGGTTTGCTAAGCTTTTCTAATTTTAACAATCAGTTCATGTGAGCTGATGCAAACTGGTAGGATGCCAGTGTATCTATGTGTATGACACATTTGGCACTACCTGGCCCAGAGATTAAGTTCATGACAAACACATTACTTGTTTCCCAGAAAGTCATGTATCTTATTTAAAATTCCAACACCACTGAACACCTGAAGAAAGCCAGTGGGTACAACAGTTAAAATCTGACTCTTACAACCAAGATACAGACATAAGTGCAAGTAAATCAGGGAATCATAATTTTGTAACATTTCCAAACATTTTCAAAAATTCTTACAATTATAAAAATAGGAACTGCTAAATTTAATTTTAACAAACGTTTTTGAACGAAACATTTTTGGTATTTAATAAATACACTCATTTTAACTTGGTTGTTCATAAAACTAAACAAATTTAGATATTTAAAAAGAGTATTTATTGTTTAATTTAATATGAATAGCTTATTTTGTTTAGACATGATTATTATTTGCCGGTTTTCATATGCGAGTTTTTAAGTATGTTTTTTATAATTATTATATTAATATGTAATAAATCTTAGTGGTGACTAGTTTATTACTAAAAAGTAATAGAAAACCGATCCCCCATTTTATGTCCTATAGTATCATATATTAATATGAGTTTACCCATGCTGCCTAAAATGATGGCATCTTTTGCTAAGTCCTTACTGTTATGTGGGTCCTCAAATATATTTTTTACAATTATTATATTAATACGTAGTAATGCTTTGGGGAGATCAATTTATTACATAGCAACAATAGAAAACCGATCCCCAACTTTATGTCCTATAGCATCATATATTAATATTAGTTTACCCATGCCACCTAAAATCTATACTATTATTAGAAGGCTTTTACACACACACACATATATATATATATATATATATATATATAGATAGATATATATATATATATATATATATATATATATATATATATATATATATATATATCTCAATATGTAGTAATACAGGGGGATCAGTTTATTACTCAATAATAATAAAAATCCGATCCCTCACTTTATGTCTAACAGAATAATATATTAATACTATGCCTCAAAAAAAAAAAAAAAAAAAATAACAGCATATATCAAATTGATACTTTTTTAAATCTTTACATTCATTAGAAGATTTTCAACTGTGAGTATTTAAATATATTTTTACAATTATTATATTAGTATAGAGTAATTCTAGGGGGATCAATTTATTACTAAATTATTACAGAAAATCGATCCCCCACTTTGCATCCATTAGAATCTCATATTAATACAAGTTTACCAATGCCATCAAAGATCACAGCATATATGAAAGTGACATTTTGTTTACTAGTATTAAAAAGTTTTCAACTATTAATCTTCAAAAACAGTTTTTACAATTATTAATGTGTAGCAATTCTTTGGAGGGATCAGTTTATCACATAGCAACAACAAAAACCGATCCCCAACTTTATGTATTATAGCGTCTTATATTAATATTAGTTTACTCATGATACCTAAAATGATGACATATTTTTTTGTTAAGTCTTTACCATTATAAAATGGTTTTCACACATGAGTCTTCAAGTATGTTTTATTTCTGCAATTATTATATTAATATGCATTAATTCTAGGGGGGTATCAGTTTATTAGTATATTACTACAGAAAACCAATCCCCCACTTTATCCATTAAAATCTTATACGAATGCAAGTAAACGCATGCCATCAAAGATCACGGCCTATTTGAAAATGATATGTTGTCAAGCCTTTAATATTATTATATCAATATGTAATAATTCTGGATGGATAAGTCTATTAACACTACATAAGAAATCCCCCATTTTATGTCCAGTGAATTTTTTTTTTTTTAAGCTTTTCACCCCAAGCAAGGCTGGAATCCACTAACACGCAAGGGGTTACAGAAGGTTTGGAGGAAGAGCAGATAGGAGTGGTAAAGTAGGGGATGTGGAGAAAGATAGTGCATCGATCAAGGCAAGAGGGTTACAGAAGATTTGGAGCGAGAGCAGATAGGAATGAAAGGGGAAAGGATGTGGAGAAGGGAAGTGGATAGATCAAGGCAACTGGAGATGTCGATTGACATTACACTTAAATAGAGATTATATTTGTCAGGGAAACAGGAATAAGGAAGGGTGTTACACAGGCGAGATGTGTGAGACATGAAGCTATTGGAGTAGAAGAGACGTCTACATCTAACAGTTTCAACGGTGAAGGGGGGGGAACGGGATGCCAGCCTCGTAGGACGTTTAAATTCATGAGGCCTGGGAACCAGCGAAAGCAGCTCATCGGAGCAATTACCGTGAAAGTATTTGTAAAAAAGACAGAGCAAGGCATCGTCGTGTCTGTGAGAGAGCGACTGCAGACATTGTATTAATATGAGTTTACCCATATTATAAAATAATGAAAACATATACAACATTGATATTTTGTTAAGTTCTTATTATTATTTAAAGGTTTTCCAATGTGTGTCATTAAATATAGTTTTTTACAATTATTATATGTCTTATTGGTATGTAGCAATTATGGCGAGGTTCGGTTTATTACTTAAAACCAATATGAAACCAATCTGCTACTTTATGTTTAGTAAAGACCATCTTTCTTCAAATCACATGGACTGGTGCTACATGATCATAAACAAATAATTATACTAAATAACAGCGAAAGGACTTGAGAAAACTATTTTCCTAAAAAAGTTGTTTTAAGAAAAAGATTTTATGAATTTCAACTAAAAGCTGCTAAGTGAATAAATACTGAATGCTTCCTTATAAGGAAACAGCTAATATTACCATTACCATTTTTATCAACTTTATAAAAGATAAAAATTTTTGAATGGCAACAACAGTCATATCTATCAGAGCCTTTTCACCTATCTATCTATCTATCTATCTCTGTCTGTTCATATCAATCTATCGATCTATCTATCTAATCTTTTTCATTAAGGAGGAGGCACAGTGGAGTAAGTGGCTCAGATTGAGAAATCGGTGAACAGAGTTCAAATTCCAGTCAAATCCATTACATTCACTTACATGATAATGCCTTTGGGAAAGGTATGAATCCTCTTCTTCTCCCCCCCCAGCTATGGGTAAATAGCAGGACAGACCGGGTTATAAGGCATTGGATGGCAACTGGTCTAACACAAAAAGAAATGTGGGGAAAAAACTGCCTTGTCAGTCATGTATTGAAAGATACAAGATTGCCTAAGCGTGTATCACGCATGGCACATAACTGACTGAAATCTTTCTATCTACTAAATTCAGTCTGTGTTTATCTATCTATCTATCTATCAATCTACAGGGGTTGGACAAAATAATTGGAACAGGTGCAAATTCCACTCCTATATTTCAAAGACCTATTATATTAAGAACTTTAACTAAAACTTCATAATTGCAGGTTATATCTATTGTAAATACGTTTATTTATCTAATTTACTGTTTTTTGGCTTAATTATTTTTAGAATTTAGTAAAATTTAAGCTAAATGTGTGACCTCTCTGAGTTCGAAAATGTGCAAATTGTTGGAGCTCGCATGGCAGGAGCCTCGATCACTAATGTTGCTAAACTGTTGGGTTTTTCAAGAGCTACCATATCAAGAACTATGACACAATTCAAGAAACAGGGTAAAACCTCTAGCAAGCATAGTGATTCGGGCCGGACTTGCAAACTTATTGACAAGAACCGACATGCATTGAAATACAATGTGGCGAAAAATCATCAGACTACTGCGGCCAAAGTGACTGCTGAGTTGAATAATCATCTGAATAGTCCAGTTTCTACTAAAACTGTTCGTCGTGAGCTCCATAAGGCTGGATATCATGGAAGAGTCGCCGTAAGGAAACCTCTTCTCTCCACTCGCAACATTCAGAAGTGGTTGAAGTGGTGCAGAGATCACAATGCCTGGTCTGCAGACCAATGGAAGCAAGTCATATTCTCAGACGAGTCCAGTTTTACTCTTTTCCCAACTTCAGGGCGAGATTATGTGTGGAGGCAGACCAAAGAAGTTTACAACCCTGACTGCCTTCTTCCAACAGTGAAGCATCGTGGTGGATCAGTGATAGTTTGGGCCGCTATATGATGGAAATGTCTAGGTCCAATAGTTGCACTGCATGGTAGAATCAACAGCAAAGATTACCTGAACATTTTGGGTGATTGTTGTTCATCCAATGGCCCAGACTTTATTCCCTGATGGTGACTGCATCTTCCAAGACAATAATGCCCCAATACATACTGCTTGAGTGGTTAAGAATTGGTATGAAGAGCATGAAAGTGAGCTAGAACCTATAGAGTGGCCTCCCCAATCTCCAGATATCAATATTATTGAACATTTGTGGTGCATTTTGGAGCGACAAGTTAGGAGCTGCTATCCTCCACTGTCGTGTCTTAAAGAGCTGGAGCAGGTATTAATGAAAGAATGGCTGAAAATTCCTCTGGATGAAGTCAGGAAGCTGTATGATTCCATTCCTAGACATATGTGAGGCTAAAGAAGGACCAACTCCATATTAAATAAATTTTCTTTGAATTTAACAAGCGTTTCAATTATTTTGTCCAACCCCTGTATCTATCTAACAATGAAGCCATAAATCATGATGAAAATAATGAGTATGATTGGGGAGAAAGAGTAATCAACTGGAAATTCTGCAAATAAAATGGGTTTTGACCATGCATTTCAACCAGGAACCCATCAGTGAAGGAAAACAAATATCAGGGAATTTAAAACTAAAACAAATTCCGCAATTCACATCAGAAAATCAGTCATTATAAACAAGATGAAAAAAAGGTAAACATGTGTGAGAGACGATGTAACAGCAGAAGACAAAGTAAGATTGAAAGAAAGTGAAAAACTGGAAAAATATCCAGACCATACCAACAAAGTGAAACATGAAGATGATGAATTTACCAATCATTTTAGGAGCACTTGGAACAGTTCCAAAGTGCTTTGCAAAGAGACAGGAAGAATTGGAGGAGGCCAGACAAGATCATTAGTAAAACTAGATGGAATAGTGAAGAGAGCAGTTGAGTGTTGAGGAGATTTGATCACCAGTAAAAGTAACAAGATACAAATGGTGTGTGTGTGTGTGTGTGAGGAAATTAGGGTGAATAAGTTTAGAGGAAAGTGTAAAGAAAAGAAGGAAGAAAATTTGAATGAAGAAAAAAAGATGGAGGTAAGAATTAAGTGTTTGTGATGATGCATGAGATTAGATAAATGGTAATAGCAATATTAACTGTTTCCTTGTAAGAAAACATTTGGCATTTATTGATCAAGCAACCAGTACGACTTTCAGTTGAAATTTATAAAATCTTTCTCTTAAAACAATTCTTCAGGAAAATAGGTTTCTCAAGTCCACTGTTATTGCTCTTTCCAGTCGACATTCATTGACCGAGCAGCCAGTGCTACTTTTGGTTGAAATTTATAAAATCTTTCTCTTAAAACAATTTTTCAATAAAATATGTTTCTCAAGTCCACTAACTGTTATTGCTCTTTCCAGTCGACATTCATTGACCGAGCAGCCAGTGCTACTTTTGGTTGAAATTTATAAAATCTTTCTCTTAAAACAATTCTTCAGGAAAATAGGTTTCTCAAGTCCACTAACTGTTATTGCGCTTTCCAGTCGACATTCATTGACCGAGCAGCCAGTGCTACTTTCAGTTGAAGTTTATAAAATCTTTTTCTTAAAATAATTTTTAGGACTACTTATACTTAAGTATCAGCTACTACAATATATAATTTTACAACAATTTATACAGTGGAACTCTAATTAAATATGTACAGAGTGGAGATGATAAATTTTATGCTCCTAGACAAGAACAAGGGAGATTGCTGTATTCAGTTTATAGAACTATTTAATTGAGTATCAACCATTGCCTGCAATTTCTGAATATAGAGTTTATTTAGGGGTAGTTTAATTTAAATATATGAAGAGTAGGGACCATTAATAGTCACCCTGAAAGAACAAAACCAGTTGGCCATATTCATTGTGTATGAATACTTACTTGAGTATTGAACTTTACATTATATGACTACAATAGTTTATGTAGTGGTAATAGTAATATTAGACGTTTACCTACAAGGAAACATTTGGTATTCATTGACCGAGCAGCCAGTACTGCTTTTGGTTGAAATTTATTAAACCTTTCTTCAAAACAATTTTCTAGAAAATAAATTACTAAAGTACAATAGCTGTTATCACTCTTTCCAGTATTGATGGACGTTTCCTTCCTAACATTTTATTTGAAGAAGTGTGGAATGTCAACATATTGATTATGTCATTATTTTCTCTTCTCAAGCCCAGTAGCTGTTATCACTCTTTCCAGTATTAATGGAGGTTTCCTTCCTAACCTTTATTTGAAGTAGTGTGGAATGTCAACATCTTGATTGTGTCATTATTTTCTCTTTTCAAGCCCAGTAGCTGTTATCACTCTTTCCATTATTGATGGAGGTTTCCCTCCTAACCTTTTATTTGAAGTAGTGTGGAATGTCAACATCTTGATTATTTCATTATTTTCTCTTCAAGTTATATGTCCTATCCATTTTAGTTGTTGCTGCTGTTGGTAGTCCTCAAGTGTTATTTCGTACAATGGTTTGCTTGTGATTATGCAGCACCAGTCTACAAAGATCAAAAAAGGACCGTCTTTACCAAGACCCACAGGCATTACTTGCTTCAAGCCATTTTTAATCATTGATCATAGAAAGCAGTTGTATACAATCCTAATCAAAAATTCAAGACCACTTGAAAATTTTTTATAAGAGACTGTTTGTCATGGATACATTATAAACTTTTTCTTACTTAAGGTCACTCATTCTATAATCTAAAAGGTTATGTAGACAAAAAGTTATAATCTGATCACTTTATTCAGAAATGGACATTTTTATAAAATGAGGCATTTTACACTTGATCAAAATTATAAGACCAGGGGGTATAAATTGTTAGATCTAAGGTCATTCCAAAGTTTTTAGTTCAGTTAGAGATTAGCAATCACTGTGTAAAGGTGTCACCATGCCTAAAGCAAGCAAACGTACCGAAGTTGAGTGTGCTCGAATTCTAGATTTCCATAATCAAGGTTTGTCACAGCAGACGATCGCAGCTAAGGTAAATCGCAGTAAAACTGTGATTTGCAACTTTCTAAAGTACAGGGTGAATTATTGAAATGCAAAGTCTACTAGTAGGCCCCAAAACATTTCTCCGGCATTGAGTAGGGGAATAAGATGGGTTGTTGTGAAAGCCAGTGGACTTTCTTCTAGTCAAATTAAGGCAACCACAGATGCTGGTTCCAGTCCAGTAACCATCAGACGACACTTACAACAAAAAGGCATGGTAAATAAAGAACGGTGTTTATCAGCAAAACAATTTCCACAAACCAGCCAATATTAAACACCCAATCCATTCATTACCAAACTGCTATCAACAAGCACTATTGTTTCACTCTGTCACCTATATTTTTTTTTCTTTCTTTTTTTTGTGTATATTTTTCCTCTTAAGCAAATGGAAAAAAGGAAGTGATGTTTCACATACGGCTTGCCTACAAGCAGGATTGTTCATAAACATTTTCGATTCTCACCCGTCAAAGTGCAGTTGAAATGCACCGAAACCAAGTTGCATCTTTGTAGTGAGTAAAATGGTTTTGTCTATACGATAAAATTATAATAAATAATATATATATGTGTGTGTGTATTTAGGTAGAATATCTTCATTCAAACATGCTTCATTGAATAATATAGACATATTGTGTCAACTTATTTTATGTTGATCTTTTCCACTTGTGTAATCAATTACTTGATGTTAAGATGAAATTCATCAAGGAAAGTGACAGTTTTTCTTAACGCAAGTACTTTTGACCTTTTCTAAGATCATCTTCAGGGGTAAATTACAAAGACAATTTTATTGTAACTGCAATAAAATCTGCATTCTGTTGTGATAATGATGTTTAAAAATATGTGTCACACACTGTTATAGTTGTATTATTCAATGAAACATATATATATATTTGGAAATCTATGATAAAGTTGAAAAAGCAAACAATATATTCAAGGCAAAGCAACAATAGTATAGCAGAAAGAAAGAATTAGGGTTGACACAAAAGTTAGTTTGGACAAGAGAATGTACCGTTCTGACTTCAAGACAAGACAGACAGGGACAACAGCAAATGAAATTGAGGATCAGTCTATTTTATTGGTTAGGAAAAATCCCAGCATGCATTTGTGTGCTTCTGCCTATAAGATGGGCAAGGGAAAGTGTTTTGCAATCATTTCCAGAAATTGAAATCAACATACCAACATCAGTTGGTTCATACCAATTTTATTGTGGAAACATTGGCTTGCAAAATAAAAATACGATATAATGTACATATAACAAATATATTTTTTTTTAAATAGGAAAAGTGGAAAAAAAAACTGTGAATGTACAATTAAATTCTGTTCAATTTGTTTCCCTGCCAATCTATTCAACTCTGCTGGAAAAAAAAATCTATCAAAACTCAATTAAATGAAGGGAAAAAAAATGAAAGGAAAAATTTTAAAACGAAAAACAAAATATATTTAAAAAAAAAAACCCTTCAAAATGATGGATGAACACATGATATAAAAGGTGTCCTTGATGACCTGTACACAGGAAGTATCATTCCTCAGGTGGCTGGCATCATTCTGTTAAGCCACCTGATTCATCAATGTCAAGAATAATCCGTTAATTCCAATCAAAGCATAAATCAGACCCTGCCCCTTTGCCTTCCATTTAAACATCAACTGATGGAAAAGTCTCACTGGGATTTTTCTTGTAGGGAGCATAGTACTAAGTGTCTGTATTTATCTGAATGAGAGGTTAGGCAAACGACTGGTTGTATTGTTCTCTTCATTAAGCTATTATAACAGGACTGTTGTAAAGAGAGAATCTTTACTTGAGACTATTAGTTTTAATCACATTCTATTGACCTCACAAGTCAGAGAGGTCTGATGTCAAGGGAGATAAGCGAGCATTATGGAAGAGACTCATCAATTATAGGTCTGATATATTTGGGTGTGTCAGTTATTATTCTCTTGAGACTCTCATTTTAGGCAGGGGAGCAGTTTTGTGCAAAGTTAATAAAGAGAATTCAATATTTGGCTGAGACTTAAGGTTTTCAAAGGAAATGTAGGTATTAATAACAATCATATTGCCGGTTGAAAGAAAAAAAAATTACTTACTAATAGAGAGGGATAGAGAGTAAAACAGAGCCCTTGGAAGATTGATGATGTTACTATTGTGGTAGGAAAGATAGATATGGGAGAGTGGTTTATCCAAGTGCCACTCTTTTGGTTGTCCTCTGTCAAGTATGATTCCAGACATAATTGCAGATGAGGTAAATATGGGAAAGTAGTTTACCCAAATGTTCACACATATATGCTTTTGATTGGATCCTCTCAAATTTGATTATAACGCAATAGTTTTGACACTTCTCTGGATGCCCCTGTGTTTTGGGGTGTTAGATAGAGATTTAGAGGTTCAAATTTGAAAATTTAAAATAAAGTATGTGAATCAGACCAGGAAATACCAGAGGTTTGAATCAAATTTAATATCCATCAGGAAACTTTGATCTAAGAAATATTTTCATTTTTTACAAATACTTTCACGGTAATTGCTCCGAGGAGCTGCTTTCGCTGGTTCCTAGGCCTCATGAATTTAAACGTCCCATGAGGCTGGCATCCCGTTCCCACCCCTTCACCATTGAAACTGTTAGATGTAGACATCTCTTCTACTCCAATAGCTTCATGTCTCACACATGTCGCCTGTGGAACTCCCTTCCTTATTCCTGATTCCCTGAAAAATACAAGCTCCAAGTATTTAAGTGTAACGTCAATTGACATCTCCAGCTGCCTTGATCTATCCACTTCCCTTCTCCACATCCTTTCACCTTTCATTCCTATCTGCTCTCGCTCCAAATCTTCTGTAACCCCCTTGCCTTGATCGACCCACTATCCTCTCCTTTACCACTCCTATCTGCTCTTCCTCCAAACCTTCTGTAACCCCTTGCATGCTAGTGGCTTCCAGCCTTGCTTGGGGTGATAAGCTTTAAAAAAAAAAGAAAAAAAAGAAGAGTTGATCTGTAGTGACCCCAATATGTACTCTAAGATATACCAAAATAAGTTTTGTACTTGGTATCCCCTTAGCATGTCATAAGATGTAGGAGCCTTGAGGGTTGAATAAAAGATGGCCTCAAAGTCACCAAGTACAGAATCAAGCCTCAAATGATGTTGGTGGGTGAAGAAACCTGAATAGGAAGTCAACCCATTTGAACTCTATATTGACATACACACATAAGACAACTGGATGATATTAAGTTATATAAGCACAAGTCTTACAAAAGGAATCGCTTACATTGATACAAGAAGATCAAATGTTTGAAGAAAGACCTGGAAAGACATACTCTTGATTGACCAATTTAAATTTGATGTAGTTCAGAAAGAATAAACAATTATTTTAAATACAAAAAATAGTCTTACTCTTATCAGAAACTAATACAACATGAAGAAAGTCAGGCACCTCTCTGTGATGTAATAGTTAGAAAGCTTTTTTTGCTAGATCATTTACTGACTGAGTAGTGAGCTTGATTCTTAATGGGTGCTGCATACATTCAGCATTGTGCTCCATCTAAGCTGTGCTTAGAAAATCGCTATAACATGAGGAAAGTAATACATCTGAGTTTAAAATTAGAAAAAAAATTAATAATAATTCCTGTATCCCACAAGACAGAAGAATTCCTATAAATTGGACATGCTGTGTAGCTGATTAATATAGTGAAGGCTGAACATGACTTGAGATTTAACACATTAAACTGTGAACTTATGGCAGAAGAATAACTCCCATTTTGCAGTTGTCAAAAAACATAATTATTGTACAAAGGCCTAAACCAAAAGTTGAGACATGAAAAATTGTAATCCATTTGAAAAAAAAGAAGATTTTTGAAGGTCAAAGGTTCTATATTACTGGAGTTCAACATTTTTGTCTGAATCTTGAGGATGATATTATTATTTACATTATGTGGACTATTCTCCCCATTTTTGCTGTTGTTAACACAATGTTACGACAGTAGTGCCCTCTGGACTTTATCAGGTCTATGTTGATCCAAGTAGCCTACAGGGAATTCTGAACTGAATCCTTTATTTAATCTATAGGGATGGACTGTTCTCATTCCAATGCCCATGCCTAGGGATTTCCACTGAGTCCAAGTACAAAAGAGATAGAGGGGAAACATCAAGTAACCTACCTAACAAGCTTGTGTAAAAGTATGACAGAACAAGGAATGGGAGTGATGGTGAAAAGACAAAATTTACTAAGAAATACAAAGGATTTGAAGTTGTGGAGGGCCATGATTACACACGTCCTGAAGAGATGTGGCATATCGAAGAAGAAGGCAAGAGCGACAGAGGGAAACAGCAAATAACCTACCTAATAAGCTTGTATAAGTGGATGACAGAACAGGGACTGGAAGTGATAGTGAAAAGACAAAACTTAGTAAGTGATAGGAAGGAAGTTGTGGAGCGTCATGATCATCCACATCCTGAAGAGACATAGCATATTGAAGAAGTTCAGCAAGAGTGACAGAGGGAAACAGAAAGTAACCTATCTAACAAGCTTATATAAATGGATGGTAGAACAAGGAATTGGAGTGATGGTAAAAAGACAAAACTTACTAAGAGATACAAAAGATAGGAAGTTGTGGAGAGCCATGATTACATACGCCATGAAGGGACACAGCATATTGAAGAAGTTCAGCAAGAGGGATAGAGGGAAACAGCAAATAACCTATCTAACAAGCTTGTGTAAATGGATGAGAGAACAGGGAATAGGAGTGATGGTGAAAAGACAAAACTTACTAAGAGATAAAAAGGATAGGAAGCTGTAGAGAGCCATGATCACCCACGTCCTGAAGGGACACGGCATATTGAAGAAGAAGGCAAGAAGGACAGAGGGAAACAGCAAGCTTGTGTAAATGGATGGCAGAACAGTGAATGGGAGTGATGGTGAAAAGATAAACCTAAGAGCTACAAAGGATTGAAAGTTGTGGAGAGCCATGATCGCCATGTTCTGAAGAAGTATAACAGTGTCTTATACAGAAAGAAATATAGTACTTACTAAGCTTGCTTTAGTATATCTTAAGATAACAATAACTGGGGAACGAGTGAATTTAATCCTCAGTATTTGCATTGTTATTTGAATGACGACTATTGTCCATCTTTTTTTTAATCATTTCACCCCAAGCTAGGCAACAAATTCACTAAGATGCGGTAGTTGGGGGGCTTATTGAGTGTGAAAGAGAATAAGAAAGAATGAAAAACATTATAAAAGAAGAGGCATTAAGAAGACAGAAGATAATGACTGACATTGAATTTTTGCAAATCAAAGTTGACGGAAAATTAGGAAGCCAGAAGAGAGTTTCACAAATGACAAGTATGAGAAAAGTAATTGTCAGCATAGAACTTCATGTTACATCTTGCCATTTCAATGGTAAAATGATGAGACCTAGCTGCCAATCTAGTACTGCACTTAAATTCATCGAGTTGAGGTACCAAAGAGGAAAGCTCATCAGAACAATTACCATGAAAGTATTTATAGAAAAGGCATAGGGAAGCCATGTTACAGCAGTGGGAAAGTGACTGAAGCCAAGATGCCAGGTCAAGACTGATAACATTACATATTCTTCTTTGGCTTTTATCAAGAATCTCAAAATATATAGCAGGAGCACCAGACCATATGTGGTAGCAATATTCAAAGCATGGATGGATGGTAGACTTGTAAATATGTAAGATAGATTCTGACAAGAAAAATTGTCTAGCGTGATCCAGTGAAGCAACTTTTCTAGCATCAGATCTAGCAATTGATTCAATATAATCTTTCCATTTCATGTCAGCAGAGGACATTAGCCCAAGAAGGTGTAATGAGTTACTTTCCTGAAGGTTAACATCATCCATGCTGATGGTCGAAAGGAATCTCTCAGCTGAGTAATAGAGAGCAGTTTTATTTATAATTTGCTAAAATTAACAAGACATGACTTGCCCCAGTTAACAACAGAGTGTAGATCATTTTTCAGATCAGCTGCCTGTTTGACCTTATCGAATCAATCAGACTTACTATTAGGACAGGAGTACATAGTTGTGACATCAGCATAGATGCCGGGTTGAGAACTGATCTTTGTTGTTTTTATCGCAACATTTCATCCATTGGCGCGAGGCACTTCTTCAGGTACTTGTCAACCTGGGGTGACCTTCAGCGAATTTTGAACTGAAGCTTTTATTTCATCTCTGGGATAAACTGTTTTCAATGAATGTCTATAAGCTCTTGAAAACATATTTCAATTGAGCACTATTGAGAGATAAGCTAATTCTATAAACAGCAGCTGTCTACACTAATGCAAAGCTCTTCAGTAATTGAATAAGAGCACTCTGGCTGGCTGGCGTTTGTTTACATTCATAAAAATAATACACTAGAATTAGCAGTTTTCTCTCTGTTGAGTGTTGATAGCTTAGCAGTAGAAACTCCAACTGACACCAAATTGGTCGGGTTGCGGTCCTGGATTGAGGCATTTGGATGTCTAGTCGCATTAAGGAGCTGTGATACAGTGAAACAGTATTGTCTGCAAATTTTATATATATATATATATTTAGTTTTTCCATTTTGTAGTGGTAAGGGAGTACAAAAATTTTCTATAATTTTCATTATCCCACCTCCTTGCCTCATGTCTCACTTATCAAATCAAAATGGTATAAAAACATTTATCAACCCACAGTTTACTGGAACCCTTAAAAAAAATCTGGCCAAAAATATTAAAATTCTATATAAATCACATTACTGGAAACATCTTACTATTATTACAATCAACCTCACCTTATTTAACAGTGGAAATGGAGTGTTAAAATTTTAAAATATAGAAAGATACTGATGTGAATTCCAGACACACTCAACACATAAAGGCTCAGAATAAATGCTCCTATTCAAAACAGTACAAAAATAAAACATAACTTAAACAGTCAAAACATGAATAAAAACTAACAATGACAAAAACAACCCCCACCCTTAAAAATGGCTAAAGTAATGGCCGAAAGTGCTTGGGAGAATGAAAATTATGGAAAATTTTTGTACTCCCTTACATCTACAAAATGGAAATCTGTAAGCTAAATAAAACTTAAATAAACCTTCCTTGTCTCCCATATTTAATGAAAGATGGTTAAAAGGAAGGTTCCCACCCTAAAAACCTCAAAGAGAACCTTCCCTATTCACAATCACTTAGACTCAGAAGGATATGTTCCAACAATGAACTGAATAAACACACTCAAAATCTCAAGCATCAATTCACAACACGTAGAAACATATAACACCTAATCAGGGAACAAATAAATAAAGCAATTTCCACACCTACAGAAGACACTCTAATGTACACAATTATATATATATATATATATGCCCATATTTTTCCATATATAAGACAACCTATAGATAAGACAAGACCTAAAATCTAGGTAATTTTTTGTGATTTTATCTGATACCCATAGTAAATTGACTGGGACACATATGACAAAATGGTAAATAATGATGTTCATGATGAGCTCTTTGCATCAGGTGGTGATAATTATACTAATTTTATAGGGTCTTAATTATGTATGTGGGTTTCTTATGTTTTTATTCTGTAATAAAAAATAAAATTTTATGGCATCTTAAATGTTTTTTGCTTAACACAAACCATATAATATGTTTTTGAAAAATAAAGTTTGCATGTTATGGTAAATGCTGTTGTTATTTAACATTACAATGATAATAAAATTTTATAGCATCTTAAATGTTTTTTTGCTTAACACAAACCGTATATGTTTTTGAAAAATAAAGTTTGCATGTTATGGTAAATGCTGTTGTTATTTAACATTACAATGATAATAAAATTTAATGGCATCTTAAATGTTTTTTTGCTTAACACAAACCATATAATATGTTTTTGAAAAATAAAGTTTGCATGTTATGGTAAATGCTGTTGTTATTTAACATTACAATGATAATAAAATTTAATCATAGAACAAAATAATATTATATATAAATATATAAAAACATTAGGCATTTTTCCAAAACTTATTATTCTCTTTATACAGCAAGTTTTTGTCCAGACTTTATGACACTTTCACTTGTTACCTATATATATATATATATTCACCATTCAGTTTCAAAGAATAAAAAAATTTATGGCTGGTGTCAGAAACTTAAATTTAAAGGGACAGGAAATTGTGGAGAGTCATGATTGCTCACATTCTGAAGGGTCATTGTATAGAGAGAGAGAGAAGAAAAATGAGCTTATGCAAATAGTTGACAGAACAGGGGTTAGGGGAGATAGCAAAAAAGACAAACTTTACTAAGAGCTACAATGAACAGGAAATTGGGGAGAGCCTTGATCACCCATGCCAAAAGGGACACTTTCACATAGAAGAAGATATGAAAGAATTGATTTAGAAGATGAGTTTGCATCAGCAGGAAATATGCAACCACCTCAGTCATGAGGCAGGCCCCTTAATTCCTTCTGGATCTTATTATATAGTAATTTTATAATACAAGGTTATGACATGCCTGCGGCAGGGGTAAATATTGATGCATTTATTGCCAAAGCCCTTCAACATGGTGTTGACCACATATCAATTAAAGGGTCTTCTTACACGTTATCCCAGCTTTTCTAATCAAGCTTCAAGATCGTAAATATATCTTAATTGAAGGTTCACAACCATAAAGCTAAGATTTCTAAATCATACTGTCAATGCAAAATGGACACTAATGCAATATCAGGTTCATTAGTCTTTGGAAAAACCATCGAGGGAGTAGAAAGGTCTTCTGGCAATTGATGGCTTTGCAATCAACAATTCAGTATATATATATATATATATATATATATATATATATATTTTCACAGATTTGTTAGGGGTAGGATGATATATAAATATCTATAATAGTTGTGGGAAGTACAGGCTGATCTAAAGAATTCAGGTAAAAATATTCAATTGACAAAGGCCATAAACAGAAATAATAGATGGATTGATTTTTGAAGCATAATAGACAGAGGAAGAACAAATTGGATGATTTGATTAAAGGCATTGATTGGGTTGTTACTAAGAAGAAAGAATATGTTAACTGCAATAATAACCATAAGAAGGTTTTTCCAAGATTTGTGTGAGAGGGTGTCACGGATTTGAGAAAAATATCACAGCTGAAATCATCAATTGAAATGATCCAAGGATCTGGAGTTGAGCCATAGTGTTACGAGTCAAGAATATGGTCCAAGAAGCTTAATTAAAGACTGAGAACAGAGGCGGAGGTAAAAACGGAAGCTTTCCTTCTCAGAAAAGATCCCAAATAATGGAACGCTGTAGGCTACTTAAAAAAAAAAATCTCTTTTCTGATTGGATGAGAAATGATATGTGATTGTACAAAGTGGTGGGGAGGTAATTCAGTAAACTTAGCACAAGATCTAATTGCTCACTTTTGTTGAATCTAACAAACCATTGCGAGAGATGGGATGAACGTATTGGCAAATAAAGCTAACGACATCTCAAGACAATTTGCACGTTTGCTTTTCTTTCTTCTTTTTGTTTAGAATAGGAATTTCATGCTACTGATTACAGAGTTTCTAAAGTGAGATATATTGCAGTTATATGTAAACATGAGGCCAAGTGGTTAGAATGTTAGCATCGTGACAATTGCTGCCATATCTGGTCTAGTGCTTCTCAGTCCTTATACTCCAGCCTCAACAGATTTCAGAAGTGATTACAGTCCTTGTGGGTGATGAATTCTTCTCCACCCTGCAACCTTTATCCCACAGATGAAATATTGCAAGCATGTCTTGGATATGGCAGCAAACCACACCCAGCAGGAGGTATTGAGGAGTGTGGAACCAGCTCTTAATTGCTGCTGTTCCCAGGTCAACTCTGACCTAGAGTGGTAGCATTTGTTAGGGTCCCAGCTATGGGCAAATAGTGAACAGCCAAACTGGGGTCAAAACATTATGAAAATATAAAAATATATTTTTCATATTATGTATCAGCAATACAATTTATTTGAAAAATATTACAAGCAATACATTATTGGGAAAAAAAAAAAATTACCAGCAATCCATATTTTGAAAATAAAAATTACCAAAGCTCCCAAGAAAATTACATTTTGGCATCAAATGACCCATAAACAAACAAACCAAAACCAAAATGTTACAAGCCTTTCACTGCTCTGTTGATATTAATGTTTACGAGCAGGATACGTTCTGTTTCTATAGAAATAAAAAGGTTAATAATAAGTACAATCCATAGAATAGTTTATTAGAATATATTTGCTAAAGGTTAAAACAATCACCTTATGGAACCTTTCATTCATATCACACACTTCATTCATCATTGAGTAGATTCCATGCTTTGTATTGGGTGAACTTTAATATGTAACAATGCGGCAATAGTCTTTAAGATTAGCTTGCTAATCTCTGCTCTATGGCAAGGCACATAGTGATGATCTGGAGTAGTTCAAGGTAGAAATATTCTGGTATTTTATATGTGTACAAATCATGCAGTTCTTTTGGTGCCTCTTTCAAACTTGTGAGCTTAAGAGCAGGAGACATTCTGACCATTTCTATAACAATAACAAAGTTGATAATATAAGTACTGTCCATGGACAGACTATAAGAATATATCTCTCAGGGATAAAACTGTTATCTTATGCAACTTTATCATCGAATATAAATTTCTGTACAAATTTTGTCATTCAAACTGAACTCACAAATAAACTCAGGCGACTTTATTTGGTTTTTAAGTTTTCCAACTCACAACTGGAATGAAAATGAATGTAGCTTTTATAATTTTCAAAAGGGGAGTTCTTTTCAGGGGAGTTAACTCTTATTAACTATTATAACACCTTTAACTTTGTTTTTATTTGAAATTATATTTTTAAGAGACTGAAATAGTGAAAGATTCAGTCAGTTAAGTGCCATATAGGATATACATTTGGGCAATCATGTCTCTTTTGATTCATGACTGACTAGGCAGAAGATTTTTCTGCAGTAAGTTGCCATTTATTTCTGTGGTAGACTGGTTGCCAATCAAGGCTATAGAACCCAGTCTGTCTTTTTGTTCAACCCATAGCTGGAGGGAGAAGAGATAAATGCATACCTTTCCAAACAGTATTTGTGCATAAGTGAATGCAATGAACTCGACTGGAATTCAAACTCAGCTCTCCAATTTCACATCCCAAGCTGATATCCATTACATCACAATGCACATCGTTAATTAGACAATAAGAAAAAAGTGCTAAACATAATATCAGTCGTCCTATATGGCAGTGAATGTTGAACAATCTCTTCACAGATAAAGAAGAAAGTTGAGGCAATATAAATGTGGTCCTACAGAAGGATACTGAGAATACCATGGACTGAACTTGCTTGTAAGTAACAAGGACATTTTAAGGAAAATGGAAACAAAAAAGATTTGATCAGTATGCTGACAATCGAAGGTTTTATATTTTAGGTTAGCCCTGGTGGAGATATAGAACCAGCATAGCAGCAAACGATATTAATCACTTAGCCATTACATGCTACAGTGAGCACGAAGCTTTTAATAGTGTCCAGCCAGAAGAGAATCCAATTTATATAAGGAATAATATTCTGGCTCTGTCATTAGGTACTGAGCACTTGTTTCTATTCTATACCCGTTTTTCATTTTTTCACCCCATAGTGGGTTAATTTATAGAGTTTAGTTATAAATTGTGTATACGCACACATGCCACACACACACACACACATATATATATATATATATATACCCTGAACATCCGTTTAGGTGAAACCTAGGTAGGTTTTCCTGGCTCGTTAGGATTTATTTCAGTTATTTCCACTCTACTTAGTGTACTGAGCACTCTATGTTTTAGTCTTACTACTCGTTTGTTTTTTTTTTCTTTGAACTAAAGACTTAAAGCACTGGACGATTTATTTCGCCCTGTATGGATGTTCTTAGTTCTTTTATTATATATATATATATATATATATATATATATATATATATATATATATATAGAGAGAGAGAGAGATAGATATATATATATATATATATAGAGAGAGAGAGAGAGAGAGAGAGAGAGTGAGTGAGAGAGCAAGGGAGATACATAAATAGAACTAGTGTGGATATAGGAATCAACACTGCATGGTGACTATCAATTTCACACCTCACTGCAATGTTTAGATCAAGCTGGGCACTGTGTATATCTATAAACACTATTTCTGATTGCAAGCACTTTTCCCAATAAATACAGAAAAATTTAAACTATAATTATATCAAACTTAGTATAAAGACAATGAAAAATGAGAAAATTGGAGTGGACTGAACAATTATGGTAAAGTTTGTCTACAAAACTTTGAGGTGCTGAATATAACACCAACCAACTAAGTGACCAATTTTATTTGTATTAATATTATAGGTCTGATGAATTGGATCATGATTACCATTCCAATGTAATAAATTATAACCATGGAATATTAGTGTTCGAGCCTTTTATATTATATTCTTACTCTTTCCTGGATATTGAGTTCTACCTGGATTCTATCCTCTTGGAAATTTATATATATACATATATATATATATATATATATATTGACCACTAATATTATCTATATCTATATATATATATATATATATATATATATATATATATATATATGTATGTATTTAGAAAAATATGACAAACTGGAAAAGTTTATTTGTGGTGTGTTTCATCCATTAAATGAATTTGGCTATATTGAAAAAAAAAAAATTCTTTCAAAAAATTTTGAAACTACCTGTGTCTCTTGTTTCATGTGCATGTGTAGATGTGGCGACATCAACAAATCCCAGTACAAGGGAATCCTAAAAGATGAGACGCATCACAAATTTTTCCACTTTGTCAGATTTTTCTAAATAGTTTGTTGATATATATATATATATATATATATATGTCGGGGTAGCCAAACTTGCTTAATGTAAGCGCCACATATGATTAAAATTCAGTATTTTGAGAGCCACAAGGCATGAACAAAATTTATGCATATGTATTTGTTACATACACATTTTGTTACCAACTTTTTATATAAATATTAAGAAATGCATGTATGCAATAATATTTATTCATATATGCAGTTTTTTAAACTGTTAATTTGTGTTGGTTTCGATAAACACAAAGTACTGGGTGTAACAGCAAAATTGTCCAAATCGTGTAACAACATAATTGTCCATCCCACAAAATGTTTAATATCTAAAAAACCACTAAACTAATTGAATTTCTTTTTTCCAGGTTTTCAGATAAAACTTTAAGCCATCTTGACACCACTTGCTGTAAGAATCACTGAAAAACACTTTGAGTTATTCAGCTAAAATAGAACAGGTTAAAATTGTTTTATATCAAACCCATTGTCTTCACAAATGAGCAATGGTGAGAGGAAAAAGATCAGTCAGGCCTTAATTGAGGGTACAAACATTCATACACTGGCTTCCATCTTCAAAGGCCATTCAAGAACCATCAAGATAACAGCAAATAAGTTTAAAAAAGAGGGAACAGTAGAGAGGAAAACCAGATCAAGAGGTCACAACAGGAAGAGGGATCATCATTTTAACTTAGAACTAAGGAGATCAATTAGAAAAAATCCAACTCAATTCTTAAGACGTTTGGCATGTGAGAGAGGAGTTTCAGCTATGACAATCCAAAGAGCAGTGAAAAAAGACATGAAAATGAAATCATACATGAAAGCTGTGAGGCACCTTGTTAATCTAGGACAGAAAGTTAGAAGGTTAGAGAGGGCGAAAATCATCTTGAATAAGTTGGAAAATGATCCTGGAATAATATATATATATATATATATATTTGAACTTTATTTCAATACTCCATGAGCTTCCAATTCTTAGCTATGATTAATTAATGATGAACATGTCATTTTTGTTTATGACCGATTTCATCGTGATACTTCTGTTAAGCTTAGAGAGTAATTATACATTTTCTTATTGCTCAAAGTAGAGTCCAATAGTATTATAAAAACCTTGAAGAATTCCAGTAAGATATCTTTAATCATTTCTAAGATACAATGATTCAAAGCTTAATCTAACAATTGGACAATTTTGCTGTTACACCTGGAATATACCAAATGTTTTCAAAATCTTAACTAATGATTGTTTTAACTATATTGAGTGTATTTAATATAGTAATGAACTCCGGGAATTTACATTTTATATTAACTGTGATAAAAAAAGGAACTCAGCCAACATATTCCCATGAGCCTTAAAGGTCAAACAGCTGCATGTGGCTTGTGAGGTTTGGTTTGGCTACCCCTATATATCCCTTTCGAAATATTTCTGGCACTTAAAAGAAACCAATAAAACACCTACAGTAAAATGGAAATTAATAAGAAAAGCTAGAATATGTAGATCATTAAATGACCCATGTCCTTTGTGCTTACATGAGAAACTATATATTACGAAGTTTATAAAAAATAAAAATTTACTGAACCAAAGAAATGAAATAGCTACTTTTTGCTGACATTGTCAAAAATTTTCCTTAAATAATATTAAAAAAAAAAAAAAAAATAATGGGAGCTGGTAATATACATACTTATATTTGATATGAAAAAATAATTTTTAAATAATTTAAGTAATTCTATTATATTTACTTGATTTAAAAAGAAATATAGTCTATTGTAGTTAAATATAATGTATTCTAACCCAAACACCACTTTTAGAAAGAATCTTTAAGTATACAAGTATGAATTTAACGTGAAAAATGCTGAAAAACTTTTTGTCGTTAATAATAAAAAAAAACAGATAACATGCGTTTAATGAATGTTAAAATTCGTTGAAAAATGCACCCCTACTCTCCCTAAACTTAACCTCTTTTTCGAACATAACTCATAATTGATACAACAATAGTTAATAAAAATGAACACACTACCGCCCCTGTCTAAATGATTGGACTTCTCTGTATCCTTGGAAATAAGAAATTATGAATTTATATGAGCGTTTAAAACTCAGTAAATTTAAAAATAAGTTATTCCAAAATTTGCTTGAAGATGAAACAGAACAAATGCTTTTAATTTAATTAAATTTGAAGTTATTACTGTGTAGCAAAGAAACCATATTTTAAATCAGTTAATATATATATATATATATCATTTCAAATTTCATTATAACAGATATGTATATTTGAACAAGATACCCCATTTTTATTTTTACTTTAAACAGCATGTATTACATCTATCGGTAAAGTGTTTTTGAGAAATCTTAATAAAGAAAATGTCCTTTCCAACAGGGATTGAACCTGCATCCCCCTTTATAGTAGAAATCACCATTTGATCTACTGTGCTTTTATCACTGCTGAGTAGTAGAAGCAGAAAGTGTCATATTTCAGAAAGGCTTTAATTTCCATTTTTAAGGAGAGCATACTTCCTTACTAAGCTCATATCTGCTGAGTTTCATATCTGAAAGGTAAGCAAAGCAATTCCTCAAGAATTAACAGGTTTATTTTTAATCTGATATAGTGTTGTAATCTAAGTAAGATTACTGAATAGAATAATCAAATGAAGGTTGGAAATGAATGATAATACTTAGGTCAAGAACAACATATATTAGATTTGCCAGCGATGCATAGAAGTAGTAGTCAACTGCTAGAAGTGAGTCAAGAGAATTCCACAATGAATCTCCAACTGCAGACCAACATACAGTTTTTACTACTGTATTTATGGGAATGGGAACATACCCATTATTGTCTGTAGGTATGCTACAACATAGCGTGAGAGTAAGAGAGAGAAAGATACATATATGTATTTATCTGTAGCTGCAAATATATATATAATTCTCTTGGTGATTCATTTCTGTGTCCTTGTGTCATACGTGACTAAGCTAAGTAAATATTTGTGACCTGCCTCATGTTACAGTTACTTATGCCCAATTGGTGACAGCTGTTAGTGTTCAAATCAAGATGAAAGACACTTTCAAAAGTTGATTTTCTACATCAACACAATTTTCCTATGCCCATTTAAATAAAAAATAAACATCATTCAATAAGTGACGGAATCGTAAACTCAGATTTGATACAAGAATAAATTCATTAATTCTGGCCAATCTATTTTTCATTATGTCTTTGTGACTAAATCTCTCAGATTAGAGCCAATAAGCCAGTTAGCCATAAGCTGAAAATAAAATTAGGTCATTTTGAGCAAGACTTTTTATTTTCTTTCAAGTCATTTTTATTTGTGTCCAGGTAAACAGGAATAATTATCCTTATTTTGTTGATTTGCAATTCATAAGGATTAAATGATGGGAGTCAAGATAAGGAAGGGGTTAGCAATAAGAATTACTGAGTGAAATGTAACCAGATTAATAATTTGTGAATTATTGATAACAAATCATCAATGAAAACAGAAAGAAAAAGAATGGGTGAAAAAGGAAGAAAAAGAAGAATAAGTTTAAAAATTAGAAAGAAAGTTAAAAAGAAAGAGAAATAAAGGGTAAAAAGAAAAAAAAGAAGAATGAGTTTAAAATGAGAAAGAAAGAGATAAAGAAAAAGAGGAAGAATTAGTTGAGAAAGAGAATATTAAAAAGAAAGAAAAAGAAGAATGAGATTACAAATAAGAAAGAAAGAAAGAAAGAAAAAGAATATGTTTAGAAATAAGAAAGAAAGAAAAAGAAGAATGTGTTTAGAAATAAGAAAGAAAGAAAAAGAAGAATGTGTTTAGAAATAAGAAAGAAAGAAAAAGAAGAATGTGTTTAGAAATAAGAAAGAAAGAAAAAGAAGAATGTGTTTAGAAATAAGAAAGAAAGAAAAAGAAGAATGTGTTTAGAAATAAGAAAGAAAGAAAAAGAAGAATGTGTTTAGAAATAAGAAAGAAAGAAAAAGAAGAATGTGTTTAGAAATAAGAAAGAAAGAAAAAGAAGAATGTGTTTAGAAATAAGAAAGAAAGAAAAAGAAGAATGTGTTTAGAAATAAGAAAGAAAGAAAAAGAAATGTGCTGAAAAGAGAAAGAAGTGCAAGAGAAAGATAGAAAATATTAAAGCACATTATTTTTATTTTTGAAATAAATAAATCATGATAAATAAGTGAAGAAAGAAACTTGTCAAAAAAGAAAAGGGTTATAAAAAGGGAAAGAAAGGGTTAGAAAGAAAGGAAAAGAAAGATAGTTTTTAAAAAGAGGATAATGAAATGAGAAAGAGAGAAATGTGTTTAAGAGAAGGAAAGGAAAGGGAAGTGCTTAACTGAAAGAAAAAACTGAAGATGAAATCAGAAAGAAGTAGGAAAATCTGTTGGGAAGAAAGTTAAGACAGAAATATGCTCAAGAAAGGGAGCGAAATAAGAAAGAAAGGAACTTGAAAGAAAGGGTAAAGAAAAGTGTGGATTGGAAAGAAAGAAAAAAAATAAGGTGTAAAAAAAAGATTAACATTTATTAAGAAAAAGAAAGGAGCACAATTGAAAAATAAAATAACAAGTATGGTTTAATGAGAGAAGAAAGAAAGAAAAAATAAAGAAATGCAAGAGAAAGAAAGAAAGAGTAATTCGATAAAGAAAAAGAGAAAAAAGAAAGCAGTAGAAAAAGAAAAGGGAAACAATTCAAGAAATGTGTTAATGTAAAAACCTGAAATGGAAAAAAAAAGAAGGAAATCAACCAACGAAATAAAGAGTAGGGAAAAGGGAAACAGTGAGATAAAGGGGGAAAAAAAAGAAGAAAAAGAAAATGACAAGAAGATAAAAAGAAAGAAACAAAACTTTCACTCAAAATGGATCCTATTGTCCAGTGTGTAATTGAAGAACTAATTGAAAAGAATGATTCAATCAGGTTGAAATCTGATTCAAGATTTAAACATAAATGAATATTTAAGAAAATCAAGGAAATAGACCCCCATCATTCCAAAATGGACACCCCCCCACCAAAAAAAGGGATGAGTTTTTAATAGACATTCACACAGATTGCAGAAACTACTTAAGAGAAATTGCTTCATTCTGATAGGAAAAACATCAAAGACATCAATTAAAAAAAAAAAAAAAATTTTCCTTTCTGTTTCTGGTTTTAGATAATGTGGAATTTAAATTGCAAAAAAATGAAAAAAAAAAAAGACTTCGTCTTAAATAAAACTGACAAAACAATTTACTGAAATGTATACTAACCAACAACTAAATCTACTAAAAATAAAATTTTATGTATTTGTTCTATTTTTTCCTTAAATAATCTTTTGGAAAAGATTTTCTGTTTTTTGCTGTTCTTTTCATCAAAAGCAAATCCCTCTTCATGCGAAAAACTCATCACTTTTCTGCTTTCCTTTAAAAATCTTTTAAAATGCAGACTCGATCTTTTTGCAAATGTTTTAATTAAAAGAAACCCAGGAAATGTCTTCACGTCTTTAATTCTTTTTTCACAAGTTACTACCCAAAATGTCTGCTTCAGCTCTATACTTCTAACATTTCCAACTGAGCTCTGAAATTCTATTCACTAATTATTTATTTTTTACTTCTCTCCTAATAGGAATAGATATGTTTGCCTATCATGCGGTTCACACTCCTCCACGGTCTTTTGAACAGGAGTAGAGGTTTATCTCTTGTTTCCTGTTTAAGATTGGGTTTCCAGTTCTTTCTGAAGTCTACTTCCATGCTATATTTCTAACGTCGCTGACTGAATTCTGAAATGTTATTCAATTATTAAATCTTGAACTCTTCTTGTCTAGAGTTGCTATCTTTTGTTCATAGCTTCAAGAACTTCACTTCTTACCCTTTCTTATGCTCATACAACACAGTAACCCTCTAATTTGAGTGACTCTTGATGGGGAAAATGACAGCTAAGTTGATATAGAAACAATTTAAACAGTTAAAATTCCCTTAACTTTGAAGTAGCACTTTATATATATATATATATATATATATATATATATATATATATATATATATATATTTTTTTTTTTTTTTAAGCTTTATATTTCATTTTTCTTGTGTTCAAACAAGTGATTTCTTTTCTGTACATAGAGTGTGTAGAAACTGTCGAAATGTTAGAACATTTGGATAATTTCTACACATTCTGTGCCCAGAAAAGAAAACACTTGTTTGAACACAAGAAAAAATAAAATAATTAAATAAAAAGCTCAATTACAGTACCTTGTCTGTCATCTTTAATGAAACATGTGTAAATATAAATATATATATATATATATATATATATACATATACATACATATATATATATATATATATATATGTATATATATATATGTATGAGAAAGGCATTTGCTCAAACATGTGTATGAATAAAATAACTTTTGGAGTAGTAAGAAATAATGTTGCATGAAGAATCCACTGATTCCTTGGAGATATATATATATATATATATATATATATATATATATATATATATATATATGTGTGTGTGTGTGTGCACATATGCATGCATACCGGCATACACCACACACTCATAGGCACTCACATACAAACAACAAAAATCAATGTAACATTTATAAATAAAATTCTGTGACTTCTATTTGTCCGTCCATCTATCCATTCATCACACCCTCTAACATAGCCATACATTGACCTATTGAAACCAAATTTTGGGGAGAGCAGAAAACTGGTAAGGGGTCACCAAGTACAGTTGGCTTTACTAGTGTGCATAGCTTAGTACAATAAATGTAATTAATTTTGGGGTAAAAATTAAAAGTTTTATTATTTAACATACAAAATACTCCCACTATTTTTCAAACAATTTAATAGATTGGTTTGCGAAATTGAACGAGAAGTAGAGTTTGTAAATCTCTACAGAAAATGTCAGTAATAATTTCAACAATACTTAATAGTGTGAGGATTCTAGTCACTAAACTGTCTTGGGTAAAAAAGTGCATAAATTATTTTTTTTAACTTAATATAAAAATAACAAGATAAGAAAATTGGAAAACATTTGCTGATATGTCATGACAAGTGGATTGAACAGTTAAACAAAGTTTCGTCTACAAAACTCCCGATTATAGGTACTGAATATAACATCAATCAATTAAGTGACAAATTTTATATTTGTATTAATCCTATATATATATATATATATATATATATATAAGACTTTAAAAGAAACTGGAAATTTAATCCTAAATAGGAAACAAGGGATAAACCTCCTGTTGAAAAAAAACATGGAGGAGTGTGAATCAGGAGATAGGCAAACCTATCTACTCCTATATGACTTCCGATTTTGTCTCTTCAAAAGTACTAGAAAAAGTTTTCTAATAGGTCAACTGTTTTTCAAAGTGTTAAAGTTGACTTTATAAAGCTTTCCACGGTTTACAGAAAAAGACCATAGAAGCTGAAAATGATGGTAAGTGAAAGCTCAAAACTAACAATTCTCTTTCATCCATTTAAGAAAGAATAACTATATGCCTCCCTCCCACAATCTCTTGGGGCAACTATTAGTTTCTATATCCCTCAATAGCATGTTGCTATTGTCTAAAATTGGTTCTCAGTCTCTGGTCAGGGTTGCTCCCTGTTTCTGGGTCATGTAACACATTCAATTTCACTGCAGGACCAATGAAAAGAATATTGATTGTTAAATGCTAGATTGATTCAGATGGGTATGATTATGAAGAAAAACATTCATGCGGGGTTCTGGCGAGAGGAAGCTGAAGCAGATGAAAACTGAATTGTTGGTATAAATGTACATTGTAAAATTCCTGAAAGCCAGTGTTAGGTGCTTGTGGAACTGGCAAATTGTTGCTTGTAAAGAAATCAAAAGAGTGGAA
>OZ038496.1:18802184-18837184 GCA_964036315.1 Acanthosepion esculentum | reverse complement strand
ATGAGAAAACTAGTAAGGTGGAAGGACAATTAAACAGGACTTAGGAAAACAGAAGTCTGACATCGCATTTAAAATTTTCATGGCTTGTCAGTGGCAGGGAAGCAAGAAACTGGAAAAAAGTTCTGCAGGAGAGGAGTGAGAGAAAAGAAATTATGAGAAAATATCTTATGGTTACATCTAGCTATTACAACAGAGAGAAACTATGTAAGCTTGGTGGGAAGGGACTGAAATTGGCCCTGAAACTTTTTTTTTTATTGATTTTACCTCAAGCAAGGCAGTAAATCCACTAAGACACAAGGGGTTACTGAGTGTGGAAGAATTAGAAAACAGAAACATTGCCAAAAGGAGAAAGAACAAAAAGAGTAATCAGGAGGATGATAGAAAGTGATTGAAATTGCATTTAAGTTTTTGAAGATTAAAGTTGACTGGAAAGCATGGAGCCAAAAGGGAGTTCCACAAGCGAGAAGTGCAAGAAAAGAAACTGTTAGCATAGAACTTACGGTTACATCTAGCCATTTCAACTGTATATTGGTGAGACCATGTCACTAGTCTCGTACTGCACTTAAATTCATGAAGTCTATGTACCATGGGAAGAAGAGCTCATCCAAATAATTACCATAAAAGTATTTATAGAAAAGGCACAGGGAGTCAACTTTATGGTGGTGGTAAAGTGACTGAAGCCCAGACACTATAATATTGCTGATTCTTCTTTGGATTTTATCAAGGATCTCTAGATATACAATATAAGCACCAGACCATATGTGGCCACAATATTCTAAGCATAGATGAATGATAAACTTATATATGTGCAAGATAGATTCTGAAGAGAAAAATTGTCTTGCACAACATAGTGAACCAACTTTCTTAGCAGCATACCAAGTAATGGATTCAAAATATAGTCTTTCAACTTCATGTCGACTGAGAACATTAGCTTGAGAAGGAGCAGTGAGTCAATCTCATGGAGGTTAGCATTAGCCATGCTGATGGAGAGACAGAAAGGGCTCTCTCAGATGATTAATAGAGGGCAGTTTTGTTTTGAAGACATTAAAATTAACAAGCCATCCTTTGCCCCAGCTACCAACAGACTGATGGTTGTTTTTGACATCAATTGCCAATTTGACTGCTTAAAATATTTTTTCTGTATAATACTCCCCCCCCCCCTGTTTCTTAAACTAAAAACAGGAAATAAACTACATCCTTGAGTATAATATGACCCCTGAATACAGCCATCTCTACATAATTTTTAAAAAATTTGTACCATATTATCAATTAAAATCTTAATGTCATATCTACATAAATTATCATATTTCACAATTTAAAATTACAAATATTAACATAGACTATTTATATAACAATATAACTATGTTGTTTTTGTTTACATATCTATTTTGCATTGTTTTATTTTTTCGAATTATTTGAAGCTTTCAAACTGGAAACTTTATGGCAACAAAATGGGGAATATGAAACAAGAACCTCATGGCATGAGAATTATCACCCCATTTCTCAAGCAGAAAAAAACGAAAAAAAGTACAGAATTCATACTGTAGTTAAGCATTTGTTATAAGATTAATGTTATCAAAACATGGCAGATCCTGTGTATTTCCTTTCTTACATAGTTAATAAACTTGTGAATTTCCTGTCTTTGAGACAAAAGACTATCAATTATGCTGATTCTAAAGAAAAAATATTGCCAATATATTAAATAGCGTTTCAACTGCTATTGTTATGTTCTGATTCACTCTGCATGTTGGCTGGATGTAAACACTAAGAAACCAAAACCAAAAGTATAAAATTTGTCCTCTGTGCAGGGGCTCTGAACATCACATCCAACCCACAAAACAAATCCCCTAAAAAAATAAATGCAATATAAAGGAAGCTAATCACAAGCATTGCCACCAAAGCAAAAAACATCAAAAAGGATTAGTTCCTGAGCCGCCATATTTGCTTTTAAGAATGCCACTCATAAATGACTGAAACTGAATTGCACTGAATGGGCAGGTTGTTGATACCACTAACAAGTTCTTGGTGTCACCACTTGTGACCTCAGTTAACCAACCAGGCACACACACATCAACCCAGGCACTACCAATTCTCCCCTTCCTCAAAATCACTTTCCTTGCCTACAAAGAGATATTCTGCTCATATCCTCTTTATTGGCAATACAAAGAATTTTATATGAACATGTCTTGTCTTTTACTTTCACCTCACCAGCAGTACTTGTTGTTTTCATTGCGCTCTTGTGCTACCGTATGCGTGTTTATAACATTATCAACACCTGCCTTATTGAGCAGTGTGTATTGAAAATCTTGCTGCTTGAAATAAGATGTTTTTAAGCTATGTAAAAATATCTGAAAATGTGTACTTGTGCATAGTACAACCCCATTTTTTGCCTTTTATTTTAGTTCAAGGTTTCTCGTATTATGCAGAAAATCTTTTGGTAAAATGGGTAAAACTGTTTGAATTGCTTGGTAAGATTTGGTCTATTTAGGAAAGATAGAATAATCCGGAACATACAGAGAGCAAACCACCTACATTACCTTCTGAAAGAAAATGAATTTAGGATATAAACAGAAATAGAAAGAGGCCTAAGAGAAGTGTGCATTATCAGAGCACTGGGAATTGTCCCAAAGAGTCTCGGAAATAGAAATAAAGGAACAGCATTTATGGCTTTTCTTTAACTATCCCCTGACTTTACAATTATATCAAAAGACACATGTCACTTTCTGCTCTAATAGACTAAATATTTCTTAACCCTTTGAACCCCGCATTCCTGAAAAATGTTAACCCTTCTGCCGGAGCTCCTGTGTTAAAATTTGCAAATAAATGATATGTAATGTTTAAAAAAAAAAATAGTTACAAGTGTTTACCCACTGCTCAACTGATGGCCGGGATTAAGTCATTTTTCTCTACAACTGTCCAACCAGTGGCTGGGCATTATGTCATTTTTCTCTTCCACCGGTAAAGCGGTGTTCAGGGCTCAAAGGCTTAATGGAGGAAAAAAAATATTTTAACTCCAAATTTGATAATTTTCAACTGAAGATTTAACAAGTTTTAGCATTCAATGTGTACACTGTGTGCTGGGAATGGAGAAAGATTGGCCTGACATTGGTCAGTTACTGACAGGACAGCAGGTAAATATGGTGTTAACGATTCCACAACCAAATCAGGAACAAAGGGGTTATCAGCAGTGAAGAATTAAGGCAAGCATCACTGACAGAACAGATTATCAAATATATAATAAATACATATTTACTACAGAAATATATTGCAAATAAGGGAAAGTGGATTGTCAGTGGTCAGGAATTAATGTAACATTACTGATAGAATTCTTTCCTTCTTTTATGTCCTATGTCCTCTCAGGATGTGGGTGATCATGGCTCTTCACAATTTCATGTCCCTCTTGCGTTCAATATATCCTCTAAGTGTAAATGCTCTCTTTCCTCATCATGTGAGAAAATTCAACCATCTCTTTCTGTTGCAAAGCATAAGTGTCTTTTCATTTCCATTTTCTCTAAAACTTGCTTATGTTCAGTCCATGGTATTTTCAGCATCTTTCTGTAATATCATATTTCTATCACCTCAAGTCTCATCTTCATCCGTGAAGAAATTCTCCAATATTTCCTGCCATACAGGACTGATATTACATAACAGTTCAGTACTCTTTTTTGTTTGTTAATAATAAATTTTTCCTGTTCCTTAATACCTTGCTTAGCTTTTGGAAAGCATCTTTCACTAAACAATGTGCCTTCAGATTTTAGTGTTGCATTATCTGTCCTCTGTTAATACACTTCCTAGATATTACAATTTTTGTACTTGCTTGATTTTAGTATCTCAAGTTTGTAATGTGCATGTTGGGCTGCTCCCTTTTTTATTTTGTATTCTTACAATTTATGATTTGTCTTTTATAATTATTATATTTTAGCAGCTTTTTATGATAGGAATTCACTAAATTAAGAAAGGGATTGTTAGTGGTTAGGAATTAATGTAAATATTACTGAGAAAATAGCTTATCAAATATATAACAGGTACTAATTTATTATCTGTCTCTATTTCTGAGATGAGGTATTGTAATTATTTTCCATATTTGCATTGTTTAGACAATCACTGAAAAATACAAAAGCTTAAGAAATCAGTACATATGCTAGGCCACAAAAATTTAAGCCGTCCAAGTATAGAAATGAATACAATATGGAAACCAGTAATACAGAGAGCTAGAGAAAAATAACAACAACAAATTGTAATATGAGGTCTGGTAAAAAAATGATTACTAAGACATTAGGTTTATAAGTCCCCAAAATTCATACACTTAGGGGACACATGGCCCAGTGAATAAAAGTGTTGGTTGAAGTAATCCAGTGGCTTGACTCGAATGTGAGTTCAATACCTGGCTACAGCAGAGGTGAACAATAACTTGGACAGTTGAGTTAAAGGGAAATAACTGATACTGATATATCCGGAACTAGAACAATCTACCTTGGTGGACAAAATAAAGGGTTTGAAACTCCAATTAAGGCCGGAGTGTACAATGTTGTGAATATGGTAACAGTCCACCAATGTAATACTAATTTACCATATAAATATACTTCAGTGGAATTAATGGATTAATTGAAAAAATAAAATTAAAATATGTGCATGAAGAGCAGTGAAAATTATATAAAATGCACTGCCATAGACCAGGATTTATGGCAAATTTCACTAAAAGTACAGGGCTATGAGAAGTTAACTGCACTGTAAGTGATTTTAGTTTAGAAATGCATTGCAAATGAGGAAAAAACAAATTACCAAGAATGAAAGGACACAATACTGACGAAAAAGGGTTTTGATGTCTGCAACTATGTGTTTAGGCAGCAATCCTTCTTTCATGCACATTTCATTGAATACGACAGACAAGGTGCTTTTATTTAGTTTTTTATACAATTTCTCATGCTGTCTAATAATTTTTTTCTTTTTGTATGATAAATTATATAAAAACTGTTCTATCTGAGCACTTTTGGCTATACGTTTAGCCATTTTCAAAAATTAAATATTTTAACTGTTAAATAAGAAATAGTTTGTTGTATGTATGTTTTATAAAATGTTTTCATTTTTCAAAACAGAGTCAAGATATTGTATCCATGTTCAAAGTTAATATTATTAAGTGTTGGTTTTTTTGTTTTTATTAATAAAGCTTCCATTACTTTTTCGCCTTTTTTTGTATGTAGATGATGCTATTATATTAGTGTTGTCAACAAATATGTTACGAATAGTGTCCGGTAGGTCTCCATGATAATTTTAAAGGAGATCTAATTGAGCTATGGTCAGAAACGTGTAGAGTGAGTCTACGTGTCAAACATGTTGTAGTGTGGCCTATATAATTATTTACAAATTTTGATTGATCAGGAATACAATTCCTGAAAGGGCATTTAAATTTGTAAATAATATTTGCCCTATTTAATTTTGTTCTAGGAGGTGAATTATTATTTTTAACTATAAGGTTAGAGGTTTTAAATTTTTTGTAAGAAATAATTAATCTAATTCTTTTGCTATTGTCATCTGGTGTTATGCATTTTTTTTATAATGTTCTTAATTCTACTTTCATCTTTTTTATAATTATACTATTATTTTGTAAGAGATTTTTTTTATTAAAAATTGTTTATGCTAAATGGTTTTGCTGAAGTAATGCATTGCAAATTAAGAAAATGGCATTGTCAATGGTTAAGATTTAAAATAATCATTATTAAAAAAAAATAAGATTACTACTTCTACAATTTATAGCTTCTAAATTCCAAATTGAAATATTATAATAAACTGAACATATCTATTAATAATTCAAAAAAAAGAAAACACTAAAGAAAACCCCCAAAACGAATCATATATATATATATATATACACAAGTGTGGGATTGGTATATACGGAGTAAATTCCAATAACCAACAATTATTATTCTTTAAAGAGTGCTCAATACAGAGTAGAGCAGATATAATCATTTATTTGAATATTAATATTCAAATAAATGATTTTATATATATATATATATATATATATATATATATATATATATATATATAATGCTTATTTAAGAAAAAAATTTCCACCCCTATTTCACTGACTTTTAATGTCTTTGTTAGAATGATTCCATGGAAGTGTGTTGTCAGACATTTCCAAAGAATTGTTGAAAGTAAACATGATTAATTTGTAAAAGACTATTAGTTGATGCAGAAAGAATCCATTCTAATTATGCTGGTTAGTTTTTGCCTGACTAAAAGATGATCAACCACATGAGGATTTTTGGCTGAATCCTAATCAAAAGTAAGAACCTGGAATTGGGGTTGGTCTCTAAAAAGTTAAACAAATGACTGCATAACCCTGGGGAACTTAAAACAAATTTCATTAATATCATCACTTCAACATTCCCAAATTCTGCTGACTCTCACATTAACTCACTGAAATGGTCTGAAAACCCTAAGGACATTTATAAGAGGAAGGGGAGGAGTCAGCATCTATTTGTTACACTAATAGTGATTGGTGAGGGGCTGACAGCATAGTCAACAAAGGGACGTAACTCCTTTGATCTTTGCAGATCCCTGTGGGAGAAAATTGACCAATCAGGAATAAGTGTGCATTAGGAAAGATGGTGAATGAGGACTTTGCTTGCTATCTATAAGAGATAAAAGGAAATACTACATAACAGAAGCAAAGAGGTCAGTCTGTGAGAGAGCATTTTATTTTCTTTCATCGATAATGTTTTCTTTCATCAATAATGTTGAATATTAAAAGTGCTGCTTAAAGCGACCCATTTTTAGCAGATTTTTCATCATAACTGAATCATTCATACAAATGAAAATACCTCCTCAAAGTAATTTTGAAGCAACAAAGGGTATTATAAGTGTTCTTTTTAAATATGATCATTTTTATGATGCTAAAAAATAAAGTATTTTCATTATTTAATATATTATTCTGGCTATTGTCTTCCAAATTATACATTTTTTATTTAGTTTTTTTTTCAAATCAATGTGGCTACTAGTTTTTAGACTTTTCAAGTCTCAAGAAATTGGATACAATATAGTATATATATATATATATATATATATATATACATAAATAATGAATTGGGATCAAACATGGATCAGAATTTAACATAATGAAAGGATAAAGAACAAATAGGAAACGCTTATCATCCTAACACATTCCCTTTTATTTAGAATAAAACTGAAATGTTAGATTGAAAAATATTTCCTATTTGTTCTTTATATATATATATATATATACGTAAATATAAAAGTAAACATTGAAGTCAACACTCAGAGACAGCAATCTGTTTCATGCTTGAACACAATCGTCAGGCCATGACAATTGTGTTTAAGCATGATTGTTACCTCTAGGTGTTGACTTCAATGTCCACTTTTATATTTACATATGTTCTATCTCTAATACTGAGCACTTTAACCCATAAATATACCACAAATTAATATTTTCTCATATATATATATATATATATAAATTTATAACATATGAATGTTATAAAATCACTACAAAAGTTGCAATTTTCTTTTGATATTTGTAGTGTCTTATCAAGTGATGATAAATAGCTACTGAGATAGATATTAACAGACTTAGATAAATAGATAGATGGAAAGATAGATAGGCAGATAGGAACAGAGAGATAGATAGATAGATAGATAGATATGAACAGAATGAGATAAACTGATCGATATGACCAAATAGATATAAACATGCTAGGATAGTTAAATTTGACTGAACTGAAAGATAGATAATAAAATAGATGCAGTGAAATGTTTTTGTTCAATTTGAAACAAGGTTATGCTTACCCGACAGCAGGGCATCTGTGTATTTTTATGGTTTTAATGAAGACAATTCCAATTGTAAAGGCTGTAGAAATTCTGTCTTTTCACAATAATCGGACACTGTTTCTTCATGAACCAAAATCTTTTAAAGACTAACTCAATGGATACCCCAAAAGTCTATGTGAAATTGATCCATGTGAAAAAGAAATTTAAAGAAGAATAAAAGAATATTTGAATATCTTTAAACTTTTGGAAACGTGGTGCCAATACTACATTATTGGTAAGTGCATTTCACTGTTATTAGGAATAGCAATTAAGATATCTGAGATGCCTGACTGTTTTACTCATCAAATAAAGAGAAATAGATTTATGAGTACATGCATACAATATATAGAGGTGCATATGATGTAACAGTTATCAGTATGGAGAGTGAAAACAGGGGGCCAAGTTCAATTTCCGGTCAGTTCTGTTTTGTGCTAAAATCCCACAATATACAAGACAGATAGATATGAACAGATTCAGCTGGCTGGCTGGCTGGATAGATAGATAGATGGGAACAGATTCAGATAGATATGAATGAACTGAGATAGATGGGAACGGATTCAGATAGATATGAATGAACTGAGATAGATGGGAACGGATTCAGATAGATATGAATGAACTGAGATAGATGGGAACGGATTCAGATAGATATGAATGAACTGAGATAGATGGGAACGGATTCAGATAGATATGAATGAACTGAGATAGATGGGAACGGATTCAGATAGATATGAATGAACTGAGATAGATGGGAACGGATTCAGATAGATATGAATGAACTGAGATAGATGGGAACGGATTCAGATAGATATGAATGAACTGAGATAGATGGGAACGGATTCAGATAGATATGAATGAACTGAGATAGATGGGAACGGATTCAGATAGATATGAATGAACTGAGAGAGATGGGAACGGATTCAGATAGATATGAATGAACTGAGAGAGATGGGAACGGATTCAGATAGATATGAATGAACTGAGATAGATGGGAACGGATTCAGATAGATATGAATGAACTGAGATAGATGGGAACGGATTCAGATAGATATGAATGAACTGAGATAGATGGGAACGGATTCAGATAGATATGAATGAACTGAGAGAGATGGGAACGGATTCAGATAGATATGAATGAACTGAGAGAGATGGGAACGGATTCAGATAGATATGAATGAACTGAGATAGATGGGAACGGATTCAGATAGATATGAATGAACTGAGATAGATAGGAACGGATTCAGATAGATATGAATGAACTGAGATAGATAGGAACGGATTCAGATAGATATGAATGAACTGAGATAGATAGGAACGGATTCAGATAGATATGAATGAACTGAGATAGATAGGAACGGATTCAGATAGATATGAATGAACTGAGATAGATAGGAACGGATTCAGATAGACAAATATAACTGAACTGAGATAGACAGATATGAACAGATTCAGATAGATAGATAGATAGATAGATAGGAAAAGATTCAGATAGATAGATAGGTTATGAATGAACTTAGACAATGTGAAGAGAATGATTAAAGTATTGCTGCTTTTTTTATGACTTATCAAACATTTCCAGGTTATTTAAAGCCAAAACATATTTTGAATTGTAGGAAGTTAAGTACTCAGTATTCCCAAGCAGTCCCTCATCTAAGTACAGACTGGCTCAAGACTGCTTAACTTCAGTGATAAGAGATAGATAGATAAGAAGAGACTGATAGCAAGCTAGCTCACAAGCAGAATTGATACGTCAGAACAGGCTGATAGATAAGACAAGGTAGATCAAGTGACATTCAAAAATAGATGTAGATTTGAACAGATATCGATAGATATGAGAGGAATTATATGTAGATATGACCAGATAGATATGAAGAGAATAATAGATACGACTGATAATTTATTTTTTACAGCTTATCAACCCTTTCCAGATTATTTAAAGTTCAAACATATTCAGGATTGTAGGAGGTTGCTAATATTATCCAGTGTTTCCAAGAAATCCCCCAACTGAGTATAGAGTGGGTTCAGTAGTGCTCAACTTCAGTGATGATAGACAGATATGAAGAGACTGATAGCTAGTTAGAGCGCAAGCTGAATTGATTGGTCAGAACAGACCAAGACAGATCAGAAAAGGTAGGTCAAGCTGCATATTTTTAAGCATTTCAACCAAGGAAGGTGGGAGTGCCACTAACATGCAAGGGGGGGTTACTGAGAGTGAAAGTAAGAGAAAAGAGGGGTGTTTCAGAAAAGGATAAAGAGACGGATGGGGATCAAGATCAAGGCATCAGAAAATGTTGACTGACATTACATATAAATTTTTGAAGATTATAGTTATCAAGGGAGCAAGTAAGAGGAAGGGAGTTCCACTATCAGGAAGTGTGACAGAAGCTGTTAGAGTAGAAGAGGTGGTTACATTTAACTGTTTTGACAGTAAAAGGGTGGGACTGAGATGCCAACCTAGTAGCACACTTAAATTCATGCAGCTGGGGCACCAGTGAAAATAGTGCATCAGAGCAGTTGCCGTGAAAATATTTGTAGAAAAGACAGAGGGAAGCCACATCACATCTTCCACAAGTAAGAGGAAGGGAGTTCCACTGTCAGGAAGTGTGACAGAAGCTGTTGGAATAGAAGAGGTGGTTACATTTAACTGTTTTTTAGAAAAGACAGAGGGAAGCCACATCACATCTGTGAGAAAGTGACTGGAGTTGAGATGCCAGGTCAGGACATATCACACTGCATATCTGTCTTTGGATTTTGTTGAGGACCTCAAGACGAACAGCAGGGATACTAGACCATATATGGCAACAGTATTCAATGCAAAGATAAATGTTAGATTTGTAGATGTGAAGGATGGACTCAGATGATAAACACCTTCTGACATGACACAGAGAACCAACTTTCCTTGCAGTAGATGTAGCTATTGATTCAATATTGTTGTTTCACCTCAGGTCAGTGGAAAACATGAGACCAAGAAGGCGCAAAGAGACACTCCCATGAAGTTGAGCATCAGTCATGCTGATAGGAGGCAGGGCAGTTTCTCTATGGTGGGTAAATGAGAACAGTTTCGTTTGGGAGGCATGAAAGTTTACAAGCTGTTTCCTGCCCCAGTCAACCATAGAGTGGAGGTCCTTTTCAAGACCAACAGCCAGGTTAACTTTGTCAGCAATGCCAGATTTACTATTGAGACAGGAGTAAATGGTAGTGTCTGCATAGATGCCTATTTGAGAACTGATGACATCAGGAAGATCGTTGATGAAGATCAAAAACAGTGTAGAATCCAGGATAGAGCCTTGGGGGAGACCGACGTTTTTATGAAAGGAACTGGAGGAGAACTCGTTTAGGATGATCTTCATTTCATGGTTTGACAGGAATGAGTGGATTAGATCAAATAATCATCCTGTAATACCATACCCCTGAAGCTTATGTAGAAAAGGTAGAGATAGATAAATAAGTAGAGAGATAGATATGAAGAAAATGATACATAGATATGATCAGAATGATAGATATGAAGAGAATAATAGATAGGTTTAATGATTTCATTTTTATGGCTTATCAATCCTTGATGGGCTACTTAAAGCTAAAACATATTCTGGATTGTAGGGGTGGCTCCAAGCAGTCCCCCATGAAGGCACAGACTGGGCTTTAGATCAAGTGACATTTAAGAACAGGCATAGATTTGAACAGAGATAGATATGATGAGAATGATAGCTATTACAAGAACAATAAATAAATAGATATGGTGACAATGATAGATAAATAGATAGATATGATGAGAATGATAGCTGTAACCAGACTGATAAATAGATATGACCAGAATGATAGCTGGATATGGTAAGAATGATAGCAATGACCAGAATGATAAATAGATATTATGAGAATGATAGCTATAGCCAGAATGATAGATAGATAGATAGATATGTACATGCTAGGATAGATAGCTATGACCAATCAGAAAGATAGACGTGACAATAAATATTGTTATTAGAACTAGCAATTAAGATTTATGAGATACCTGGCTGTTTTGCTTATCAAATAAATATAGACAAATATTCTGATAACTACACTCCTTAATTCCACCAGTTCTGTCTTTTACTGCTAAGACTGCAATGTCACTGGGACAAATCATCCCCATTCTCTTTGTATTCCATTAGTAAGGAGGAGGAGAGCACCTTCTTTGCACTTACTTAGTCTCACATTTTCCACTGACATGAAATGGAATGATTATATTGAATCAGTTAAGATATGGATTGTTTGGTCCAACCATTTTCAGGTTATTTAAAGCCAGAAAATATTTTTTAGATTGTAAGAATTTTTTTTATTTTTAGAAATAATAAAGGTTTAGTGATACAACTCTTACTAATTAACCCATAGCAGGGATGAGACGAAGTGCATTCATACCTTTCTCAAGGGTATTTGTGCATAAATGAATATAATGAACCCAACTGGAATTGGAACTCGGCTCTCCAATTAACAATGCTTATGGTACCTGATAATCAATTACTAGGTCTGCTGGCTAGAAGGTTCATTCACTGTGTTGTGCTAGACAATTTTTCTTGCTGGAACCCATCTTGCACATTTATAAATGTCCCATTCATCTACACATTGTAGATTGCTGCCATACTTGGTCTGCTGTTCAGGGTATATATCTCGAGATTCTCAAAAATCCAAAGGGTCTGTAATGTTATCAGTCCTGACCTGGTATCTCAACTTTAGCCACTTTCCCACCAGCATGATATGGCTTCCCTCTGGGTTTTTTTCTATAAATATTTTCATAGTAGTTGTTCTAATGAGCTCCTTGGTACCTTGGGCACATGAGTTTAAGTGTACTGCTAGGTCCCATTGCTTTACTGTTGAAATAGCTCGATGTAACTATAAGTTCTATTCTAATAGTTTTACAATATCTGAAAATGATGATAATGACATAGTCTAAAAGGAAAAATGCTTTCAACTGTAGTTTATACTGTCACTTATGCTGAGCAGACCTTAGTTTATACTGTCACTTATGCTGAGCAGACCTTAGTTTATACTGTCACTTATGCTGAGCAGACCTTAGTTTATACTGTCACTTATGCTGAGCAGACCTTAGTTTATACTGTCACTTATGCTGAGCAGACCTTAGTTTATACTGTCACTTATGCTGAGCAGACCTTAGTTTATACTGTCACTTATGCTGAGCAGACCTTAGTTTATACTGTCACTTATGCTGAGCAGACCTTAGTTTATACTGTCACTTATGCTGAGCAGACCTTAGTTTATACTGTCACTTATGCTGAGCAGACCTTAGTTACAGTTTCTGGGAGTGAATGCATCATCTGGTGTAATCATCAGTTTGAACAAGGCCAGCATGCTCAAACCATCGGTCACAATGACTTGGTACTTTGGGCTAGCTCAACTATTGACAGATAATTCTGTCTACCCAATTTGAGTTACAAGGCTTGGTATCATTTTCAGGTACTTTTCAAACATGCTACATGCTATGATTTGCCTCCCTAGGCTGATAAATTCAAGAAGTCACCTTCCTGACAAATTGACCATACTGAGGTGTGAACCCAGGGCACATGGTCAGAAAGTGAGCATTCTTACCACTTGGCCATGTACCCATTAAATATATATATATATATATATATATATATATATATATATATGGAGAGAGAGAGAGAGAGAGAGAGAGGGTAATTAATACCACACAGGGAGATGTACTTTAAACATCAACTTCTTTGTTATAAGCAAGAATAGTGCATCTTTTGTATTTTTAAACCTCCCCCTGAATGAATTCTTTTAATGTGGGAGTCTTATGCAACCGACAGAATCACTAATTTAAAATTGGTTTTCAGGTTAAAGCAAAAGATGGATGAAATTTTTTTTAATTTGTTCAACAGAGAACAATTCCAGCTGAAAACATTCCTGCTGGTTTCATGAAGTGTCAAAGCAATTAGCTTCCAAGATGTCTTATAATTTTGCAAAGTGCCAAAAAATCTCTTTGTTATAAAAGAAACTTGTTTTGGAAGATTTCCACCTCAAGTATCTGTTTTTTTACTTCAAGAATTTACAAACTTTTATTCCAGATTTTGGATAACTGCAAATGTTTTTGAGATAGAGTAGTTTTGACTCCCAAAGAACTGGCTTAACTTTTTTAGAGGATAACTCCAAACAAAATTGTGGTACATTTCACTGTATCTATTTTCATATCTATCTTTCAGTTCAGTCAAATTTAACCATCCTAGCACGTTTATATCTATTTGCTCATATCCATCAATTCCAAAGAAAAATCCAAATTGGATTTCTTATAATATGTATAATTGATGATATATATATATATATATATATATATATATATATATATATATATATATATATATATATATATATATGTTATACTATGTTTAATCAAGATATCTTTCTGATTCACAAATACATTTCATGAGACATGTTGGCTGGATGTCTTTTCCTTTTTTTCTCTCTATCTCCCTCTTAAACGCCTTTTTCCTTATTTATGGTTTTTTCTTATTTTTGTTTTCCCTCTCTTTTTCCTCTTTCTTTTATCCTTTTTAATTTTCAATTTTAAAAATAAAAGTTACGTTTCATTTTTTTTTTATAAACATTTTAGTATTGACAAGCTCCAGGGAATTTCTCTCTCAAGGAGCAAAATGGCCATATAAATGAGGTAAAATTGAGTTTCATTTTTGTGTCATTCATATATATATATTTATATGCCAGGTACTTATATATATTAGGTACCTACAAAAACTTTCTAAAAAAAGTGTAAACCATGATGAAAAAAAGGCCCTAAACTTGATAAAAACAAAGATTTATCATCAAAATGTTTGTTATTAACAGGAAAGATCAAATTAATTTTTGATTATTTCATTAAATTTTTAATGCTTTCTTGCATGTTCTAAACTTTGGTTAAAAATCTTGTTTTTCTTGTGTCAGCAAGAGGCCAGAGAATAGTATAAGGAATTTTAGTATCTTTTTGGTGTTAAAAACACATTGTTTTGGAAATTCTTGCAAAAATCAAATAATTATCAGATTTTAATAAAATAACTAAATTTTTATCAGTTTATTGGAAAAAGGTTACAGAATTAATATGGAACAAAAAAATTCCTCCGACCTCTAAAAAGAGTCCATTTGTCTGAAATTCTTTTTGAAGGAATTTTAGGGCTGGACATTTATTGTATAATATCAAATAACTATAACCTCAAATTTTTTGGAGGTGATAGTTATTTGTTGTGGCCATTATGCCCTTCAGCCTTCATGACATGCTGGGTAAATATCATAGAATTTCCAACTAAACCCCTTTATCTAACCTACCAGTGCAGACTGTTCACCCAGAACAATAGTCTAGTTGAATAAAGATTTGGTTTGTGAATCTGGTGATATAGTAATTGTGGGTTCAGTATTTGTACCAGGGAGTACAGACTTAGATTCAATAGAAACAAGATGTGCAATAATGGAACAATACTAAATAAGAACAGAATGAGACATGAACAATAGAACATGAACATTCTACTCTCTTAAATTCAATAAAGAGTTCAGTTTGGAATTCTCTGGACCTTATCCACATTGATAACACTTAATGAAGGCCTCAACAGCTGAAACATTGCAATAATAACAAAAAGATGAGGACAATAGACTGCATGTAATTAATATAAATAATGATAACACCTCATCTCAGAAATTCAGACAGAAGGTGATCAGGGATAATAACAGCAAAGATGAGGATAATAGTCCATATGTAATTAATGTAAATAATAATAACTTCCAGAAATTCAATGAGAAATTAAAGTTGAGACTTTAATGTTATTTATCACTGAAATAATGACTCCAGTTGAAATAATCATGTTCTTCTTCTGTGTGTTATGTCCCTTGTTGGTTTCAATCCAAGTAGGAATGACTGCAAAACTCTTGCCTCTTCCCATCTTATAAGTAGAAGATCACAAATGCATACTGGGAGTTTTTCCTAGCCAATAAAATCAGACAGTTCTCAGTTTCATCTGACTCAGTATGTCTTGTCTTGAAGTCAGAATGTTACGTTTACTTGTGCATTTGTGTGTCAACCCCAAATTTTAGTTTGTAAACTTTCTGCCAAATTATTGTTTATTTGCTTTATATTAATTTTTTGCCTTTTGTTCTTTTCTTTACTTTACTTTTTTGCTCATCATAAGATTTGTCTTCTCACTATCTCTTCCACTTCCTGATCTACCATCTATTTACACAAACTCATCAGGTAGGTTATTCTCTGCTGTTTTTTCTGTTCCTCTTGCCGTCAGTATATCCTGTGAATATTAAATTCTCCAAGACGTCTTTCCTCATTATGTGTTCTAGAAATTTTAACTCTCTCTTTCTGATTCTACGTATATAGAATATATAGTATATATTTTGGTTTCATTTTCCTTAAAACTTCCTAGTTGCTCACATGTTCAGTCCATGGTCTTCTCTTCTTCACATCTGAGGAAAATCTTCAGCATTCACTGCCATATAGAGGAATGATATTACATAACAGTTCAGTGCTATTTTCATTATTTCTAACAACATTTTCTTAAAGTCTTCTTCTTTTTATTACCAGCAAAGAAGGTTGACACTGTTTATCAGAGTCCAGTTTCCACATTTTATCATTGTGCAAATTCTATTAAAAGCTAAAATTGAAGACATCAACAACACTGTAAAAAACTGACCCTGAAAAGGTCAGTCAATTCTGGCTAAACAGAATACATGCTGTGTTAGAAAGAGTCGAGGAGCCATATTGTCTGTGACCATTTTAGGTTCATTTGAAAGATCAGAGATAAACATGTTAAAAATGCAAGCTTTAGCTTAAGTAGATGTGTGAACGTGTTACAAATATGTCTGACCACTGGCTAAACATCTTGAACAGAAGTAATCAGATTAGAATTCTATTTTCATTGGCTCATTATTATTATTATTAGTTTGATGCAATATTTTCCAGCATTTCTTTAATATATAGTAATGTGCAGAAAATATATAACAATATAATAAAATTTACAACATAATTCTGCTGGGTCTAACCTTGATGAGTAGGACCCGCCATGCTCTGTATTCCACTGATGAGAAGTAAATTCCACTCAAAGGGCTTCTTCCTACAAGAGGATGTTTCCCTGATTACTACAATCTTAACCTGTTCAGGTCTAGAGATAACCATTATCTTTTACTCTTATCCATATAAACTACACCTTAATGTAACCCTCTACCTCGAGAGCCCCTCCAGCTGGGCCTTGTACAAAGTGAACCTTACTGTAAAAAAAAATAAACAACGTAATAAAATATACAAATAATATATTTATTTATAGATGTTACACATAATAAATTATATACATAAAGGTTAATGGTCAGAATTGAATCAGACTTGGAAACAGTAGTATTAAAAAGTGCTCTATACATGTAAGAAGAAAAAAAATATAAGTAAAAATAAAAATAACATGTGCAGCTTTTAACTTTACTTATTAACAATTAAGTTACATATTTGCTTTCCCTCTTTACTGTATATATCTACAATACACTTGCATTCCCTTTCTGTTCCTTTCTATTCTTTTCTTTTTTTTTTTCAACCTTCCATTTCTCCTTCATTTCCATTACACTCAATTTCAATCATTATGAGCCTGTTACTTTTTTTTGAAAGATAATTATGCAGCATTCCTCGTGTATTTTTTAAAAATAAAGCGTTACAGTGGTCATTTTAAAAGTATCGCCTGAAGAGACCATCAGGTCGAAACCATGGTCATGTATTTTAATTGAACTCAGAATAAAATATACATAATTTTATATCTTTAAATTTGATATAAATTTAAATTTATATTTGTAATATTTATAATATATTGATATTCATATATATAAATTTTATACATAATCTTATATTTATACATAATAAAATATACAACATAATAAAATACATTAACACCTTGAACAGAAAGAATCTTATTAGAATTCTATTTTCATAGTTCTATCATTTATTAATATTATCCTTATCAGGCTGATGCAATATTTTCCAGCATTTCTTTAATATATAGTGATGAGCATCAAAAACATTCAAGGAATCAACAGTTTAACCCATCAAACAAGCATTTAGTCAATGATTTGAAATCTGAAGGTTTCAGACAATACAGGCTTGGATACAACCATGGGACACAAGAAAAATAAAATGAAAAGCTTAACTGCAGTACCTTCTCAGTTGTCTTTAATGAAACTTGAATGTATGTGTGTATGTATATATAAAGGAAAGACATGGCTCTTGGGGCACAATCTGTTGGGGTATGAATGCCTGGATGAGTATCACCACAGAATTTGTGAGTAGCAGCGCTATATCAAGTCTATTCAGTTTCTTCTTCATCCCTGAATTGGTATAATTGGCATGACGCTCATGTCGTATCAAAACGGTCTGGGTTCAAATCTCAGTAATGGATGTGCACTGCTGATAAGTCCCAAAATAGGATGAGACAGCCATCCAGTGCTTTCTGCATTCTGTTGAGGATTCTTCTAGACTTGATGAATTACTATATATATATGTATATATATATATATAAATAAATAATGGCTGGCTACTCATTTCTGAGTACATTCTTCTGCTGGGGTGACCAGATAATTCAAGTAACAGACACCTGTTCAGACATAGATGTGTTGAACTGCATAAAATATATTATTTTGCAAAAGTCCTACCTTTTACCAGATATAGCAGAAGATGAAATATTCTAACATGGTGGATCACCTTGTCATACATCATGTTTTTCTTGGCCAGTCTTTCCATAGAAATATTAGGTTTCAACAATATTTGTCATGCATAGAATGCAGCGATTTGTTATGTGTCGTTTCATTTTCACATTATTTTGAAGCAAATGTGATCAAACTGACTTGAAATTCCAACATGTCACAAAAAATTTTCCTGGGGTCAATTTTACTGGATTTCCGTTATAGTCTGGCTAAATTACAAATTTATTAGAATAAGTTAGGGATCACATCAGTTTTCTAAATGCCTGCAGGTAAAGAAAGGTTTAAAAAGAAATAAATCATACCATATGTAATTAATACTCATTAACGACAAGCATAAAATGCTAATGGTAATTGTGAGATTAGCCGTTACCTTATATGGAAACATTCAGCATTTGTTGACCGAACAGCCAGTATTACTGTCAGTTGAAATTTTAAAAATATTTATCAAAAAGTGTTTTCCAGCAAAATAGGCTTCTCAGTTCCACTGTTATGGCTCTCTTTAATATTAACAGGGACTTCCTGTTGCTTGAACTGAAGTGGAACATCATTATCTTGATTATGTTATTATTTTCTCTTTAAGTTACATGTGATATCCATTTTAGTTGTTGCTTCTGTTGAAAGTCCTGAAATGATATAGTTTCTCCTATCTGGTACACTATTTTGTTTGTGGTTCTGTAGTTTTGAAGAAGGATTGTCCTCTCAAAGACCTACAATATTTGTTTGCCCAAAGCTATTTTCAGTCATTGATCTGAGATACTGATTTTATATAATTGGGAGTTTAGACTTTTCTGAATGGGTTGTGTACCAGACATGACATCCATATGATCTGACAAAGCTGCTCAAGAACAAAATTCTAGTTCTTAAGTTAATGTCTTGGTTTTCTAGCATCTTTCTATGTTGGGCAAAACTACACTGAGCACAGCTTATCCTATGTCCAATTTCCTTATCTCTTTACTAAATTTGTTCTAACAATACACCAAGGTATTTGAAGTGTTTAGTATTTATTAATATCATATGCTGAATTATTATGATGGATTCAGTGTACACACCATCATGGCTTTCATTCCAGTTCCGGATCATAGATTTTGTTTTGGAAAAGTTTATCTTGTGTTCAACTTCCTGGAACACTTGGTAGAGAATGTTGATTTTTTTTGTTCAAAATAATTCTTATCCTAACTATGAAAATGTATAATTAAGAAATGTTTATTGATGATTTAGAAGCCATTGTTAAAGTGCAAGATAAATAACACGATCAGAATTAATAAAGTTTGCAATGAAAAAAAAAAGTCAAAAATATGAAGTAGCAACAATCATGCAAACAAGCAAACAATATAGTTAAAGGAAATCAAAATTGATAAGAAGGCAAAAGAATTCACAAACTAGGAGTTGGTGTTTGTACACAAAAGCAAGGTCGACCAAGCAAACACAGTCTGTCTGTGTAGTAGTTAAGGCAGATCTTTACTGAATCATGGCAAAACACAAGCCATCCCATTAGCTAAGAAAAATATCCCAGCATGCATTCTGTGTCCTTCTGAGGGGGAAAACTTTTGCAATCATTCCTTTCACGTCGTTAGGAAATCAACAAAGGTAGTTTTGAAAATTGTGTTTTCAGTAATCAGTCTTAGAAAAAAGAAATTTTGGTTTATTTTGCTAATATTTTTCTATTCACATCATTATCAAAACATTAAGAACGAAAGTGGCTTTCTCTGCTTTATTTATAAGATTACATCTCTATACAGTGCAATAGAATAAAATAAAGAGTAGATTAAGGTTATGGATATAAAGGGATTTTCGTATTGGTCAGGTATCTGCTAAGGAAGAGGGATGGGAAACTCAGAAGTACCATAATCAAATACTGCATCATAATGAGGTAAGACTTCCATATGGGAACACCACATGTATGGGAAGAATACAACCAAGACACTGGAAACACAAACAAGGATGAATAAATTTGAAATGATGCTAGGTAAGATGAAGAGAAATCCTTGTTAGTGCACGGCAATCCCATTGTATGTTCAACATGGTGCACTGCCAGACACTCCTCCTTTCCAGAAAATGTGCCTGCTTTTATGGAGCCTAAAAGCTTAACAGTTGGCTATCAAAAGGAATCATTTGTATCGTCAACACCACTCGGCTCACTGTCCCGACTATCTCATGGGGAAGCTGGTAGACACTTTCTTCATAATCAGACATCCCAGGGTTTGCACTGGCCCTGTTCCAGCTGGGCGACTGTTTACTTTCTTTCTGCAGAGACAGCTCACTAAACTTTGTCTCTGACTGACAGTAAATAATAGTCAAAAATTAATAATGATGGACAATATTTTATTTCATAAAAAATGAAGATAAAAATAAATACCAAAATTAAAATAATGGCTGACAATGCCTGATCTAAATAAAATAATGCTGCTACTAAGTAGTTTTTCTTTTTTATAATAGCTGAGAATACCAAAGAAATTTGGATAAATTATTGTATGATAAGAATATGTATGTTACTTCAGAAGTAGGAGAGGTAAAAACAGATTACATGACAAATTAGTAGAACTGTCAATCATAACACGTTAGAAAAAGTCTTCACTATAATAAATGTAAAGGAAAAAGGTTGATAATTTAGAAGCCATTGTTAAAATGCAAGATAAATAACACGATCAGAATTAATAAAATTTGCAATGAAAAGAAAAAGGTAAAAAATTTGAAGATAGCAACAATCATGCAAACAAGCAAACAATATTGTTAAAGGAAATCAAAGAATTCACAAACTAGGAGTTGGTGTTTATACACAAAAACAAGGTCGACCAAGCGAACACAGTATGTCTGTCTAGTAGTTAAGGCAGGTCTGGACAGAGTCATGTCAAAACACAAGCTGTTTCATTTTATTGGCTAAGAAAAATATCCCAGCATGCATTCTGTGTCCTTCTGACTATAAGAGGGGGAGGGGGAAAACTTTTGCAATCATTAACTTTTTATTTGGAAATTTATTTTTATTTTTAATCTTGATTCAGGGTAAGTACCATCACGGCTTTCATTTCAATTCCAGGTCAGTTTCTGTTTTGAAAAGATTTATCTTGAGTTCTACTTGATTTTCATAAAGGTTTGTTGATCATTGTAAGAAATGATTTCATATCAAGATGAAGACAGACACTTTCAGCCTGCTTGGTCAATGAATGCTGAATGTTTCCTTATAAGGAAATGGCTAATATTACCATTACTATCCATGTATTTGCATACATCAGCAAACTAACTTTATACTTTTGTACTTTTATGCCTTCATGGCAATAAGCCAAACAAATTCGAACATTATGATAGGTGAACAAATTTTACTGCCAGAATCCAACAAAACGACTGAGGAAGTGAAGAATGTAAATACTGAATTAAAAAGAATTACAATAAGAATTCCAAACCTATTTCACTTGTCCAAGAATTGGATATAAGAATTGAAGAATTAATCTTTTAGCCAAATAAACTCAAGGGAAATTTGTTGATAATCTTTAGATATAATGCCAGAGATTTTAGAATAATAAAATAATTGGTGTACTCTCTGGTCATTTCCAGAAACACAGAAATTTCCTGCTTAAAGGTGAGCCAAAATAATATTAGGTGGAGGTGCTTTTTATTGATTGATGAGCAAAGTTATTGAAATAATAATGATGATGATGATGATGATGGTTGGGTCCAGGAAATAGTTGTGTTTTTTTTTATGTTGTTATTATTATTATTATTCATACAGTAAATCCCTGGCTTACAACAATCTCAACCTATGAAGATTCATGGTTATGATGCAGTCTCCTCAATCTTGTTTCGTCCTACGTCATTTGCATTGTATATATGAGGCAAACCATGCCACATATTCTTCCACTGTGCAGCAGAAGAATACATTGTGACATGGAAGAATACGTCACCATACAGCACGAGAGTGAGGAAGGTAGCATGGGTCAGTTCCTGGTTGTATGCTATATTGAACTGTTGTGCATTCATTCTCTTTCTTTTGTTTTGTTATTGTGGAAACTTATTGCCCTTTATTATGGCTCTCAAGTGTAGTGTAACCTCTTCTGATGGTGGTATTTCGAAGAAAAGGAAAGCCATTACCATGGAAGTGAAATCAAACATTGTTAAATGCTCTGAAATGGGAGAAACAGCAACGAACATTGGCTGGTTGATTGGCATAATTCGTTCGACTGTCGTGACAATTATCAAGGATAAAGATTGCATCCTTGACCATGTGAAAGGATCTGCTCCAATGAAATCTACTGTTATTACTAAACAGTGTATTAGTCCTAGATTGTTACTTTACTATTGTGTTAGCATAGGTGAGTGATGTAAGTGCTTATTCATGGAAAAATCGCAGGTAAATTCCGACTTACAGGGAAAATCATGTTACTACACATCATAGGAATGGAACACTGTCATAAGTTGAAGACCACCATTATTATTTTTAAATTTCTTCTAATATTAATTTATTTATCTCTTATGTAGTTAAGGAAGTCATCATCATATACGTTTGCTTGCCTGTTTAAATATAGGGTTACCTGTTATCTTCCCTTCATATCATCATAAACTGTTGCTTTCTCTGTAACTCGCTACTTTGAGCGGCTCTTGGGCCTTGTATGGGGTGAACATTATTGTAAAAAAAAAAAAGTGAGTAAATATACGTCTTATGCCTTTCCAGAACCTCAGATAAATAATCGACCATTCTGTTTTGATCGCAAGGAAAGACGGAAAAAAAGATATATAAGAGATGTTTGGTTTTGGTGAGTAAAAGAAAGCATGCATAATAATATGAAAGAAAGAAAAGGAAGATACAGTTGATGATAATGCTGTTATGTGTTTAATGTCTGCTTCAGTGAAATAGAAACCCTTGTCAATTTTGAATTTCTGATTTTGTATCTGCTTACTTATTTAAATAATGACCTTCATTTATACATTTTTTTTAATTGATTTGACCCCAGGCAAGGCAGTAGAGCCACTGAGACACAAGGGGTTACTGATTGCGGAAGAGTTAGAAACACAAACATTGATAAGGAGCAAAAACGAAAAAAGAGTAATCAGGAGAGTGCAATATTATGTTAAATTTGTTGAGTTCAAATATTTAACAATACATTATTCATGGGTATTTTAAAGTTGTTAAATTCGCAATGAGCTTGTTCAATCCTTAAATTAAGAATTAAGATTCATCAGAAAATTCACAGGAATTTCGAAATTTTCAACGATACTACTGATGGATAATATTTGTCTTATGTTTTCATTATAATGTATTGGGTGCATTTACAGGATATTAAATGTGCTCTATTAATTTATTTATGATGGCGATATTGTATCTGTGTGGCCATTTGTTATGTGATGGAGAAGCCCACACACTTGGCCAGAAGTGTCTCTCTCACAGCTCAAAGGGGATTGAGACAGGCGAGATCTGGCAAACCTGGTTGCATCGGGCTTGCTTTCAAGGTCCATCTTGGTATTGCCAGCCCAAATGGCGCTCACATCTTCTGCTGGTTTGGCCATTGAGATTGTGTAGATCTTTGCCTATTCCACTGTTCAAATTTGGTATAGACTAATTTGATGAAGGGAGGTGTATACCAAATTATTTTCCTTCCTCTATTGTTTTTTCTAGAGTAACTAAGGATATTAACCCAAGGACATTAAATATTAGAGTAACTAAGGATAGTAGCCCAAGGATATTAAATTGTATGTGGGATCTACTAGAAGATCTTTTAAGGATCGATATTACAATCACATATCCTCTTTTACTAATACAAACAAACACAATATGACATCACTTTCTAAATACTTTTGGGAACTGAAGGAGGAAGGCAAAACACCTAAGGTTAAATGAAAATTCCTAAAACAAGCCAGAACCTGCAAATCTTTGAACAAAGCTTGTTTTTTATGTTTGCAGGAAAAATATGTATTGTTAAATTTTTGAACAACAGCCAATTATTAAATCAAAGATTTGAAACCACCATTTTTTGTAGGCATATTGAAGATCTAACATTACAATCTTGCTAAACTTCCAAAACCGTAACCATAGACATTTAAAATTATAACTCACCTCCTTTGATATACTTTCTACCCTCTTATATACCTTTCTACTAATCTATCTTAAATTATGATTCTTAAAACATTTTTTGCACATATATAATACTAGTAATATAAATTACTAATTGATTTACATGCATACTTATTCTATAAGTTATACAGTCCGAGAATAGGTCAAAATTTGCTTATAAAAGTTATATTAATATCCCATAATTTTATATATCTTTCTAGTTATCTCTTAAATTCTGACCTAAAACTTATTGTTTAAAAAAAACCCACAAATAACTTATGTATTGAACATACCAAGAAAAAATCTCTGCCTCTTCATTAATTAATTTACAAAATACATCCATTGAGTACAAAACTAGTAGCAATAATTCCAGCCTAAGTATACGCAATTCAGCTCTGGCTTTGTTTTAAAGTTACCAAAAACATTTCCAATTACTACTATAACCATTGTTTGAACTTACCCCTCTTTCTTCTTTCATTGTCTTACTCTCTCTTATTCCCACTTTTCCTCTCCCACCCCTCACTCTTGGGAGGCTTGGAAATGCTGTGCCTAAACCCTTGACTGTTGCTGTCGATTTAAATTTTTCAGGTTGAGCCATCACTTTAACAATCCTTCACCAAACTGCTATCAACAAACACAATTGTTTCACTCTGTCACCCTTTTGCCTTTCCTATCTTTTCTTTATCCTTATATCTTCCCTCTTAAAATGTACTTTTTTTTGCAAACAAATAGAAAAAAGGAAGTGAAGTTCCATGTGCGACCTGCTTAAACACAGAATTGTTCATAACCATTTTGGTTCTCACCAGTCGAGGTGCAACTAAATGCACTGAAACAAAGTTGCATCTTTGTAGTGAGTAATCTGTTTTTGTTTATATGAAAAAATTACAATAAATAGTTATTGCTCTACTATTAGTATTGAGCTCTCTTTTGAATTAATGCTGTGAACATCAGAATTTTTATATTATTTTTGTTCTAATTATATTCGGGTATATAAATATAAAACTCACAAACACTTTCATGAATCTAAAATGAAACTGCGAACACATTTTGGAAAAAAAACAGCCCTGAAGGAAGTTCAAGTGACATTTTTGTCAACTTATATACATTTTCAGTTTGTACGATGTTGATATCAAATTTCCAACTTGTCATAAAGTATAAATTTTTAAATGATTTTCAAGACAACTAAGCAATTATTTAAATATTTTTTGAGACAAAATTGAAATTATGGCTGACATTATTTAAACTTAAACCGGATTTGTATGTTTTGACAATCAAAATTTATATCTCAAGCAAGTTTTTTGCCTCAGAATAACACTTAATAGAAACGAGGGTGATCTTTTGTCAAATTTGCAATGACTTCCATTAATTGCTTTTATAATAACTATTTTTTATATATATATATATATATATATATATATATATAAAACAGATAAATATTGTGAGAAAATTTTAGTTAAAAATATTTTGTCAACATATATGATTCTTTACTGTCTTGTATTCAATCCCAAAATGACAGGAATTATTCCTCGGAAAATATTGTTGCATTGTTTGACAAATTCTAATTTTTTTTCCTTTTTATCAAATTTACCCCAAGCCACTATGAGACAAGAGGTTAGTAGGTGTGAAAGAATTAGAAAACATTATGAAGGAGCAAGAACGATAGAAGAGTAATCAGAAAGACAGTAGAAAACAACTGACACTGCATTTAAATTTTTGAAGATGTTTCATTATTTATTAAATCCTTCCAGAAACACAGACTTATGTGGATGACAATATGTGTGAGATGTGAGTTCAAATCACAGTTCAAACCAAATGTTGGAAGCTACTTCTTTATTTCCAAGTCTGCATGAGCAGTCAACCTCGAAAGTGTTGTTATAAGAAGCAACAGTAATAAGATGGAATAAAAATAATAGCAATAATAAAGAACCTCTTCAGTGTTCTGAGTGTTGGGATAAAAAAGCACAATAATGAGTTGGAGTAAAACTATTGATAAGCTAATAGTAATAATAATACCAGAGACTTGGGATAAAAAGCAATGGGAATAACATGGATTAAAACTAGCAATAAAATAATATTAATAATAAGGAGTGTATTGATCAAGAGTGTCGAGATAAGTGGCTGGAATAATAAGGAGGAATAAAACTAACAAAAAAAAAAAAAAAAAAAATAATGAAGAGTTTATTGACACAGAATGTTTTCTTTTTTTATCATTTCACTCCAAGAAAGGCAATAAAGCCATTAAGATGCAGGAGGTTACTGAGTATGGAAGAATGTAAAATGAAAACAAAAACATTATTAAGGAGCAAGAGCAATAATAAAACAAAAATTAAGAAAATAGAAGATAACAACATGATGATGAGACCTTGCTGTAAATCTACGACTGCACACAAATTCATAAAGTCTAGCTACCATACAGGAAGGTTAACCAGAAACATGACCATGGAAGTATTTATAGAAATAGCACAGGGAAGCTATGTTATGGTGGGGGTGAAAAGTGAGTGAAGTCAAGATGCCAGAACAGGACTAATGACATTGCAGATTCTTGTTTGGATTTTATGAAAGGTTTCTAAATAGGAAACAGGAGCACTAAACCATATGTGGCAGCAATATTCAAAACATTGCTGAATGATAGACTTATATATATCTAAGCTAGATAAGGGCAAGAAAAATTGTCTTGCATGACACAGTGAACCAACATTCCTAGCAGCAGATCTAGCAATTGATTCAATATAATCTTTCCACTTCATGTCAGTGGAAAACATTAGTTGAAGAAGGCACAATTAGTCACTCTCCTGGAGTTTAGCATCTGCCATGCTGATGGAAGTTCTCTCAAACAGTTAATAGAGAGCAGTTTCATTTTGGAAACATTAAAATTACCAAAAGCTATTCAGAATGTAGGTTATTTTTGAGATCAGCTACCAGTAAATAAAGTGTTGAAATAAAAAGCAACAATAATAAGGTGGAATAAAACTACTAATAAAAAAATAGTAATAATGAAGAGTGTATTGACAAAGAGTGTTTGGATAAAAAGCAATGATAACAAGATGGAATAAAACTAGTAATAAAATAATTGTGATAATGAAGAGTATATTGATCCAGATTGTTGGTTGGTTGTTTTTGCTTAGTCGCATATCAACACCTCTATGGGTTATTTAATGCTGAAATCTAAATATTTCGTACATAATTTTATTTTATTTAATCATTTATTTTAAGATAATAATGGTTTTAGTGATACAAGTCTTACTAATTAACCCGTAGCTGGGAGGAGAAGAGATATATTCATACCTTTCCTAAGTGTATTTGCGTGCAAGTGAATATAACGAACACAAGTGAAATTGAAACCCGGCTCTCCGATTAAGAAATCTAAGCTGTTATCTATTACATCTGAACTTAGCACCTGGTATTTTCAAAAGGTCACCCATCTAGGTACTGACCAGAATTGATGTTGCTTAACTTTGGTAATTGTATGAGAACCGGTTTTTCCATGTGATGTGGCCATAAGCCACAGAGTGTTGGGTTAAAATAGCAACAAAAATAAGGTGGAATAAAACTAGTAATAAAATAATAGTAATAATGAAAGATGTAAAGCTGAAAAAACTCTGAAAAACTGATGAATGGGAGTGAGCAATTAGACGAGGAGGAAGAACTGAAGGAAGAGGCGGGAGTAGGGAGGAAACAGAACAAAATACAAAAGTGGTATAAGAAAATAAAGAGATGAACATAAAAAAATAAAGGAAAATACCTAAAAAGGGAAACATGAAACAAAATCTAAGATGGCCGTTCAGTCTGGTTCAGAATTCTCTTAGGTGGCCATAAACATGGAAGTTGGGTCTGGAGGTTTTGACTGATCACCAAACGTTCACAAGATATTGATTTTGGAGTAAGAATGGATGGCCTCTATACTGCCTGAAAGTCCAACCTTGGTCAAGGCTGCAATGGTGCCAAACATTCTGGCCCAAATACAACAACATTAGTAAAAGGATACAGTCTCCAATCAGCAGCTACAGGAAGAATCACAAGATACAAAAGCCAAGAATAGAAAAAAAAAGAAAAGAGAAGAGAAATTCTTACACAAGTTCAGCAACAAGGGCTCCAATATGGCTGGAATTTTCTGGGATTTATATATAAACTATTTCATTGTGCTGCAAGTGACAAGAGCCAGATATTTGAACTTCTTTAATGATATTTTACTCTTTCTCTCTCGAACCCTTCTACCTTGCTACCTATAAGTGTGTGTGTATGTGCACATACATATCTATATCTATTTACCTTTCTATCTCTAGGCGTATGGCCACATCATGTTGAAGCACCAGTTCCCATACAATGACAGGTTCCGCAATGTCGAGCAAGGTCAGTAGCTAGATAGGTGACCACTTAGGAATGCCAGTTGCTATAAACTTGGATGTGCAGGTGGTGTAATGGATAATGGCTCTGAATTGTTAATTGGAGAACCAAGTTCCAATTCCCATTGGGTTTGTTATATTCACATGCACAAAATACTTGAGAAAGGTATGAATCCAATTCTTCTCCCCCTAGCTATGGGTTAATTTGTATGACTTATAACACTAAACCATTATTATCTTTAAATAACTTACAAAGTTTGATAAACTGTAGAAAACGAATGAATCAAAGAATGTATTATTTGTTAATCGTAATGAATCTGACCATAATTTCAATTTAAAAAATTCTACTTTAATTAAAGATGAAAAATTTGCTATAGTGATAATGTATCGGAAGTAAACTGATTTCTGAATCTTCTGTATGACATCCAGGTTCTTATAAGATTTCATCTTCCTTAACATATCTTCTATTGGCATTTGGGGGGCGGGGGGCATTTAAAAACGCAATAAAATCAAAAACAAAATCATTGGGAAACTGAACAAGATCAAATACTGGAATTTGTGGGTTTCTAAATTTTCATTGTTTCCCTCAGTCCACAGTTACAACCAATATTAATAATCCCCCCACCCACTGAACCTATATACACACTATACTTCAAAAGTTTGAAGCCACCCTTGGTATATTTTTAAATTGGCCCCAAAAACAGTTGTTTTGTATTTTAAATAAGAGAAAATTATTATAGATGATTAAAAAAAAAAGTGAGACATGATTTCTTATTACGAATTTTATTATGACAAAAAGAAAAAGGCAATTTAAGATTTAAATTAAATTTTAGGTTTAAGATTTAAATTTTGCTCTTGCCAGAATATTCCCCTTTAGCCTTGATTACTGCTGCATAAATTTTTGGTATTTGTTGCAGAAGTTTCTCAAAGTATAAGTTTGATAATTGATTCCATTCTTTTTTTCAGTGACTCTAAGAGCTCTTTATCATTTTTGGGATGGAAAGGTTTCACTCTTCTGTCAAGTTCATCCCATGCTAATTTTGGGGGTAGCTTCAAACTTTTGAACTGTAGTAAGAATATTACATTAGTCTGATTAAGTCCTTATTTTTTTTTTAGAGTAAATTTCACCCTGAACAAGGCCTGGGTCCCACTCAAGGTAGAGGGTTACATTAGGAGGCAATTTGTGCCCATAGGAGAAGAAAGATAAGGGTTAACCCTAGTCTTGAACAGGTCAAGATTGGAGGGAACAGGGAAACATCCTCTCGGGAGTCAGTTCCACATAGCAGTGATTCATGAGAAGAAGCTTTTAAAGTGGAACTTACTTCTCACTAATGGAATGCAGAAGGAATGTAGGTGGCTTGCTGTTATGTAAGTGGCAGGGCTAGTCCATACTGTAAAAGATTGAACTGGTGGGACAATGAATATAGTTCATCTGAGCACTTTCTGTGGAAGTAGTGATAGAGCAGTGAGAGGCTTACTACATCCTACCTGCGCAAGAGGTTGGAGGGTGGAGAATAATTTGTCACCTACAAGGGCTCAAAGATGCTTTTGAAATCAAGGCTGGTGAGTGAAGTCCTGGCAGCTCCTGCTCAAATATGACAACACGTACTCCATTTTAGGCCTGATCTTGCTCTTGCAATGATGAAACATGTTAGATGGAAAAACTTATTAAAAGAGCACTGCCCAGGTTAAAATTGTTTCTTTTAGACTTCCAGCTGTATATAACCACTTTCTAAGATTAATGGTTAAAAATAGCTTTGAGAAAGTGAAGCCTAATACCACACTTCTTTGAACATTGTGGACTGGTGCTATAGAATCACAAATGACTGAACCAAATAACAGAAACTACATCATTTGAGGATTTTCAATAACAATAACTTCTAAAATGGATAGCACATGTAACTCAAAGAGAAAATAATGACTTAATTAATTTTTGGTGTTCCAAGCTACACTGAACAAAAGTTTAGGAAGGAAACTGGAAAGAGCTATAACAGTTGCTAGACATGAGAAACATATTTTCCTAAAAAAATGTTTTAAGAAAAAGATTTTATAAATTTCAACCAAAAGTAGCACTGGCTGCTCGGTCAATGAATGCAGACTGGAAAGAGCAATAACAGTTAGTGGACTTGAGAAACCTATTTTCCTGAAGAATTGTTTGAAGAGAAAGATTTTATAAATTTCAACCAAAAGTAGCACTGGCTGCTCGGTCAATGAATGTCGACTGGAAAGAGCAATAACAGTTAGTGGACTTGAGAAACCTATTTTCCTGAAGAATTGTTTGAAGAGAAAGATTTTATAAATTTCAACCAAAAGTAGCACTGGCTGCTCGGTCAATGAATGTCGACTGGAAAGAGCAATAACAGTTCGTGGACTTGAGAAACCTATTTTCCTGAAGAATTGTTTGAAGAGAAAGATTTTATAAATTTCAACCAAAAGTAGCACTGGCTGCTCGGTCAATGAATGTCGACTGGAAAGAGCAATAACAGTTCGTGGACTTGAGAAACCTATTTTCCTGAAGAATTGTTTGAAGAAAAAGATTTTATAAATTTCAACCAAAAGTAGCACTGGCTGCTCGGTCAATGAATGTCGACTGGAAAGAGCAATAACAGTTCGTGGACTTGAGAAACCTATTTTCCTGAAGAATTGTTTGAAGAGAAAGATTTTATAAATTTCAACCAAAAGTAGCACTGGCTGCTCGGTCAATGAATGTCGACTGGAAAGAGCAATAACAGTTCGTGGACTTGAGAAACCTATTTTCCTGAAGAATTGTTTGAAGAAAAAGATTTTATAAATTTCAACCAAAAGTAGCACTGGCTGCTCGGTCAATGAATGTCGACTGGAAAGAGCAATAACAGTTCGTGGACTTGAGAAACCTATTTTCCTGAAGAATTGTTTGAAGAGAAAGATTTTATAAATTTCAACCAAAAGTAGCACTGGCTGCTCGGTCAATGAATGCAGACTGGAAAGAGCAATAACAGTTAGTGGAAAAGAAAAATAAGTGCTCTAAAATATTTTTTTGAGAAATTTCTTCTAGAATTCCTGATTCAAAAAATGGCAAAAAGACAGCAAAGTTTATTGAGATTTTTGTCTTCATATAAAGAAATAGCAGAATATATCCAGGAAGTAAGCCTCAGTACAAAGTTTCTTCTTTTTTTTAAAAAAAGAAGAATTCCTGAAATAAAATAGAAATAAAAGCTAGAAATGAAAATATTTAAAAACAAAAAAATAAAAATTGGGCGAACATCCATTTAGTCAAATTAAATCAAACTAACAATGAAGTGACAGAAAATTTGATAAAACGAGAAAAGCAATAAATTTAAGTAGACATTCAAATGATTTGCATATCAAATAAGAAAAGTGTGTAATCCATTACACAGTATTGTGTACACACTGATTTCAATGTATGTGACAATGTACACACAGTGACCAAGTTTATGTAAATTTTATTTATTACCAGATTTTTGTACAAAGCTACAAATGTGGGACATCTGTGAGAATTAAACTATCTTAGCTAATGATCTAGTATTGGTATTATAACATGTTTGACAGTGTGAATTGACCTTAGAAGTTTACATAACACATCAATTTTAAACATTGTCTATTGGTTTCTGCTCATTGCTATGGAGGCGAGTCAATCTCTGTGGCAGACACCTGCTTGGGCACTTTTGCCATTCATCAAAACCTACAGAGCCAATTCATCGACGCCCACAGAGCCAATTTGTAGTTTATACTGCAGCTATCAAATCTTAGTTATAGTGTCTGGGAGAGAGTTCATAATCTTGAATGATCAGTAGCTAAATAAGGCTGGTGTGCTCTAACCCTCAGTCATGATGACTTGTAACTTTATGCTAAAACAACTAACAATAACTTTTGAACAGTTTTCTGCTCATTTTCACTCACGATGATCAGGTCAATCTACAGTATGGTTTTCAGGCAATGGAAATGAACACTGGGATAATCTCCCCAAGCTGTTATTATCAAGAAGTCACTGCCTTAATAAATCGATCATGGTCAGATTTGAACCTAGTCCCTGACCAGAATGTTAATGTCCTAATCACTCAGCCATGCACTTAAATGATGTTAATTATAGGTTTTTTAAAAGAATCTGGCACTAATTGGAGGCTTCTGTATATATTTCTGAGAAGGGGTACTGTAACTATTTACACAATTGATATTGTTTGGACTATTGTTCACACGTTTATCGTCATATTCACAATGTTTTGGCCATTGTACACTCTGGCCTTCTTTAGGTGATATACATTGAAATTTCAAACCAAAACCCTTTATTTCATCCACGGGGTAGAGTGTTCTAGTTCCACGTGCCATGCCCTTTCTGGATATCTCAATTACAGTTACCTCCCTTTAGTAACTCAGTGGGTCAAGTCAGTGGATTACTTCAACCAACGCTTTTACCACTGGGCCATATGTCTGTCTATCTCAGTCTGTTCTTGTCCGTCTGTACATATGTGTATTGATTTGTTTGTCTGTCAACATATGTAGTAAGCTATATACTCACACACCCCACCATAGTGTACTAGTGATCTATCTTGTCTCACAAGCAATTAATCATGGATTTCCTCTTCAAAGAGCAACCAGTTTTTATGACTTTGTGCTACACTAGCCTAAATTTACTATCATTTTGATATGTCTATCTTTCTATTTATTTATCTAAATATTTCTGATTTATTCTATGAATGAGTAATCTTCTGTCAGAGTTGGAGTGGTTATATATCTACCTTTGCCCTTTCACATTTATCTGTTGTCATAGTCCCTTTGTGGGCTATATAGCCAGAGACCCACACAAGAAACAACAATTATACCCTCAATTCTGTAAATTTTAAAATCAGTTTTATTGCATCCTTCTTCTACCTGGAAGTATCATAGAAACATACTAAATGAAAAAGAAGAAAATAAATGGACCAATTGAAAAATTTATTCTCTGGCAGGGTTCAAAGGATCAAGCACTATAACACTTCAACTAATAAAAATATTGGGTTAAAAATAAATCCATTAATTCTTTTGGATCTGAAACTGAGCAGATATGAAGCATTTGGGAAAACAGAATCTTGCTTGTGGTGGGGATCTTCATGGCTGAGTGGTAATAAGTGGTTTCCCTTACAAACGGAGCCATGGATTTGATCCCAGATAGGGACTGGGGGAGGGTAAAAGCATTTTTCTTTATTAAGATTTCTCAACTGGAACGTACAGGCCTGCCAAAATACATAAAACATACTGTTTAATGAATAAAAATAGGGCATCTATTTCTGATAAAATGTATCCACTATAATAATGTGTGAAGTAATAAAAATGTCTGTTTAAAAATAAATCCATTTTATATATATATATGTATATATATATATATATATATATGCAATGGATATACATATATATATATATATATATATATATGCAATGGATATACATATATATATATATATATATATATATGCAATGGATATACATATATATATATATATATATATATGCAATGGATATACATATATATATATATATATATATATGCAATGGATATACATATATATATATATATATATGCAATGGATATACATATATATATATATATATATGCAATGGATATACATATATATATATATATATATGCAATGGATATATATATATATATATATATATATATGCAATGGATATATATATATATATATATATATATATATATATATATGTATCCATTGCATATATATATATATATATCCATTGCACATATATATATGTATCCATTGCATATATATATATATATATATATATATATATATCCATTACACACATATATATATATATATATATATATATATATATCCATTACACACATATATATATATATATATATATATATATATCCATTACACACATATATATATATATATATATATATATATATATATATATGTGTGTGTGTATCCATTGTGCATATATATATATATATATATATATATATGTTTGTGTATCCATTGTGCATATATATATATATATATATATATGTGTGTATCCATTGTGCATATATATATATATATATATATATATATATATATATATAT
>OZ038496.1:18759684-18797184 GCA_964036315.1 Acanthosepion esculentum | reverse complement strand
TATATATATATATATATATATAATGGATACATACATACATACATATATATATATATATATATATATATGTATGTATGTATGTATGTATGTATGTATGTATCCATTATATATATATATATATATATATATATATAATGGATACATACATACATACATATATATATATATATATATATATATATGTATGTATGTATGTATCCATTATATATATATATATATATATATATATATATATATATATATATAGATAGATAGTAAAAGATTCATATAGATAGACAGGAACAGAGTGAGATAGATAAATAGATAAGAACAGATTATGATAGATAGCTAAGTACAGGTTCAGATAGATAGATTTGTGTCATCAGATATAGTTCTATGCACTTGCAATTGTATTTCGTGCCCTCATGCATTCATTTTCCCCTTTATTTTTGCATCTCCACCTGTGCAGTGGTGGTTGTATTTGATACTAATTGTATTGTTGACATTCAAAAGATTTATAACAGAAGTGCTAACTGACAAAGGAATGAGGCTGAGTTGTGGGAGTGGGGTGTGCGAACTGATGGAAGGTGTTTACTCATCTTAGACTATCACTGATGGATGAAGATTACTTACGATGTAAATAAGTGAAGAATAACAAAGAAAAAGGTTTCCCTGACACTAGTATGGATGCAATGAAGTGAACAAGAATATGAGTTGTTCTTTGAAATATTTTTGCATGTCTCAATTGTTGTACAGAAAACTCCTAAGTTAAGAGGTCTCTCTCACTCCCTCTTTCTCTCTCTTTATATATATATGTGTGTATATATATATATATATATATATATATATATATATATATATATGGATCTTTCATATTGTCTCGCACATTTAACAATGATACATCATATATATATATATATATATATATATATATATATATATATATAGATATGATGTATTATTGTTAGATGTGTGAGACAGTATGAAAGATACATTAGCTCTGGTTAAAAACAGTGAAAGAAAAATGCTAAGGAAAAGAGAAAGAGAAAATGGAAAAGAATAAATAACTAAAAAAGACAGAAAAAAACTAAGGAAGAAGCTGTCAAGAAGGAAAATAAGAAGAATCAGAAAATAGAATAAAAAGAACGATGAACAAAAAATAAGAGAAAAGAAGCAAAAGGAAAATAGATAAAAGAAAGAAAAAAAGAAGTGATTAAAAAATACAAAAAATAAAAATAAATAATTAATGTAGGAGAAAGAAGAAAGTGATGAAAGAAAGTAAAAAAAAACATGAACAAAAAAATGAAAAAACTAGAAATTGAATAAAGAAACAAAATGGAATTATAAAAAGAAATGAGAGAGAGAGAAACATGAAAGGAAAAATAGCTAAGAACAATAATAGATAACATTGAAAAAATCTCAAAATAAGGAAGAATATATAACGAAAGAAAGAGAAACATTGAAGGAAAAGAAATAAAAACAAAGAAAAGAAAAAAGAGGAAGAAAAGAATGAAAGAGAATAAAAGAAAAGAGAAAGGAAGACCAAAGAAATGTGGAAGAGAAAGAAAAAAGAAAGGAAGAATAAATAAAGAACAATAGAAAGGAAAAAGATGGAAGAAGAAAAAACACAGGAAAAATAAAGAAAAATACAGAAAAAGAAAAAAGAAAGAAAACAAGAAAAGAAAACTAAAACAAAAGGCAAAAATAAAAAAGAAGCTAAAGAAATAGAAAAGAAAAATAAGCAAGGAAAAATAAAGAAAGAAAGGAAGAAATGGAAAAAGAAAAGATAAGAAAAACTAAAAAAATAATTGACGAAAATGTCAGAAAGAAAAAGTAATAAAAAGTAAAAAATAAAGAAAAAAAGAATAAAAAGAAAAAAATAATAAAAAGTAAAAAATAAAGGAAAAAGAAAAAGAAAAAGTAAAAGAAAAGAAAAAAGAAAAAATATTAAAAGAAAAAAGAAAGAAAAGACAAAATAATAAAAAGAAAAATAATAAAATGCTAAAAGTAACGAAAGGATCAATAAATAAATAACAGAAAGATAAGAATGGCACATAAGTCATTACATTTATATTTTAGTTTCAGGTGAAGATGACTTTATGCTAAGAAAAAAATCCATTGTGATAAATACATGTTAGACATGTATGGGTGCACAAGAGCATAAACCTCAAATATGATCCAGTAGAAGCTGACAGAAACCTGATAAACCATTAACTTAAACATGCATGCATGAAAAAGCATAAAAAGTCAATGTACCCTGCATATGGATGCACATAACTGTAATAAAAGTGATGAAAATATATTCATATTACTCCATTCAATGATTTTAAGACACACAAAAGCATACACATGATCATCAATCCATTCACATCTCTATTTATATATCTGTAATCTACACAGACTCTGTCACTTTGATGCACAAAAACACACACTGCTGGTAATAAAAAAACACCATCTTGAATATGTTTCAATTTACTCCAGATTAATGGTAATAGTAATGGTAATATTAACTGTTTCCTTATAAGGAAACATTTGACATTCATTGCCTGAAGAGTCAGTGTGACTTTCAGTTGAAATTTATAAAATCTTTCTCTTCCAACAAATTTACAGAAAATAGGTTTCTAAAGTTCAGCAGCTGTTATCACTCTTTCCATTATTGATGAGGGTTTCCTGTCTATGCTTTTTTTTGAAGTTGTGTGGAATGCCAACATCTTGATTATGTCATTATTTTCTTTTAGTGATATCCATTTTGTTTGTTGAAAGTCCTCAAGTGATGTGGTTTCTTTTATCTAGTACAGTTCTTTGATTATGATTCTATAGCACTGGTCCACAATTTTCAAACAAGTATAGTCTTCACCAATATCCACAGGCTTCACTTAGTCAATATGATTTTTAACCATTGATCTTAAAAAGTGGTTGTATACAGATGGTAGTTTAGATATTTCTCAATAGGTTTGTTGCCATGCATGATATCTATATGAAAATCTTGAGCTGACAAGGATATTTAAAAACATGGCTCAAGTTTTCTTGTTAATGCTTCAGTTTTGTAGCAACTTGTAGTGTATTGCAAAACTACCTCTAGTGCAGGAAATTGAATAGAATTATGGAATACATCTTCAATTTCCTTATATTATGGAATACATCTTCAATTTCCTTATATTCTAAACTCAATTTGTTATAACTGATCCATACACCAAGGCAAGGTCTCATCCTTTTACAGTTCAAACTACCTCTAGTGCAGCCTATTCTATATTCAATTTTCCCATCTTCTATATAATTTGTTATAATTGATCCATACAGTAAGCTATTTGAAGTGTTTGATATTCACTAATTCCAAATCGTGTGTTCTTATGATGTGTAACAGGGAAGGTGCCATCATTGCTTTCATTCTAATTCCAGATAATTGTTTCTGTTTTGAAAATGTATATTTTGAATTTTATTTCTTGGAATACATAGTAGAAGTTGAGTTCAGATCAAATATGGATTGGAATCCAACAGAATGATAAGATAAAGAACAATTCGGAAATGTTTATCAATCTAACAGGTTTCACTTTTATCAGAGAATGAAATACAGAGAAAAATAAAAAATAAATTCTGATATTTTTACTTTTGTGTTGATTGATTTTCATTGGTTAATAATGTTTCGTGGGCATTCAACTTTTTAAGCCAACATTAATATAATTTGTGGCATTCTGAATACAAAGAGAGATTATGTGTCTAGTTGATGTTTCAAGAAATGAACGGATTACAAGCCTAACTGGAAAACCATAAATTATGTATGTAAATAAAATGTTTAGTTTGTCTATGTGAGATTCAGATGACAATGTATATTTGTAATGGTGTGTATGTCTAGTAGACGTAATGTTTGTTGACATTTTGCATGTTGATTTGGGAATGTTTTCACGTACCTATGGTTTGTTTTAGATAAACATGTACTAGATTCTTGAAGAATGGATTCAATAAAGGTTGGTGATGTAATTCAATGATTTTGATATGTGTTTATAGTTAATAATATTGTTATTAGTATGCCCTGAAAGTAATTCCTTGGTAAAGAACTATGTACTTTTTAATTAGGGTGGCATTAGTAAAATCAAAGTTATAACCATAATACACAAGAACAAAACAAAACTACCATAACTTTGACTTTACTAATAAAATGCCAGATTAAAATAAATCTCAAAATTCTTTTTATATATATATATATATATACACACACACACACACACACACACACAGAAGTCTGATTAGAAAGTATGGTGGGGACTGGTGCTATAAAAAGGAAACTGCAATATATATCAGTTTGCCATCTAATCTGCTTTAAAGTCGTCCTGTTCTGAAGACACACAATTTATCCAGCTTGGTTTCCACTGATTGAAGTATTCCTGGAACTAATTCTTTTAGAGGATAGCGAGCAGCTGCCTCATTGCATTCTCTTGGATTTTCTCAATGTCTTGAGATCGTGTTCCTTTCCAGTAAGATGTGATTTTTGGGAAAGAGGAAAAAGTTATAAGTGGTGAGATTTTGAGAATATGGTTGCTGAATTTTGTTTTTGATCAAAAAGTGCTTCACAAGCTGTGCTGAATAGGCAGGTGCATTGTTATAGTGGGGTCGGGTTTCCACACACGAGACACATGCAATTCTGTTCTTTTCTGATGAACAGCATCCCACAAATGTTTCAACGCATGATAGAAAATCATCGCAATTCACAATGGAAGACCACAACTGAGACCAAAGAAAGCATGAATAAGTTGAAGCAATGTGAAGACACTGTTGACAGTTCCTTTCTGCTACAAGGGCATTGGTCATCATGAGTATGTTCCACCTGGTCAGACCATAAACAAAGAGTTGCATGCATGTCTGAGATGTTTTCATCATTTCTAATGGTTGTGGGTCTCCCAGAATGTGCATAACTGTCAGAATTCTGTTGCTATTTTGGAAACGTTTGAACTGCTCACACACTCATATCAAGCCCATACACTCCTCTCCATACACTTTCTGCAACTTTGCATATATCTCTGCACAGGTGTCACCAAGCATTTTGGCAAAATTTGATGCAGATTCTCTGCCATGGAACATCTGTGATATACTCTACACACTTAGCAGTGCTTGGATCCTTCCAAGCACTGCTATAAACAACAGAAGTGAATGACAACATTATAAATTAGTGTGCATGTGGAACAGAGTTCAGGGCAAATCTGTGACAAATGGCTTGCCCCTGAATAGTTTAGAACTGTTATCATAGCATCAGTCCCAGTACTTTTTGATCAGACCTTGTATACAGTGGGGTTGAATAAATGATCGTACAGCAAACAAATGCTTGTTATTATCACTTATAGTGAATGAAAACCTTGAATAACAATGTTATATATGTATTTTGGGGCATAGAATCAGAATCTGCAATTTAAAATTAGAAATTCATCGATAAGTGATAGTTATGCAAATTTTTATATTTCGAATAGTGGAAAAAGTGTTCATACAGTATCAATTTTTGCATTATAATACCGTAGATTTTGGTTGTACTTCAAAGTAGAAGATTCTAAACTGTTCTAGAATATTCTCAGTAACTCTATTGCAACATTTAGTTCAAAATTGGATCATTCTGCAGTCACTGTTCACTGATAACGGTTCTAATAATGGCTAGATGGAAGGAAATGACTTGTGCTCAAAAAGAGATAATTATTAAGCTATAGAACAATGGAAAAAGTTACAGAAACATCTTCAGTGACACGAACATAACTTTTTCAAAAATTGGTTCATTTATTGCAGGATTTAAAAGACACAATACTCTTGAGAACAAAGGCAGACCCAGTGCTCCGAGGAAGATCTCTCCCAGATTACGAAGAAAGTTGATGCGACAGGTCCAAAATAACCCAATGTTCATTAGACAAGACCTTCAGAATGATCTGAGATTGTCAGGAGTTAACGTAACTAAGCAAACGATTAGTAATGAACTACACACAGACAGTATAAAGTCATGCTCCCCAAGAAAGACACCATTCCTTCTGAAACAGCATAGAGATGCCATGGTGAAATTTGCAACAGAGCATAAAGATAAGGAAAATTCTTATTGGGAAAGAGTTCTTTGGACAGATGAGAGTAAAATTGAGTTGTTCGTTCGCAATTCCTTGAATCATGTATGGAGGAAAGACGGTGAAGCATACGCACCCAAGAACACCATACCAACTGTCGAATTTGGTGGGGGTAGTATCATGGTTTGGGGCTGCTTTTTGATGCAAGGTGTTGGCAAACTAGCAATTATAGATGGTAGAATGAATGCAGAAAAATATCAAATAATAAGTGAAGATTTATTGCATTCTGTAGAGAATCTTGGGCTTCCTCCTGATTGGATCTTCCAGCAGGACAATGATCCCAAGCATACTGCTAAGAGTACAAAGAATTGGCTTGCTAATAACAATGTTAACATCTTACAATGGCCCAGTCATTCGCTGGATTTGAATCCAATAGAGAATTTATGGTGGTTTTTGAAAAATAAAATCCGTGATAGATGTTCAACAAACATCTAAAACCTGAAGACAATTACTCAGGAAGAATGGGGAAAAAATACCTACTAAAGTATGCGAATCGTTAATTAAAGACTACAGGAAGAGATTGGTCGCTGTTGAACTTAAAGGCGTTGCTACAAAATATTAAATGGAGAAAACATGTTTTTGTTCTGCTGTACTATCATATTTTAAACCCCTAAAAATTTAAATATTGCTATAATTTCTTAACCATGGAATATTATTTAGTTTTATATGCATACAATTTTAGTATGCAATCTGATACAGTAGATATATTCACGTTTTGTTTAATATGTTACAAATAAAAATATGAAATATTTTCATATGCACGATGCCTTATTCAACCCCACTGTATACAGTGGGGGTTGAATAAGTGATCGTGCATATGAAAATATTTCATATTTTTATTTGTAACATTTGAAACTATTTTCTTGTCTATAAAGTGAAGTACATAAGTATAAAGAGAAGAGTCAGTTGCATGTGACAAAAGAGAGGCAAAGAGACTGAAAACAAGATTTTATATGAATAAAATAGAATGATTGTTTTAATGGAATGCATGCTCATAGTGTAGTGGTTAACACAATTGTCTAACATATCAGTAATAATATATTTGCTCATTAATTATAGTATTGAAAATATCTAATACATTTTTAAAAAAACTAGGGATGTGTAGAGACCCCATAATATTATTTTCCTCTTCTCAGTGTATATACATAAGTTATTTTTCAATTAAATTATTCCATCAGCATAATGAATTGATGCCTTGTCACTTATCATATTGATCAGCTGTAGAAACATCACCAATGTGAGAAAAAGCCTGAAAACTGCATTTTTAGACAACCTGTTGTTTGTTGCATCACTATTTACACAGAATTGAACACTAATGGTAATTTCCTTCAGGGATAAAAGAAGTAAAAGCAATACACGTCTCTGGAGATTTTCAGGAAATAGAAGTAAAATGGAAACGATAAAATTTCCCTCCTCTTTCTGAGAACCACAAGACAAACCAGTGTGCTTTTCTCAATTTCCCTAAAGGTATTTTCTCTTGTTAATTACATCCCCAGAAATCCTTTTGTTAAATAGCTGAAGCCATTGGCATAAGAACTTTGTCTCTACTATGAGAGGAAGTTGAGAGTGCAACTCAAGCAAGTCTGTGTGAAGATAATAACTCAAAGAATGGCTCGTATATTGCCAGACACAAAAAATTCTGTTCATGCAATATGAAATTCATGATCTATTTTATTTTCATATAAAAACAAGAACAAAGATGTTTTCAATTTCTTCGAACAAAAGCAAGAAGTTACTTTTATTTTTTTTTCTACCTAATTTATTGATTCTTTAGTGCATTGTGAATAATAAGAAACAAAATTTGAACTCGGAAATAAAATTTTAATTTATTTTGTCAAATTTTTGTTAAATGTTGGAAAAAGTAAGCAAATTTTACTGATGCCGAAACATTTTTTTAATTTGTTGATTTTTTTCCTGGGGATTCAATATTGGAATAGAAGTGAGTTTTAAACCTTTGCATTATCAATAAAAAATTCTTTATTTATGTTATTTACATTTAGACCAATAACATCATTTTTGTTGTTATACTGACAACATTTCAGCCATTGTCCCCTTTGGAAGGATTATAAGTAGAAAATGAGAAGAAAACTCCACAGTATTCTCCCTTGGATTTCATAATATTTTGAAGTTTATAGTTAAAAGCATATAGAATTCTTACTGATGCTTTAAAAATTAAATTAGAACAGGAATTACTTTTTGACTAAATCTCATAGAGAAGTCACTAAACATATATTCTGACTGTTAGCTCTGGCAAACTTTTTTCAACATATATTTTTTAATCATTTCACCCCAAGCAAGGCAATAAAGCTACTAGGATGCAAGAGGTTACTAAGTGTTAGAGATTATGAGAAAGATATTATTAAGAAGAGAGGACAATAAAAGAATAAGAATTAAGAAGATAGAAGATAACACTTGGTATTGCATTTAAATTTTTGAAAACCAAATTTGACTGGGAAAGCAAGAAGCCAGAAGAGTGTTCCACAAGTGTGAGAGAAGAAAGTGTTAGAAGTTACAGTTACATCTATTCAATTCATCTGTGAATTTATGAGACCTTGCCGACAATCTAGTAGTGCACTTAAATTCATAAAGAGTTCATCGAAACAATTACCATGAAAGTATTCATAGAAAAGGCACAGGGAAGCTATGTTACGGTGGTGAGAAAGTTTTCAAATCTAAAACGATGAGACCTCACGGTCAATCTAATACTGCACTTAAATTCATAAAGTCAGGGTACCAAAGAGGAAAGCAATATTTATTCTGTGAAAATACAGAAATGTGGCACAAGGCCAAAGGGGGGATTGGGGAAAGGACGGTCTTCTTCTGTCTTAACTATAACTTAGCTAGCTGCAAACACTGACCCAATCGTACAAACAATATTCCTTACACCAAAACAACACATTCTCTCCTACCTTTCTTACTACATCCACCATAATACCTCAATGTCTCTATGTAAATACTAACTAGTCCCCATATTTACAATTCAGTGTCTGTGGGGGGGAGGGGAATAAAATAACAATTCAAAAAACTAACCCCAATGAGTATTTCCAATATGAATACAAAATATTTACAAGAAACTAAAGAAAAATAATATTAGTAATAAAACACCGCATAATCACTAAATGTGGCAGAAATACCAGTTCACTGGCCAAAAAGAGGAAAGCTCATCTGAACAATTACCATAAAAATATTTATAGAAAAGGCAAATTTGGTTTGCAAAAATTTAAATGGAGTGTCAATTGTTATCTTCTTAATTCTTATTCTTTTTACATTATGGCAGTAGGAAAGAGACTGAAGCTGAGATGCAAGGTCAAGACCAATAACATTGCTGGTGAATTTACACCTTTCCCAAAGGTATTTGCGTGTAAGTGAATGTAATGAACTAAACTGGAATTTGAGATCCAATTCCATCCCACTGAATATTTATCCATTACACCCCCTAAACCATTTTCCTTTATCCTTTCCTACACATATTTTCAACTCTGTATTATCTGAATTAAACCCCTTCAGAGTTTTCTTTTTCGTAGCAATGTTGTGGTAAGGAAACTCACCAATACAGCAGTAGTAATGAAGCTATAGGTTTCTTGATTGATAAAAAGTTAATGTTATCACTCTGAGTTCAAATCCAGCCGAGGAAAAGTTTAATTTCTGGAATTTGTAAAAGGGTGGGGTTCTGGTTTCTAATTAGTTTGTGTTAATGAGGAGACTGAGGAATTCTATAATAAATAGTAATTATAGAAAGATTAATAGTGAAATTCATCTTCTGGACATAACAATTACTGAAATCATCATTTTGTAAAAAAAATATCTGCAAGATGATATGAAAGACACCATTTCAACACCAAAGAACACACAAAAACCATACACTTGACAAACGAGAAGAGATGGCAAACCTGTCATCAAAAATGCCCATGTTAGGAGCAGCTGATGCTCATGCTGAAACATTTCAAGAATTTATTAAAAAATAAAAATTGCTGAAAATGATGACTTTCATTAAATATGGTGTCAATGAACATCTGTTCCTTTCATTCCCTTCAGGCATATCTCCTTGGAAAAAGTTTCTTCTATTGTAATCTGTTCTTAGAGAAAGATGCGCAAAGAAACTAAAAATCCTAATGATTTTCTCCTCATTTTCAATAATCTAAAGATTTTCAACAAAAACATCTGTCAAATTCTCAAGTTGTTCAATCATTACCCCAGTCATAAGAACCTTCTTTCCAGGTATCAGGACATTGGACAGATCATTATAACAGTTTGCAACTGCTTGTTGGTTGGTATCTTTCTCTAAAATTGATCCTGACTTCACTCACTTTCCCACCACCATAAAGTTACCTCCCTTTGCCTTTTCTATAAATACTTTCATGGTAATTATTTGGATGAGCTCTTCACTATGTTTCCTTGTCTAAAAGAGGGATTGCTGCCCAAATACACAATTATATATCTACTATCTATATTTCTCATCTTGTCTGTCTGTGTGTCTATTGTAGGAGTTGTTACCTTGCCCAGGCCGCATTTCTCACCCGATTTCGATGTGGTTTTCACCACAAGTTTGCAAATGGCTGCCGTAAGGACATGACTGAGCCCAATTTTTGAGTTTGGACTCAGGTTCCGAAAAAAATCGATAATCGAAAAACCAATAATCGAAAAAATCTGCTTACAGAAGGAATGATTGCATTTCAACCAAATTTGACACTCTCTTAGAGTCTACCATTAGAAGTGTTGTCCAGAAGTTTCATGACCACGGACCCCTAAACAGTGCGGAAAATTGATAAAACCTAAACATCGATACACCCAGATTGCGCCTGAACCGCATGTCGGTTTTTAGCGAAAACTGACCGGATTTATGAGGAGGCCATTGGGAGTCACCATGTGAAGTTTCAACTCTGAGCACCCTCTAAACAGAGTGCAAATTGACAATCGGTCAACCCGTAAAAATGTTTTTCCGGTTGGGTATTTCCTAAATGCAGATTAATTTAAGGTCACACTATGTGCGGGAAGAAACAGGTCAGTGCGTGCAGGGGAAGAAAACATTTGACCTCAAATTCTGGAATGGGTGCAGGGCCATTGAAATTCGGCTTTTTTATCCCTGCTACCAGGTCTGACTTTGAGCCACAAATGACATATTCGACTTTGTCAACACTTTTGCTTTAATTGTCGCATCTTACCAAAATAAGCACTTCCTTTATGTGCGTCTTTACTGAAAAAACACCTGCATACGTGCTGAGTGAAAAGGGTTCCGCCCTCAGCAGTCCATTTTCCAATTCTTTAAACCTTTTCCCCTAGCCCAGGCCGCATCCCAGACCTGACGAGGAGTTTTTGTGCTAAAACAGCAGGGCTTCCTCCCAATCCATTTCAAAGCTAATGCCGACAAACAGTTAGCGACTTTTCATTGTTGCACAAACCAAACGAGCAAACGCTTCATTGCAGCTCCTTGCATTCTCATCGCATATGCAGCAGGCAGCTTGACCCCGTTTACGGCCAAGCCTTGCGCTTGCCAAATCTTGTGCGCGTGCGTGAATGCATGCGTGCGTGTGTGAATGCACGCTAACATCTTCCATTTTGTGTGAGCTCATTCATTGGTCTAAGTCATGGCTATTGTCCAGGCTACACCAATCAATGACAAGTCACGCTTTCTTTAAATACCTTCAGCGTGGCTGCATCCGCACTCACATCTTGATTTGATCGCCATTAACACATCTGTCCTTGGATTAATTGACAGCTTCCTGCTACCGCAAGTTACCTATTTGCTTAAATGTTTGCATTACCCATTTTATCTCCACGTGCTGCCTCTACTGTGCAGCCCAGTCCATCTTAGCGTTCCATACCTATTTCTACCTTTTCGTAGTTCAGTTTTGCTATTAGACAGTCAACTGCTGTTGCAAGTTACTTATTTACTCAATCGTTTGCCCAACCTATTTTACCTCCACATTACAGTTTTCACTGTAAGTTGAAGTGTACTGCCTTTACTATGCTGCCCAGTACACCTCAGTACTTCAATTCCTATTTGTTTAAATGTTTGCATTACCCATTTTATCTCTGCGTGCTGCCTTTACTGCGCAGCCCAGTCCATCTTAGCATTCCATACCTATTTCTACCTTTTCGTAGTTCAGTTTTGCTATTAGACAGTTAACTGCTGTTGCAAGTTACTTCTCTTCTGCCTTTACTACGCAGCCCAGTACACCTCAGTGTTTCACTACTTTTTAACCTTCAATGCTTCAACGTTTTGGTTGTGTAACCCCTTCCTACAGTGATGTTTTCGTGCTGCCAGAAAGCACGGCCCATGGCTAGGAGAAGCTTTTTCCATACCGCTCCACTGCATTTTTAGTTTTTGTATACAACGATGTTGCATCGCTTCAGCAGCGGCATCAACTTCTATTCATATTCTTACACAGCATTTCTACAACCCTTCAAATGGCTCCTACACAGCGAACATCTGCATGTCAGCAACTGAAGACTCCTAGCACCATTAACATTACACATGCAGAACAGGTGACTGCAGAGGAGCACATAATAACTCCGGTTACAGATGATCATGTAGTGTCTACTTCAACCTCTGCTTTGCACTCTTCTGCATGTCGTGGCGATAACCAACCTGGCAGCTCTGCAAAGGCTGCAAAAACACCCAGGCGAGGCAACCTTAGCAGGCGTTCTAAAAAAGCCTCACCGGATAAGGGGAAATGGGAGCAGGATTCCATTGACTACGCCTCCTTGGGGTGAAGCGGCTGGCGTCTACTACAATCTCTGCTTTGCACTCTTCTGAGTGCCGTGGCGATGACCGACCCGGCAGCTTTGCTAAGTGTGCCAAAATACCATGGCGAGGCAACCTTAGCAGGCATTCTAAAAGAGCCTCTGCGGCAAAGAGAAAGCGGGAGGAGGAAACCGAGGTAGAGGCCTCTTTGAGGCTTTCCAGTCAATCTCAACGGAGGCAGTATGTCTTGTCACATGAAACGCTTGGTGAGCGTAACTACCATTTGTACTGCAAATCAGTTTACACATATTCATTGAAAAGTAAGAGGAAACTACCTAAATATACGATTTTTGAATCAAGCACGGGCAACGCTGGGCCATGCGGCTAGTATATATATATATATAGACAGATAGATAATAATACCAAATCTCTAAATTGTAAGGATAATCCAAGTGGGCCTTTTTAATATAAAATATTAAAAAGATAGATTCATGATGAGAGCTCAATGTATTTATATACAGAGCACTATGATTGTATGAATTTAAGCACAATACTAGACTGGCAGTGAAATCTCATCAATTCACAAGTGAGCTAGCTACATGTAGTTGTAACTTCTATGCTAACTTCTTGCTTGTGGAACGTCCTTCTGGCTCCATGCTTTCCAGTCAAATTTAATCTGCAAAAATTTAAAAGCAATGTCAAGCACTATCTACTGTCCTCCTGATTGTTCTTTTTTCTTTCTACTCATTACTAATGTTTTTCTTCCTAATTTCTACACACCCTGTAACCCCTTATGTCTTAGTGACGGTATTGCCTTGCTTTGGGGGACACCGATTAAAAATAAATTAATTTCTATATTACCATTTCACAACTGTAAGCTTGTGATCATTAGTAGCTATACAAGATAAATGAAATTCCAAATATAAGTTTGTCAAAAATGGATTAAGTAATCCAAGTGTATAATGAAATTTAATCTGATGTCAGCACTTAGGAGAGCAATATTTGGCTGTTAAGGTCTTCCATATAAAAAATTAATATTGTATGTGTTAATGTGATATAGATATAGATGTGCAGGTGGTTAGAGGCTTAGAATGATAAATTGTCAAGCCAAGTTCAAATTCCTGTCAAAATCATGACATTCACATTCGTGCTAATACCCTTAGCAAAGATATGAATCAATCTCTTCTTATCCAGCTGTGGATTAAATAACCAGGCAGACTAAATTCTCTAAGCATGATTGGCAAACGTTAGAAGAGACAAACTTTCAACAAACTTATATTGAAAAATTTAAATTTAAAATTTCAGTATCCCCTCTCCTTCATGTGCATGTGTAATCACATCAACATAAACATCACTGTAGTTTGATGAAGGCCTAAAGGATGAAACGTGACACATGGAAGACTTTTTTCCACTTTGTCATAGTTTTCCCTAAAAAAAATATATATACAAGGGGTTGTAAAAGTAGGTATACATTAATGAAAAACATAATGTGCCTATAAAATTTATTGTGTTGATTATACAAACATATCAACAGTCCCCGGCATTTACACACTCTTTGAGTTGAGAGTAGAAACGCATGCACACTCTGGCACAAAGGTCTTTAACAACATCAATTTCCTGTCAAGCCTCCTGTATTGACTGAATCAAAAGAACGTGGCTTGCATATGAAAACAAATAAAACAAATTTTAGAACAACTATTGTAATACTGGTAATTTTGGTATTATAGTTACTGTATACTTACCTTTATATATATATATATATATATATAAAATGTAAGTTAAAAATGACTGTCAAGGTACTGCAGTTATCATCTAGATAGTGCATATATATTTTAGGTTGAGTAAATTTAATTTCAGCATGCCTTATGTTGAAAACAAAGTATTTAAAAAAGTTATCCAATCTAAAATATATGCACACTATTTAGATAATAACTGCAGTACCTTGTCAGTCATTTTTAACAAAACTTGTTTAAAAGAGAGATTGCTGCCCAAATAAACAATTATATATATATATATATATATATATATATATAGATAGATAGATAATATCAAATCAGTAAATGGTAAGGATAATTCAAGTGGACATTTTTAACATAAAATATTAAAAATATAGATCCATGAAAAGAACTCAATATATTTATATATAAAAGCAATATAGTATTCATCAAGAAGGAAAAAACTTAACACATCATTAAAGAAAGCAGTAATAAATTTATTTCAACAAATAAATTTTTTTATGTCTGCCTCATTAAACCCAAATTACAAAATGGTTTAAATTTATTCAGACAATTTATTAAAAATTATTTTAAAATTAAATCACAAGAGAAAAGGATATATATATATATATATATATATATATAGACAATATTAGGGGTGAATATACACATACATATGCAATTATATATACACATACATATATGTATAAAAATAATTCCAAGAGGATATGATCCAGGTAGAACTCGATGTCCAGGACAGAGTAAGGATATAATAAAAAGACCTAAACACTAATATTCCATGGTCATAATTTATTCCATTGGAATTCTAAGAACGATCCAATTCATCAGACTTACAGATTCAAAAAGAAAACAGAACAAAAATTGGTGAGAGCATGTGTGAGAGTGTGGGGGGGACCTGTGATCTATATAGAGGGGTAACAGACGAGAGAGACAGGGAGGTCCGAAGGTGGAGAGGGCATTAAAATCTAACAGAGAGAAGATTTAAAGAGGGGTTTCAGTGAGAAAAGGGTGCGTATTTTCAAACGTCCGAAGATATACTGGAAGAGTGTACATTTCTTGGCGACACACACACCCCATAGGTGATAAAATGTCATACTCCCGCCCAGACCCCTACAACGCATACATACACATACAATACACACACATCTATATCTATATATATATATATATATATATATATATATATATATACATCTACATCTGCACGCCTAGGACAGCCGATTTCAAACCCAATGCTAAATTCGCTATAATGAGATAAAGGAAAAGTTTAGATAAGATAACATTAGAAAGATTTTAGGATTCCTTGAAGTTAAGTGGAGACGGCGCTCGGAAACATATTGTCTAGCCGGGCCAAGTCATAAACTAAAAATATAGATAGTTCTAATATATAACCCTGCAAATCACAACTTACTTACCCACACCCACACGGATCTATTCATGTATACACATCATCTCATATACACTCTTTAATGAGTCAAGTGATCACACGCACCCACCTCAGTATACACGCACACGCATACCCTACTCACTCCCTATTCAAGGACCAAAAACACATGCGCGCCCACTCCCACCAGCAGCAGAGGCCCCCATAAAATTATTATTATATATATATATATATATATATATATATATATATATATATATATATATATATATATATATATATATATAAAATGGTCATATAATTTCATACATTTTCATGCATAAGCATTAAAGATATACATATATATAAAAAACATGCACAAAACTATATACACATATGAATATGTGTGTGTTTAGGTCTCTCTGTATATGCGTATCTATAAATGCATATACACACACAAACACATGGGTTTCTAATGGCATCTCTCCTTGAATTGCTTTCTTACTAGCATGACATGGCTTCCCACTGTTTTTTTTTAATAAAAACTTTCATAGGAATTGTTCTAATGGGCTCTTCTCCTTGGTACATTGACCACATGAATTAAAATTTACTACTAGATTGACTATTAGGTCTCATTGTTTTACTGTTGAAATATCTAGATGTAACTATAAGTTTTATATTAATAATTTCTTTTATCACACTTCTTGCTTGTTGGGTGAAATGATAATAAAGATATATATAGACTTGGTTGTATAGCCTTGGATGGCAACTGATCTAGGAGAAGGACAACTCAGAATTCAAAACCTGCCGAGTGTCGTTTGGGGACCTTGTGGCATGTAGTGCACCAGGTCTCTGTATTCAGCCCTTCAAAAAGTGTGGTTAATTCTGCACAAAGCCTTCACCACTATAATCAAATCATATGTACTGATGTCTGGTTGTTGGTTCTTTGGAACTGAGCTGTTTGACCCTCATACATCGAATGCGACAGCAGAGTCCAACATATATATATATGAAGAAATATAGTCTTAAAGTGTGCTATATTTATGGGATAAAGTGCTCAATATCAGAGATACATAGAAACATAGAAGTCAGCACTTAGAGGCGACAGTCTGTTTTATACTAGATGCAATTGTCAGGCCACGAGTGCAGTTACTTTTCTCGGCTATTTATATATACGAATCAGTGGTGCATTGTGTGTAGTCTCTAAGTGTTGACTTCTATGTTCACTTTTATATATATATATATATATATATATATATATATATATATTAAGACATGTTTCATTAAATAATGTAGACAAATTTTATCTACTTATTTTTAATAGGATCCTCTTGTATTTACGAACAAGTTTCTTAGTAGCCTTATTAAAGAAAGAAAGAAAACTACCATGTTGATGTATATTCATTTTATTCTGAATACGTTCAAACATTAGCACAATGTCATCATCAGGGTCTTGTTTTTTCTAAGACAAAAACTTGTGTTCATCATTTTTCTAAGGTAAAATTTTTGTATTCATCTGAAAATTAAATTTTTGTGTGGATTGAAATATGCTAAGGTTACATAATGTACAGTTTTTAAATTTTATCATGTAGATACAACATCAAAAGGAGGTAATTAAGTTACTGAAATGTCTAAATATCTTTAAAAAAAAATGAAAAAACTAATAGTTAAAACCTAGATATTTTAAACTATCTACTGTAAACATTTTAAGACATTTGTGCAGTATTCATTTTTATTAAGGGTTGGTTTCAATTTTTTAATATCGATAGCTTCAAGAATTGTCAGCTTATGTTTATTAATTTCATGAAAAAGCATTGATGTATTTTCAACAAAAATGTTCCTAAATTGTGGATCTGGATAGGCATGCTGTTCTAATGTCAAAAGTGCTCAGAATAAAATAAATTCACATCAACATAGTAATTATCTTTCTTCCTTTAATAAAGATACTAAGAAACTTGTTCATAATTGCAAGAGGATCCTATTAAAAATAAGCGGACAAAACTTGTCTAAATTATTTGATGAGACATGTCTTAATGAAAACATGCTGACAAAATTACATTCATACAATTTTTAAGCAATTCATGGATTTTTTAATCCGAAATATTCTTTATTGCTATAAATATTACATTTAGATGTACAGATGTTTGAGCCACTATCCCCATTTTTAATCTATTTAATTTCATTTTTTTAAACAGAACAGCCTAACACATAAAATACAAATACCAAAAACAACAAAGTATTACAATTTAAGTGTCTGGGAAGTGTTTTAACAGAGAACGGAAGGCATAATACTGAAATCTGAATGCATATTGGGATAGTGAAAGACCTTCCAAAAGCTAAGCAAGGTATTAAGAAACAGGAAAATTTCATTAGAAACAAAGAAAAGCATACTGAACTGTTATATAATACCAGTCCTCCTATATGGTAATGAATACTGGACTATCTTCTCACAGATGAAGTAGAGACTTGGGGGTCACAGAAATGTGGTTCTACAGAAGTATGCATAGAATACCAAGGACCAAAGATGTGAGCAATGACAATGTTTTAGAGCAAACAGGAACAGACAAATGAAAGAGACAACTGAAATTTCTAGAGCGTAATAATAATAATGAAAGAGTGCTTAGAAAATCTGATACTCACAAGGCAGATTGAAGGCAAGCGGGGAAAGAGAAAAACAACACATAACCTACCTAGTGCGTTTGAGTAAATAAGTGGCAGAACAAGGTTTCAGAGAGATAGCAAAATGACAAAATTTGTTAAGATTTGCAAAGGACAGGAAATTGTGGAGAGCCATGATCGCCAATGTCATGAAGGGACATGGGAAAAGAAATTGAATGTGTATTCTCATTTTAATCAGGGAAATCACTTTCAAACCAGACTTGCTTTACAATTAACATTTATAGTAAATCGATTCAGACAATTTTATAATGACGTTTGCGTTTCTTGGGTGGAACCAGGGTCAATTATCATTACTATCTGACTAAAAAAATAAATGCTTTCCCCACCTGCAGCAGAAACTGAAGCTTTTTGGTCACTGTGCATTTTCATGGGCCAATGCATCCTTGTGAGTGACCCAGGCTTGCATGGATATTGGTGATTTTATCAAGTCACTATCTCTAGAATGGTTGCCAAACAAGGCTATAGAACCTAGACATTTTTGCTATTTAATCCATAGCTGGGGGAAATAGATGGATTCATCCTTTTCCCAATCCTATTTGCACATAAGTGAATGCAATGAAATCAGCTGGAATATGAACTCAGATCTCTGATTTCTCATTCCATGCAACAATCTTTTACACCATCCGCATGTCCATGCTTTATATCTATCTTTTTGATTGTTATCATCTTCATATTATTTTTTATCCCAATGCTCAGGTTATTTTTTTTTAAATATCAGGAACATGTCTTAGAAGTAAAGTAGAAGCCTTCCAAAAGATTTGGACTCACAGCCTATATATTTACTAGATATTTGTAGGCAAATTATTATGGTGGTCTTTATGTCTTTAAGGATACAGAATACAGAGAAAGTTCATTTTGATTCATGCAACTTATTTAATATTATAAAAAGGAAAAATGATAAAAGGAAATAATTCATATGAAGAAGAGAAAGGAAAAATCTTTTATAGGAAAGAGAAAAATAAAAAAAGAATGAAATATTTCCATCAATGAAGAAGAAAAATGAAAAATATTTTTAAGGAAAACCAAAAAAGAAAGACAAAAAAACGAAAGAAATAATTCAATCAATGGAGAAGAGAAAAAGAAAAGGAAAGATAATTTTTTTGGAAAACAAAAGGAAAAAATAAATAATTAAATAAATGAATGAAAAAAGGAAAAAAAAAGAAAAATTTCAATCAATGAAGAAGAATGATATTTTAAGGAAAACTATAAAAGAAAGAAAAAACTGAAAAGAAAACAAATTCAATCAAGGAAGAGAAAGAGGATAGGAAATATATTTTAAAGCAAATCAAAAAAATAGAGAATCAAAATTAAAATTAAAATAAATAATTCAATAAATGAAAAAGAAAAAAGGAAAAATATTTTTAAAGAAAACCAGAAATAAAAGAGAAAAGGAAAGAAAATTAATATTAAAATAAATAATTCAATAAATGAAAAAGAGAAAAAGAGAAGGAAAAATATATTTAAGGACCCCCACCTTGAAAAAAAAAGAAAAGAAAAAAAACAAAGATAAATTCAGGGGAGGCAGTAAAGAAATAGAAAAGAAGGTTTTTATTTAAAAGAAACTGAGAACGACTGGTAAACAGAAGAAAAATAATTTCATGAATGAATGAAAAAATACCCCCACCACAAAAAAAAATTAGTGAAGAAAAAACAACAAATGATAGGAATGACAAAATGAAAAAAAAAAAAAAGAAGAATGCCAATTAGTCAGATTAATTTCTTTTTATAAATTGTGGTGTCATCTCAAAGAATCAACAGTTTTATACATTGAAAGTTAGTAAATATTAACATTGGCAAATACTCTTAAAGGTATTCTATTTGCTTAAATAAGAGAGGGTGATTGTAAATGTTTTCTTAATTTTCACCTTCTACTCAGGAAAGAAGGTGGTGCATTTATGTGAGGCCATTAAACAAAGTTTTCAAGCTGAAGGGAATTCAATGTCATAAAACAAAATTGTTTGTTTGTTTTGGCATTTCTGAAAAGTAGCAATATTTGCACATGCAGCTGCAAATGAATTGGGCATACAATAAATTCATACAGAACAGACAAAGAGCATCTTCCATATTGAAAACTAGAGCATGCTGGGAGCTAGTCTTGGATAACTTTCTGCTTGCAGGAAATGAATCAGAGTGGTGTCTTGAATAGTTAATCACAAAAAGATAATAGCAATAAAAACAGCAATAACTACAACTTGGGGGAATTCCAAGGTGTATTTTTGCAATACAAACGGAAAAAAACAAACTAATTAATGTATATTCTTATCCTTTTATGTGCCATGTTCCTTCAAGATGTGGGTGATCACGGTTCTCCACATTTTCCTATCCTTCATAGTTCTAAGCAATATTTAACCTCTTCCAAGTCCCCATTCTGTCATCCATTTATACTAACTTGTTTTGTAGCTTATTTGATGTCTCCTTCTGCTGCTCTTGCTTTCAGTATGATTTGTGAGTGCCAAATTCTCCTAGTGTTCTGTCTTCATTATGTGTCCCAGAAACTTTAACTCTCTCTATGTGTTCCCATTTTCTTTAAAGCCTCTTCATTGTTGGCATACTTCATCTATGGTATTCTCAGCATCTTTCTGTCAAACTACATCTTTGTTGCTTTAAGCATCTTCTTTATCTACGAGGAAATTGTCCAGCATTCACTGCCCTATAGGAGGATTGATATTACATAGTATTAGGTTGCCACACATGAAATGATGCACTTTATATGAAAAGAATAAAACACTTCTGAAATGTTGAATAACTAATTTATTAGGTTGTCACACATGAAATGATGCACTTTATAGGAAAAGAATAAAACTTCTGAAATGTTGAATAACTAATTTATTAGGTTGAAATAGGTACTTTGTTGAAGAATGCATGTTCTCCAAGATACGTCTAAAGTCTTAATCCCATCTTTAAAAAAATTCTCATCGTTTGATGTGAATTAACAGTTCAAAGGCTTCGATTACCTCTTCCTTATTAGAAAATGTTTTATTGCATATGAACAGCTCAAAATGCTTAAATAAGTGATAATCAGTAGGATAGATATCAGGTGATTAAGGAGGATGAGGCAAAATTTCATAATTCAGGCTATGCAGCATTTGGACAGTTGATTGAGAAATGTGTTGTCTTGCAGCAAAATTGAGCCATCGCTATTCACAAGTCTCTTTTTCAATTTTTTGCGCATAAACTCAATTTCTCTACAATAAGAGGTTTCTGTTATTGTTTTCCCTAGAGGCAAGAATGATAGATGAATAACCTCTTTGAAAGACTACCATACAGTAACCATTACATTTTAGGGTGCAGTGGAGGTTTTAGGTACTGTTTTGATGATTCACTTGCATCTAACCACTGGCCTACTCTTTTACTGCTCTCTCAAAGAGTATCCATTTTTTATCACATGTAATGATTTGATGCAAAAATGGTTATTTTCCCAGTTTGTTCTCACACAGTAAGAATACAATGAAACAATGTCGAGTAATCATTTTCATTTGGCTTATGAGTAACAATATATTGAAAGAAAAATTATCTGGAAAAAAAAAAAAGTCAGGAATAAGTCAGGATTTTTTTATATACTAAGGAGATTACTTCGTTAGACAACCAGATCAACAATCAACCAAAAATGTGTCATTTCATGTATGACAACCTAATGGTTCAGCACTCTTTTCTTTGTTTCTAATAAAATTTTACTGTTTCTTAATACCTTGTTAGCTTTTGGAAGGCATCTTTCTCTATTCCAATATACTTTCAGATTTCTTTTTCACATTTTCTAGCCTCGGTCCCCAGATACATTTCTATAATTGCTTGAGTTTGATGCATCTCTACATCTTCTCTCTAGCCTTTCTGACTACATTTAGCACCAGTCTAGCAACCTATTGCTCCTTCTGTTATCCTTTCATCTTACTATATGGTATACTCATCTTCATTTAATCAATCCTCTGATTGTTCAGACAAGCTACATTCTTTATTCCCATCAGCTTAGATTTTTGCAACCAAGACCAACTTTGTTACTTCCACAGAGTTGAATCACCCTCATTCCCTACCTATTCTTATGGTAAGGGTGTTCTACTCGGAAAAAACTGCTATTTAAAAAGATACATTATTAAAATGATTAAACTAAAAGGAATAAATGGAGGCAGTAAAGGTTAAGAAAATATGTAGGAAGGATAACGGTTAAGCCTAGACTTGAAGAGGTTACGACTGTAGTGATTGGGAAATCATCCCCTCGGCCTGTCTCACAAAATAACATTAGAAAGTGATAGCTGAAATTTCTAGGTCACATAATGAAGAAAGAGGACTTGGAACATTTGACACTCACTGGACATATTGAGGGCAAGGGATCAGACAAAGGTCAATGAATGTCAAATGTTTCCTTATAAGGAAATGGCTAATATTACCATTACCATTTATTTGCCCTTTTTGTAGTTTTCAGTTACAATATGAATGATATATGTTGATGTTTATTTTCTTGGTTTTGTATATTGCCTGTATTTAAAGATGTTTTATTATTATTAATTGATTTGTTTTTTATGGCTTATCAACCTTTTGTAGGTTATTTCAAGCCAGAAAATATTTTTTCATTCTAGGAATGACTGGAATGAAAAAAATCAAAGAAAAGACTAAATAAATCAAATGGAAAAGAAATTAATGAAAATGAATTTTAAAAAGAAAGGAGAAATAAAAAGAAAAAAATGAGGAAGGAAAAGAAAGAAAAGATGAAATTTAAGAATAATGAAGAAGAAGAAAAAGATAAGAGAAGGAAAAAGAAAGTAAAGAAATGTTGAAACAGCAAGACATTAAAATTAAGATAGACAATAAGTAATGAAAAAATAAAGAGACAAAAATGGAGAAAAGCTTAAATAAAGAAGAAGAGAAAGAAAAATGAAAAAAAGAGAGAAACATTCAAAAGGTCGAGAAGGAAAGAAAATGTAACAAAGAAAGAGAAAAAGAGAAAGAAATCAAGAAAAAGAATTACTTGAAAGATACTCATTAAAATCTAATTGCTTCAGTTAATTACAAAACATCTTTTTTTCAAGCTTGGAATGATAATCTTTTATGGAGGAAGCAGATTACAATGAAGGCGCTGAAGTAAGGACAACAGTCTGCATATTTGGTGCATGCATGATCGGGCACATGCAATTTATATGAGGATGACTTAGAGGCAAACACATACACACACATATATGTACACATCACGTCTATTTGCTCGGAGAGTTGTAACTAGATTTGTATTGTATTCCTGAATTGATTCCTGCTTACTAGACATTCAGCTCTGGCTATTGGGGGATTATTTATGTATTAAAAAAATGCAAGAATTCCTTAAAGCCTAAAATTTCTCATCAATGGAAGATTAGTTCTGGATCAGTATGGGCAAAAACTGGTGAGAAAAATGCCAACTAATCAGTAAAAAAAATCTATTTTTTGACCCAAGATATTGTTTAATATGGACATCAAGGGGGTACAACATGGAAAATGGAATTCATATGCTGAGTGCTAGCAGGAAGGTAGTAAAGGAATGCAAGGAAGAAAGGACTAGCTATCAACTGTAAGAAAACAATTTAAAATTTTTAGCAAAAGGAACAACCAAATATCTGATCTCTAAATTGGAGATATCAAAATTACAGAACCTGAAGAAGCTTAACACAGCACCCAAATTGCAATACAACAAACTCCTGACTGACCCGTACCTGACAGAAAAATATATGGACAGTGTGAAATGAAGATATGAGGAACACAATAGAAATCAAAACTTGGAATGGGACACACTAAAAGAAGCCTTAGTGACACCAGCAAATGATATCATCCCAAAGGAGAATGGATGAAGAAAAAACGAATGTATGACTGATGAGATTCTCGACGTGATGCAAAGGAGACAGAAAATTGTACCAAGTTATGAAATGGGATACAGAAAACTACACAATGAAATATGGACCAAATGCAAGCATAGTAAAGAAGAGTGGCTAAACAAAAAAAAATGTACTGAAATAGGAAGATTGTGTACCACCAACAAAGGAGATATGTACAAACAAGCAAGGGAACTAAGAGGACAGAAGACATGCTCGTCAACAGGTTGCATAAAATTAAAGGATGGACAGCTCATATTAGAGAAGGAAAATAGTCTTCAGTGCTGGAACAAATACACAATGAAAGAGAACAACCAGCAATACAAGGAACTACTGATGCACCTGAAATTCTAAAAAAACAAAGTAGAAGCTGCATTGGCAAAATTGAACAGAAACAAGGTGGCAGGGCCAGATGGAATTGGACCAGAAATGCTGACAGCCTTAGATGATTTTGGCATAGACAAGATTACAGAAATAATAAAAGAAATCTACAACAATGGTGATATACCGGAAGATCTCAGCAGATCTATTTTCATATCACTGTTTAAGAAACCAGGTACAAACAAATGTGAACTCCACCGAACAATTAGCCTAATGAACCACGTAACAGGCCAGAGATAGGACAAGATCAGAGCAGGTTCATTAAAGACACCGGAACAAGGAACACGATATTTATGCTCAGAATGTTATCAGAAGGAGCAATACAAATGCAGAAGGATGTGCACCTGTGTTTCATAGATTATGCAAAGGTGTGCAACAAAGTACGCCACAAGGATCTGCTTGAACTGCTCAGCAACCTTGATGTATTTGGGAAACTGACATTACCCAGTGTGAACGCTATTACTATGTGGTTCTCAACTTGAAGCCAAGAGGAGAAAAAGGAAGATTCTGTCCTTCTTTCCAGAAGTTGGGGTCATAAAGTCGCACAAGTGACCAGAAACCCTTTCTGGTTTCTTTATAACTTGCATCATGGGAAAATTAATTAATTTTTTAATTGGTTTTATCTCATTTTCTCCACAGGACACAGGACATAAAAGCAGATATATCCAGAATATTTTGAGTATCTGAAGAACTAATGTAAGTAAATATAGACTTGATAAGAATTGAAAACTTGGAAAAAAAAATACTTCAAATTAAAGTAGTATGAGTTATCAAAGAATCTATGAAATAAGAATTAATTTCTGAAGACTCTCCTTGGAGAAATTTATTTGTGTTAGTGATTCTGAAAGTTTGGCCAATTCCACTTCTTTACCCCAAGCTGAGTCCAATGTAGTGGGAAGCAACTCATTCTTGCTTCTTTTCGCTTATGTCACCATCCATGTAATCTCATGCCAATAGCCTGCTGTGTCAGTCACCTCATCTTATTTCTTGGAAAGAAAATTCTATAACCTCTCCCTAGACCAATTCAGTCTTAGGATCAGTGCCAAACCGGACAAATGTGCTTTAGTCCTGTTTACTGATATCATTCTTGGCAACAAGAAAATGCAAGTTTAATGAGTTAGCATGATTTCTTCCGACAATCAGCACTTCCAGAATAGACAGACCGACTCAGAAGGAGAAGATGGTGCCGTGTGGAAAACGTGGAAGAGAGAAGAATGTTCAGGTCACCATTACTCTTCATAATAAATTAGGCAGCATATGCAAATGGGAGAAACTACTTTGAAAAAGAAGTAAGTTTTGAAATATGTTTTTCATGATAATAACCTGAAGAAAGTATTGGCAATTCTGTGCTTAAGTTTCTGCTATAGTTTTTGATATGTAGATCTGTAGATTTAAGTGAGATTTTACAAGTACTTCCTTAAATTGGCAGCTACTAAAGTTAAATCCAAATCACTTTGTATTTCTGTAGTTTGAGGACAGAAAGTACAGATTGCTCTCAAGCTTGGTCTCAACAGAAATGTAACAAATTTTCATTTTATCTTCTGCCGCTGTCTATATCTCCCACGCTGTCCACTAGCCTTTTATACTCTGACTTTTTATTCCATTTTCATTCTTCCATTGACAACATATCTGCATTAATCTATCGACCATAAAAAAAGAACTCCTCTCCTTGTTTTGATTCTTCTTTTATATCCCCCATCCTTACCCACAATCCTTCACTGCTGGACAGTTGCGATCACCAGTACCTGCATCTAATCCCTCACCCTACACCACACTTTCTCCATTCATACACATTGTCTCTCAGTTCCCAATAGGTAAGCTTTTTGTTTTTTAAATTACACTTTATATGATAATTATTTGGAAATTAGTAAGTACATAAGAGAAACTACAATGTAAATAGCATTTCATTTAGTTGGAGTTATCTCCCTTGAGAAATTTAATTATTCATGGTGAAGGTGCATACAAACTTCATGTTATTAAATTGCAAATTGAACAAGAAATTGCTTCATTTTCCAAATTAAAGCACTTGTTAGTGTGCTAAAAATTATCTCACTATGATGTGCCAATTTTACTGTTTTATGATAACAAACATACAGAAATTAGTATAATGCAAAAAAATATTTGAAGATGAACAAATAAATGAATAATGGAAACTACATAATAATTAGTATTTAATATACCTGGAGATATTTGCTTTGGATCCTCATCGATTGCTGAGTTATGCACAAATTCAAACTGACATTATTATTATTATCACACTACAAACTGAACTGAAAATAGATTTATTCTCCAAGTTAGAGTATTATTACTGGTAGTGCTCTCACAAGAATCTTTCTATGATGTTCCATTTTTGCAGTGTTAGCATAACAAAAAATCTCCCTTTCTATCAACTTTGGGAAGCATTTTTGCAATCCATCAAGATAGCTGACATTAACCTCATTGGGTTAATGTTTTCCACTGAAGTGGAACAAATATATTGAGTCAATTGCTAGGTCTGCAGCTAGGAAAGTTGGATCATTGTGTCAAGCTAGACAATTTTTCTCACCAGAATCTGTCCTACACATTTATAAGTCTACTATGCATTGAATATTGCTACCACATCTGGTTTGTTAATTCAGTTAAGTATTAAGAGATTCTTGACAAAATTGAAAGAAGAATCTGTAATGATACTTATTCTGACCTGGCATCTCAGCTTCAGTCACTGTCCCACTGCCATAATATGATCATTTTTCAGATCAGCATTCATCTTTTGTACGTAGGCTTTATGAATTTAAGCACAGTATGAGATTAGGACTAATCATTTTAGAGTTTAAATTTAAAGGCAATGCCAATCGTCATCTTCTGTCTTCTTAATCCCTGTTCTTTTATTGGCCTCACACCGTAATAATGTTTTTTCTCATATTCTTTGACATGTGTGTTATTGACTTTATGGTCTTGATTAAGGGGAAATGATTAAAAAAAGAAAAGAAAAAACTATCATTCAAAATTAAATTATTGCTATGTTGATAAAGCTATTGGAAAAGTTTAGCAAACATACCCACAAAAAACAGTGTCAAAAGGAGAGTTTTCTCTTGACATCACTGTCACTGTATACTGCAACAATAACTCTGATTGTTTTAAAAAGATAATTATATAATTTTAATAAAACACAAACATATGTAATTGGATTTAGACATTGTTTTCTTGACAAATGAAAACAAAAATATTAAACATTATTTATTTATTAGATTGTTTACAAGTATAATTTCATATTTACAAGATTACAAAAATATGTAGACTATGTTGTATTATTTACCAGATTATAAAGAAATAACTATGAAAACAATTTTGTCTATATTTCTGAGATGAGGTATTATGTACAGTATTTACCTTAGTCGGACTATTGTCCTCATCTTTGTCGCCATATTTGTCACAACGTTTCGGCCGTTGTATGCTCCGGTCTACTCCAGTGATCGAAATAAAGGGTTCAGTTCGAAATTCCAACCATCTGAAGAAGGCCGGAGCGTACAACGGCCGAAACGTTGTGACAAATATGGCGACAAAGATGAGGACAATAGTCCGACTAATGTAAATACTGAAAACAATTTTTTAATTCATAAATTTATCAAAATATATGTGAACAAGAAAATTTACATAAACACATAAAGATGAATAACTTTCTCTTGGCATTTTTATCATTTACTCTCACTGGTTAAATTCACTAAAATAAGTACAGATATTTCTTATAGATGTATAAAAGGTTTCCACGATATGAAGAAGTTTTAAGGAAAATGGAAACAAAAAGGACACTTATAAATAAAATCAGAAAGTGACAGTTGGAATTTCTCAGATTCATAATAAGGAAAAAGGAGATTGTGACTCTCACAGGACATCTTAAAGGTGAGAGGAACACAGGGAAACAGATAGTAACCTACCAAACAAGCTTGTGTATATAAATGGTAGAACAGGGAGAGGGAGGGGTGTTGAAAAGACAAAACTTATTACTAACAGCTACAAAGGATAGGCAGTTGTGGAGAGCTATGATCGTCCTGAAGGGAGATGTTAGATAGAAGAAGTCTTCATGTAAGAAATAATTTGGTTATTTAAATCATTAAAAGTAAAACTATCCAAGGAACAGTGACGTAAAAAAAATAAAAACAATGTATAAGAAGCCTGATCTCCCCTATTTACTAATATAAATGGTAATTTCTCTTGAATTTCTTATCCAAATTTATCAAACAAAAATGTGTGAATTTAATTATTTTCCATAAAAAAAAGATGGAAGAAAGACCATCTCTTTTATTAGAAGTTCAGGTTTTTCAAAAAAGCATTATCATATTTTCTTGTGTATAATACGAGAAATTCTGAATGAAGATTAAAGGCAAATAAGTGGGGTTGTATTATACACAAGTACACCTTTTCAGAAATTTTTAATCAGCTTAAAAAACCTCTTATTTAAAACAGCAAAATTTGCAAATGCACTCTTTGGGCTCTCAAGATTAAGTTTGTTTATATTTTTTGTTTTTCTTGTATATTTATAGTGTTCTCTCTTCAGTCTTAATGAAAGACAATATTTTTTATTTTCATAGTTTATTAATATGTAGAAATATAATAAGGTTGTATGAGACACAAAAGTATGATTGATTAATTAACACCTTAAAATGTATGACCAGGTATGTCTAGTTAACACCTTTCCTCAAAAATTCGGAAATAAGGTTGGGAATGGAAATTAGAAGTAGAAACACATCCGGTTCATTTCTAACCTTTAATATTTTGAAAAATGAACTATTTTAGTGGAATATATGCACAAAATAGAGGTTTTAATGAATAATGTGGCACAACTTTTTAAAAGAATTTACATAGGGATGGTTGAAACACAGGATTGTATTATACTCAAGTCATATAATACAAAAGAAGATATGGTAAATTATTTTCATTATACTAGATTATAACATTGGCTAGTTAAAAATGATTCAGACATAAACACGAATTTGATTCTATTAAAAAGAGAGATTTTAATTTATTTAATTCTGTTTTTTTTTTTATCTAAATTACACAAGTAGCACTCATATAACCAAGAAAGAAAAGGAAAAAAATCTTTGCATTTAATGAAATCATTTTTTCCCGCCAAAACAAACAAAACTATCAATATTTGAAATTGAATTAGAAATATAGGAATAGATATTTATAAATCTTTTTCCTTTATTTTTATCTTTTGTTTTAATGTTTGATAATTACCTGAAATAAATAATAGGAAATAATGGATGTGCAAGTAATGTCATGTTTATTGATTCAGAAAGTGAACTCAACACCTTAAGTTCAAATTGTGGCCTAAGTCTTCAACTTTGCACAAATGACCTTGGAATGATGAATTCCTATCTTCTCTCACCAAAAGGATAGGGTGGGTTCTCTTGCTTTAGGTGACAGCCAGTCTGAGATGTAAGCCATCTTTGAATTCAAAAACCATGGAGGAAACAACGGAAAAAAAAACTCCATGATCTTTCCAAAGAAATCCTGACAATACATACATAACAATGAAATAGAATCCGTGGAGATCCATAAGTGCCTGGAAACATGGAATTAAAATGGCAATTATAATGGCGTGATTAACCATTTTCATACAGGAAACATTTGACATTCATTAACTGAACAGTTAGTATTATGGTCAGTTGAAATTTATGAAATATTTCTATTAAAAGAGCTTTTGAATAGAATATCCTCCTCAAGTCCACTGTTATTGCTCTTTCTAGTAATCCTAACTTTTAGTTTAAGGGAGGAAAATTAACGTCTTGCTTATATCATTATTCTCTGTTCTACTTACATGTGCTACAAATGTCTTGTTGCTGTTGGAGGTCTTCAAGTGATGTGGTTTCTGTTATTTGGTAAAGCTCTTTGTGATTATGTAGTGACAGTCTGTAGGGTCTGATGAAGGATTTATTCACTTGAAGCTATTTTTAATCATTGATGTGAGAAAAATATTGTATAAAGATGATAGTTTAGACATTTATGAAGAGTAAAGAAAATAAGAGAAAGAAATAAAATCGGGTGGGTAAATTAAGGAAAATTTTCTGTCAAATTTTTTTTTAATCATTTCATCCCAAACAAAGTAATAAAGGCACAAGTGGTTAATAAGTGTGAAAGAATATGAGAGAAAGAAAAACATTATTAAGGAGAGCGAACAATAAAAGAACAGGAATTAAGAAAACAAAAGATAATAATTGGAATTGCATTTGAATTTTTGAAGATCAAAATTGACTGGAAGGCAAGAGGCCAAAAGAGAGTTCCACAAGTGAGACATCCAAGAGAAGAAACTGTTATCATAGAATTTATGGTTACATTGAATCAATAGCTGCATCTTCTGCAAGGAAAGTTGGTTCACTGTGTCATGCTAGAAGGTTTTTCTCATCTTACACATCTACAAAGCTAACATTCGTTTAAGCATTGAATATCGTTGCCATATCTGGTCTGGTGCCCCTGCTGTTCATCTTGTGGTTCTCAACAATATCCCAAAAAGGATCTGCAATGTAATCAGACCTGACTTGACATCTCAACTTCAGTCACTGTCTCATAGATGTGATATGACTTCCCTCTGTATACAAATATTTTCATTGCAACTTTTCTGATGAGCTATCTTCCCTTATGCCCCGACTACATAAATTTAAGCATGCTACCAGATTGGCATCTAGGTGTCACCCTTTTACTGTTGAAATAGTTAAATGCAACCACCACTTCTACTCCAGCAGTTTCTTTTCTAGCACTTCTTGACAGTGGAACTCCCTTCTGCTTCCCTGATAAATACAATCTTCAAAAATTTAAATGCCATGTCAATTGCCATCTTCTGTGGCCGTGATCCCCATTCTTCTTTTATCCTTTGCTCAACCCCCTCTATACGCAATCTTTTCCCTCACTTTCACTCTCTGTAACCAGCTATGTGCTAGTGACTCTCCCACCTTGCTTGGGGTGAAATGCTTAAAAAAAATTTAGCCATTTCAACAGTAAAATAATGAGACCTAGCTGCCAATCTAGTACTGTGCTTAAATTCATAAAGTGTAGGTACCAAACGGGAATGTACATCTGAAAAATATCATAAAAATATTTATAGAAAAGGAACAGGGACACTATTTATGGTGGTTGGTAAATGACTGAAGCTGAGATGCCAGGTTAGGACTGATAACATTGCAGATTTTTCTTTCGATTTTATTAATAATATTTAAATACATAGCAGAATCACCAGACCAGATATGGTAGCAATATTCAATGCATGGATGAATAGTAAACTTATAAATGTAGAAGATAGATTCTGGTGAGAAAAATGTCTAGCACAATACAGTGAACCAACTTTCCTAGCTGCAGGTCTAGCAAATTGATTCAATATAATCAATCAGCTTTATTTTAGTGGAAAACATTAGGCTGAGAAGGCACAAAGAGCCACTCTCCTGGTGGTTAGCATCTGCCATGATGATTAAAAAACAAAAATAGATCTCTTAGATGATTAAAAGAGAGCAGTTTAATTGTGGAGGTATTAAAATTAACAAGCCATTCCTTGCCCCAATTAACAACTGATTGTAAGTCATTTTTTGAATCAACTTCCAATATGACTATATCAAACTGCTCAGAGTTATCATTAAGGCAGAAGTATATAGTTACATCATCAATATAGATACTGAGTTGGGAACTGATGACATTAGGAAGGTCCAAGTATAGAGCCTTGTGGGATGTTTAAATTAATGCAAAAAGATCAAAAAGAGCAATCATTCTAAACAACCTTCATTCAGCATTTTGTTAAGAATGATTAAATCAGATCAAAGATTTTGTTGGGAAATACCATTACATTTTAAATTAAGAAGACCAGCAAACCAAACCCTGTCAAACATCTTTGAGATATCCAAAGCAACAGCCCGAGCTTCATCATTCTTAGAGACTCTTTCAGTTACGTGATATCTGTCCTACAATGCTGGACAACTTCCTCAAAGATGAAGAAGAGACTTGAAGCAGCAGAGATGTCGTTCTACAGAAGGATGCTCATGATACCATGGACCAAATATTGGGAAGAGATTGTCCAGCATTCAGTGCCATATTGGAGGATTGATATTATATAACAGTTCAGCATTATTTTCTTTGTTCCTAATTAAATTTTCCTGTTAACAATTTCATTGTCTCTTTACTTTCCTGTAAATATCTTACATATGATTATTCATTTATTTTTTAAAGTCTTCTTCAATTAGAAAAGTTTACGGCAAAATATAATAATGAAAGAATATGAGAAAATAAAAGAATATGATATTCAGTATCATATAAATAAATGAAATTTATGAATGAAAAAGATAACATAAAAATACTTTCTTCTTGATATGCTGTGTCACTTTAAGACATGAACAACCACGGCTCTCCACAACTTCCTATCCTTGTTAGCTCTTAGCAGTGTTTTTTTTTTACTATCCCTCCCATTCTCTGTTCTGCCATTCATTTACACAAGCTTATTTGGTAGCTTACTCACTGTCTCCCACTGTCCTCCTTGCTTTTGTGAGTATCAAATTTTCCAGGCTTTCTTTCCTCATTATGTGTCCTAGAAATTTAAATTGTCTCTTTTCTGATTCTAAATATAAGCACTCTTTATATTTCGATTTTCTTTAAAACTTCCTCATTACTCACATGCTCCGTCCATAGCATCCTCAGCATCCTTCTGTAGAACTACATATCTCTTGCTTCAAGTCTCCTCTTCATCTGTGATGAAATTCTCCAGCATTAATTGCTGTAATAATAACGATTGATAGCCCTTGGGAACTCTTTTGAGAATGAAGGTTATCGGCCGTTAAGGATCTCACCTGAACTATTACACACTCACTGCATGCTTCAAGGAAACAAAGGTTAATTTTTTAAGTCACTAACAGTAGCCTGTAAAATTAGTTTATTAAAGCTTCTTAAGTTGCAATAATTGTTGGTCATTTTCATGATGACTGCCATATAGGAGGAATGATATTAAGTAAGAGTTGAGCACTCTTCTTTTTTCCTAGAGTAATTTTCCTGTTTCTTAATACATTGCTTAGGTTCTAGAAGGCATCTTTTACTATACCAATGCACCCTCAGATTTCAGTTGGAGAACTTTTCCACAACGAAAGAGAGAAACTTGTATGTAGATTTTTGACTTGTTTTAGAAGTAATCATTACAACTATCTTCTGCCATACTGACTGACTGTTTTACTCTCTGCCATGACAAAATTTCCAGACACTGGAATGAGATTTTTCAATTTGGGTGAATGAACTTGCTCTATTTTTACATGAAAATAACAAAAATCAATTCAAGATTATGTTTCTTAGAGTTTGCCTAAGTGTAACTCTAAAATGGGAAACTAAATGCCTTATATTGATTACCTTCAGATGTCATATTTTACCCAGCAACAAAGTCGAGAACGATGCTGTGGACAATGTGGAAGGGAAGAGGTTATTTTTGTAATCAATGAATGTAAAGTATAAAAAATAATTAATAACTATTTAAACTGGATTATTTTAAAAATTAAATAATATTTGTTTCTGTTAAGGCAAATAATATTCAGGTTCTGTTCTCAATTTAGTGTTGTCTAGACACTTATAAACAGTTTCAACAGGAAGAGTATAATGATTATAACTAATCTTATAATTATTAATGATACATCTAACATTCTCTGGATATCTATCTTTCTATTCATATTTATCTATCACTCCCTTCATATCTATCTATTTATCTATCATTCTCTTCATATCAGTCAATCTATCTATCTTTCTCTTTATATCTATCTAAATATCATTCTCTTCATATCTATCTATCTTTCTCTTTATATCTATCTAAATATCATTCTCTTCATATCTATCTATCTTTCTCTTCATATCTATCTATCTTTCTCTTCATATCTATCTTTCTCTTCATATCTATCTATCTATCTTTCTCTTCATATCTATCTAAATATCATTCTCTTCATATCTATCTTTCTCTTTATATCTATCTAAATATCATTCTCTTCATATCTATCTATCTCTTTATATCTATCTAAATATCATTCTCTTCATATCTATCTATCTATCTATCTATCATTCTCTTCATATTTCATTATCATTCTCTTATCTATCTCTTCATATTTCGTTATCATTCTCTTCATATCTCTCTCTCTTTATATATATATATATATATATGTTATATATATATATATATATATAGATAGATATAAAAATAGATGTATTTGGGCAGCAATCCCTCTTTTATACATGTTTTGTTAAAACAAATGACAAGGTACTCTGGTTAATTTTTATAATTTTTTTCTTTTCTTGACATAAATTATGCAGAAATTGTCTGAATGTTTCTGTATATGCCTGAGTGCTTTTGGCTATATGGAAACATTGATAATAAAAAGGAAAAGGCCAACACTCATTAATATCAACTATGAACATGGCCACAATGTGCTGACCGTGCTTTGAAAATAAACATCCCTATAACTCTAAATAAATAATTAAAAGCATCCATACATTCAGTTAAAAGTAAAAATAAAATCATCCCTGACAATGTCTAACAGTATAGCTGAAAGCACCGAGACATCCAGAACGTTCTGACAATTTCTACATAACTGATATCCAAAAAAGAAAAAAATATAAGAGCATAAGAAAACTTAAATAAAAACTTAAATGTAGTACCTTGTCAGTCATTTTCAACGACAGACACACACATATATTATATATATATATATATAAACCTTTATGAAAGGGACAAAGTCCGACAATTATTGAAAGACATTTTTATGTTTAACATTCTTTTTTTTTTTTTATTTGTCGGAGGATGAATATTTTCTATGAAAATTTCTCGGACATTCAGGCCGGTAAATGTTATTTAATACTGTTTATTATAAAACAGAGCATTTGCTTAAATACTTGTATCTATAAAAAGAACGTTAAACATAATATAAATGTCTTTAAATAAATTGTCGGACTATGTACAATTCAAAAATATATGACGTCATTTGTTTACATTTGATACGCTAGAGCAGATATGAATAGAAGAGATTCATGGAAGATTTAAGTTTAAAGATAGTAAAATCGACCTTGCTAACCAGACGCTCATCTGTGGCCGAACGGTTAAGGCACATCACGCGAAATGATGGTTCCGTATAGGATACAGGTTCGATTCCTGTCGGAGAGCGAAAATTTTCTATGAAAATTTCTCGGACATTCAGGCCGGTAAATGTTATTTAATACTGTATTTTATAAACAGAGCATTTACTTAAATACTTGTATCTATAAAAAGAATGTTAAACATAAAAATGTCTTTATATAAACCTTTATAAAATTCTGTTTATAACTTTCTATCTTGCTACTGTTCTCTGTTTATATATATCTCTGTTTATCACTATATTGTGCTACCTCTCTGTTTGTTTATATCTATCTATCTCTATCTTACTACCTCTCTGTTTAAATCTATCTAGTTACTTCTCCATCTTGCTACCTCTCTCTATCCATCTCACTACCTTGCCACCCTATCTCTCTCTTCCCTGATCTCTATCTTGCAACTTCTCAATCTATCTATCTATCCTGTTACCTCTCTCTCTAACTCTATTTAATCTATGTCTATTCAAATCCATCTAAATATGTCAATATATATCCCACTATAATATTTTCCACTTATAGCTCTTCATCTCTTCTCTCTTTTGGAATCTATCTCTTTCAATTTAGATCAGTCTATTTATCGCTACATCTTGCTATCTTTCTCTGTCTGTTCGTCTAGTTATCTATCTATATGTCTGTCAGATGGTTATGTAAGGGCAACCTTTAAATCAGAGTTTATAACAGCCTGAAGCCAAGAATCCACATGATTTATTTCAATTCGAAATCAGACAGTTGTTGTAGAAGGCTAACCTCTTAACGAAGTCAAGAAGTATCATAACTTAGCTTCACAAAAGAAGATTTCATACATATCTCTATATATTGCAGGGAATTTTATATTTGCTATTATCTATGTATGTCAATGCCTGTACTTCTAAAACTGTATCCATCCTAAGCTTTTCCTTTCTATTTAAATTTCTTCATTTCTCTTTCTTTTGCTGTTAATCTTGCTCCATTCATATCTACCTATTTACCTTCGGTCTGTTCACATCTACAGGATGCGATGGATAAATTGTCGTCTAATTACACAAAAATATCTTGAAATACTAAAGAGTAAATTTATTCAATAAAATCGCCAGTGGCCTCCACCATGGCTTCCAGACGACTTCAGAATTATTCTGAATGCTGTTATAATCCTTTGGTGTTACAAGGAGTTTTGTTCATCTCTCGCTCAACTGCACCCTGCACATAATAATCAAGGGGGTTGCAGTCTGCAGATTTAGGTGACTATATGTAAAGGGTGATGTAGTTGCAGAAATTGTGTGACAGCCATGACCGTGTTCTCCTGCTTGTATGTCACAGTGCAGATTCCTGTTTCTAGATATAGAGACTTCCAGCAGTCACTCTCTTGACCCAGGGCAGCACTAATTCCTTAAGGCACTTGATGTAGGCTTCCACGTTGAGTCTGAGTCCCACAACAACAAATTCAGGAGTTCTTTTCTTATCAGAATGATCAGAGTGAGTTTTCTAAGCTGCCATACTGCATAATCATCATTAGACTCATCAAACTATTTCTGAATTGACTGACACCCAAACATTCAGAAATGTTTGTATTGGAGCTTCTGGCATGAATGTCAAGCAGTAAAGCATACTGTTTTCAAATTTCTGGTGGAGTCAGTCAACAAAATCAAAAACAATGTGAAATTAAAAATATAAA
>OZ038496.1:18724684-18757184 GCA_964036315.1 Acanthosepion esculentum | reverse complement strand
AATAGAGAAAAAAAATAGAGATCTACTTGGAATGAACTGATTTAAAATCCAACAGATGTACATGGCTTATAATTATTTATTGGAAAATTATGACATAAAAAATGTTATAAAATCACTAGAAAAATAGCCATTTTGTTTCAACATTTCTGGTGTCTTATCAAGTGATGGTGTTGAATGCAGAATAAAGGGATAAACCTTTATTCTGCATTCAACACCATTACTTGATAAGACTTCAGAAGTATTGAAACAAAATGGCTATTTTTGTAGTGATCTTATAACATTTTTATGTTATAATTTTCGAATAAATAATTATATTTGGTCTACTCTGTATTGAGCACTCTTTTAAGAATAGTATTTGTTGGTTATTGGAATTTATCCCATATACACCAATCCTATACTTGCGTGTGTGTATATGAATATATATATATATAAGAAGGTGTTCAAGTCACCTGAAGATCACATGGGCATGAAAGATAGGTTACAACTAGGGCCATCCTTTCATAGAATTTAATGTTGTTAAACAGTTTCTGCTCTGTCTAGGCTTTGAATATTTTACTGAGTAGTTTATTTTGCCTTTAGGCTTATTTTCTTTTTCTTTTTTCAGTATTATTGTTTTTGTTCAAGTCTTTATCTGGATAAGTGTTTTAGTTTTTGGCAAGTTGTCTGTCGGTACCATCAACAGTTTTTGTTTTTCTTATATATATATATATATATATATATATTTAAAGACATTTATATATATTATGTTTAACGTTCTTTTTATATAATATATATAAATGTCTTTAAATAAATTGTCGGACTATGTCCAATTCAAAAATATGTGTGTGTGTGTGTAAAAAACCAAACCAATACTTTCTGGTTTCTAGTCATAAGATCTGATGATGTTATTTAGTTTATTGCCCCTCTTATCCTAAAAAATCCCAACATATTTTCCTTACAGTTTTGTCTTTTATTCTGACCTGAAGAAACAGAACCTGGCACATAATATTTGGTAAAATGTGTTGTCTGTAAGCTTTTCCAGTTTGTCTCATTATCTCCACTTTTGTTTTGGATGCTATTATACATCCTACAAACGTACATACATACATACACACAGATATATATATATAAAAACAAAGTGAATTTTATTAATTAATATACTGTCCATGTGTACTGAGAGGCATGCTTTAGTCATCGATTCTTACAAGATGTGTTAATACTTATGTAAATATTTTCTCTTGCTTCATGTCATTTTGTAGTGATATTCAACAACACTTCATTGCTTCATGCAAATTGCCGTACCTCGAGGAACAAAGTAAAAGACTTTCCCTCCATTGCTGACCTTTGGAGTCAGCTGAGGAAAAGACAAAAACAAGAAAAAAGAAAAAGAAAGAAAGCAAAGAAAATTAAAGAGAAAATGAAAGAGAGAAATCATAATCTTGTAATAATCAGACTGAGGGCTCATGGGGTATTTCTTATCATTTCTACATATGAATCTTCACTGATGCAAGAGACTACAAGATTAGCTTGATGCCTACTCCCCACAAATCCTGGCTAAGAATCCAATATGACAGTGATGGGTTGGTGGTCACATGTACGACAAGGATCTTCCGTTAAGTTGAAAGATGGAATATTTGTTAAAGTTTTCTGTCAGATACATCAAAATATTTCCAGTAAAGATTTTAAACAAAATTTTCAGATGTGTGCTTTCTGATGATCCTGTGCTTGTAAAATCTAAATATGAAACACTCATCAAATATTAAGCAACAGTGAGAATGGTTGGCAATTTCAATAAATCTTATAAATCTGCACTTTTCAAAAATTCTTTCATCTTTTGTCCAGAAAAGTTCAAAACTAAGAAAGAAAGAAAAGAAATAGACTCAAACCAATTCGACCAAAGTCTGTAATGTATTTGATCCTGACCTGGAATCGCAACTTTACTCCCTCTATTCTCTTATACCCTTGTGCAAATTAATTGAAACAAAATGAATAATTCCATTATTATTTACATTTTTTCATATTCTTACAATGAAACATGGCCACATGTTAGTACTTCGTATGTCCATTCCATGCAGTCATTCCTTGCAGATTGACCACAAATTCTCGATCGGATTTAAACAGACGAATTTCCAGGCCAATCTATAGTAGTTTGATTTGCTCACTGGTAAGGCTTGCCAGAGTGTTACAATTGCCATACACTTCCTTGGAGTAACATCCATCACTGACAATGGCCGTAGGACAACTAATCGACAGTCGAGACAATAGTGTCTGGGCGTGATGAAAATCTGATGCAATCATGGATGGCAATATTTTTCAAGGCCAAACAAATTTCATCATACACCCCGGAAATAGATTGATATTGCTGAACACCACTGCAAATGACCTAATCTGAGAAAAAAATAGAAATCAATTACACCCTGCCACTCCAGTGGGTCTAAAACTAACTGTATGGTGAAAGAAAGAAAACAAAACCGGTTGTTTCAATTAATTTGCACAAGGGTGTATGACCATACAGAACCTTTATTGTTTTACTTTCCCCTTGTTCGTCCCTTTATTAATTATGTACATTTTAGTTTAGTCACCATTTTTTACTACTTCCTGTTTACATTGTGGTAATCACCGGAAGTGAAATAATAAAGCACAGGTTCAATGTATACTGTTCATTCCTTTGTATCCCCCTAAATCTACCCTCTAAAATTGCTAGTATATACATTTTTTAACTTTTCTATCTGCATTGGTCTCCTTTTATATCATATCCTTATTTGAACAATTGTTTAATGTATAGCCTTGTATACATTTAGCTTACTGTTGTATCTCTCCATGTAGAAGCCATTTCACTATGTGCTGACTGTTTACACACTGTTCTCAAACTGCAACTTCATGTAACTTTCTTGCTTTTTTGATGGATTCATTTTTTATAGCTTGTCAACCCTTTGCAGGTTATTTAAAACTAGAAAATATTTTTAGATTATAAGACTTTTTAGGGGTGATAATAACAGTTTAATGATATCAGTCTTACTAATTAAGAAGGCGAAAATAGGGGGATTCATGCTTAATCAGAATTTGATAGACAAACAAGAAATTATAATGTGGATATAACATGGAGGATCAATTCCATACTACAATGAAGATATAAACTGATCCCTCACTTTATGGACAGGGTAGTTTCTATACATTTGCATTGCAGAGAATTTAAATAAATTTAAAATACATGTCTGTGTTGCTAATCAGTATTTGACTGATTCATTCATTCATTTTTTATACCGTATCAAGTATTTGCAGGTTATTTAAAGCCAGAAAATATTTTTAGATTGTACGAGTTTTTAGGAGATAATTGTGTGATACTTATTAATTAACCCATAGCTTGGGAGAGAAGAGTTGGATTCTTACCTTTCCCAAGGCATTTGTGTATAAGAAAATGTAAGAAAACCAACTAGAATTGGAACCCTGCTCTCAAATTAACAATTCTGAGCCATTATCCATTACACCTCCTGCATTTCCAAGCTTACAGAACCTGGTATTCTCCCTAGAGAAGAACACCTGATTAGAAAGTGTTATCCTATTAAAGAAACTAACACTGACTTAAATTTAATGTTCATGAAATTTGGTTAAAGCACAGAATCTTGAAAAAGATATTCGGACGACTTTGGAGGTAATTCATGGCCTGTACTTTGCAAATAATTGCGCACTTGTAGTCTACACCATTGAAGATATGTTAATGGATCATTAACAATACATCTCATGCATCTAAAGCTTTTAATCTGACCATCAGCATGAAAAAAAAAACTTGTCCATCAGCGTATCTATAACTATTCCCCAGCAGTTGTTTCCACTGTTTATGTCACCGGAAAAGCCTTGAAAGCCATTTCCACTTTCACCTATCTTGTCTCCATGATATCCAGTGATGCTAAGATGAGTGTAGTCTTAGAAAAGCTAGTTTAGTAATCTTTAGCACAAGTTTTAGAACACTTGCAGTGTCATATTAAAGGTAAAAATTAGTGTGCATTTCAGTAATACTGACATCTCTACTCTATGATGCAGAATCTTGGACTCTGTACTGACAACAGATCAATCCACTTAATGATTTCCACATGCAGTGCCCATGTACCATCTGCAACATAAAAATGAGTGATCATGTTAGAAACAGTGTATTTTTGATCAAATGCATCCTCATGAAAACCCAACTCAGGTGGGCAGGATATGTTACTTGCATGAGCAATAGCTCCAGAATTCCAAAACAACCTCTTTTTGGCCAACTTCATTTGGAAGGCCACTTTTAATCTTCAAAGATGCAATGAAGCAATTCCTTCCTGGGAAAAGAAAGCATTGGTGCCCAAGAGCAGGCACCTGTCCTGATTCTCATCTATACAAATGTCTGAATGAAGGGATCAACTGCATACAAATATTAATGCAAGTCAGCAGCATGTGGATCCTCTCAGTGGTGGCCTTTCTCGCCAATGTGGTTTTGTTGCATGCAGTAAAGCAGGCCTTGTTGTCTACTTACAGAAACATGTGGTAATTGATCCTCAACCATTCATGAAAAATGAGTCTTCCACATGTTCCATCTGTCAAAAGGTCTACAAGACAGGCCTCAGGAGATATGTATGTGTCCATCGAAGTTGAACACTTTTTTGCTTTACTAAGACCTCATTCATTGTCCGTGACAAGAGAGTCCACCACATATGCGTGAATGTACATGTGTACTTACATGCATGATTTATATACAGACATGTATATAAAAGAACTATATGTCTGTAAATGCGCACATATACATACATGTGTTCGGATGTCATTTATTCATGCATTTTTTATATTCATTTTCTTTAAAATCTTTCCATTCTGAAGATATTCCTTCTGATAATAAAAGCTAATTTTCTCAGTGCAAATAAATTTTTCTTTTATCAATACTTGAACTGTTGACAAGACATCTAAAATGAATCTTTAATGAAAGCAATATTTCTTCCAAATAGACTGATCAAATCTGCATTTCCCATGATACCCTAAAGTATTTATCTATTTTTTTAAATTAATAGCAGAACAAGAAAAACTTGGTTTATTTCACCAGCAGGACACATATTGACTGTGAGTAAGTCATTTGCTCTTCATAATTTTACTCAAGCGGAGAGTGATCAAATTTGTTTTAGAGTCAAAAAAAAAAAAAATAAGTGAACTCATAGAAATGACAAAGTTACAGAGGTGAATGCATTCAAGACAAAGACAATAGTAACATTTATGGATTTTATGGATACGAGCTGAAAATATTTGACACACTATATTATCGCAGTTTCAGTTCCAGTTGTTCTACAGCCATTATCACATTATTTAATATTCTACTATTAATTTATTTGGTATATTTGATGGTACCAGTTTGTAACCCTTCTGTCTTCAGAACTGTTTCAGTTCTTGGCATGGATTCAATGTTCTGAAAGCTCTCTTTTGGAATCTATGTCTATGATGTTATTGTGGTATCTCCAAATTCTTTATAATCAATTGGTTCTTAAGATGAATTGAACAACAGTGCTGATGTCCATTCCTAAACTTCCTTAAGCCAAAATCTCTAATGGATAATGCATTGATGGTAGAAAGTTGAGATCAACAGTTTAGAATCAGAAATAAATGATTTAAAACAATGAAAAATGAATCAAATGCAATGTTTACAAAAATAAGAAACTATATGCTGACTGGCCACTTAATTAAGTACATAATTAACAAATGTTCTTGTATGCAAATTTCTAATCAGCCAATGATCATTTAAATGCTGCACCCTACAAGGTATTGTGGCTGGCCTCGTACTTCAGTTTGTGACTATGGTGACTTCATCCTCTGGTGGCCACTTCTAGCAGGAAAATGCATCATATTGCAAAAAAAAATAGTTTAGATTGGTTCATGGAACACAGTAGCAAATTTTTCTGTATTAAAGTGACTTCTGCAGTCATTGGTTACCAATTCTTTAGAGCACCTTTGGGATGAGGTGGAAAAGAAGATTCAAATCCTGAATGTACATCAAACCTACCCAGAAGAATTGTGAGATCCTGTAATAATAGCATGGACTCAAATTTCCAAACACTGCTTCCAGAACACTGAAGAATTGAAAGAGTTCTAAAGGTACAAGTGATCCCATCTGGTAGTGGAAAATGTACCTAATAAAGTGAGTTTAGAATATTGAATAACATGGCCGTAGAATGGTAGATAAGATAGTTGCAATAAAAAGGAACTAAAATTAAGATGAAAAAATACTAACCAAAATTTAATGATGAGAAAAGAGGGCTTGGAATATCTGATAATCACAGGACATATTGAGGGCAAGAGGGTTAAAGGAAAACTTACCTTAAGAGCTTTTGTAAATGTTTAACAGAACAGGGTTTATGGGAGATAGCAAAAAAACAAGCTTTACTAAAAATGACAGAAAATTGTGGAGAGTTATGATTGCCAAAATCCTGAAGGGACATTGCACATAGATTAAGAACATCATAAAATAGACTTGCAGAGGAAAGAGGGTCATTGCGGCACTGTGAGTACTGCAGCAGTAGATCAAGATAGCCTGATGAAGATCATTCTTCTTCAGGACGGTTTTGAATTCAGTGTTTTACTTCTAGACTAGCTGCCAACTAAGGCAGGAAATCCCAGTTTGTTCTGCTATCTAACCCATAGCTGGAAGAAAAAAAAATTCATAACTTCTCCAAGGGCATAAGTGGAAAATGAATTAAACAGAGTAGGCTAGAATTTGAACTCAGCATGCTGATTCCACTTTAGGTTAGTCTCTCGTCCAGCTCACATTCTTTCCCAGTATTTTGAACAGATGTAGAGGTTTATCCCTTGTTTCTTGTATAGGATTGGGTTTCTGGTCCCTTCTAAATTCTACTTCAACTCTATACTCCTAACGTCTCCATCTGGACACTCAAATTTAATTCACTAATTAAATCTTGACCTCTTCATGTTTAGAATTACCTGTCTATTTTTCCTTTATCGTGCCCTTTTTTACATGAATACAACTCCACACAGTAATACTCTACCTTGGATGGCTCTTGGGCCTTGTGTTAGTTGAACACTACTAAAACAAAAGAAGAAAAGTAAACCATTACGTTACCTACACATTGAGAGGGGTGCAGAAAAATTATTTTTTTTCATAATGATTTCTTTTTTATTCCTCTACAAAAGGGACACAAGTTTGTTTTTTTTAATTTCTGATATTTTCTGTCGGCTAATGGCTGTTAAATGACAGTCTGAGAGTTCCAATAAAAAGAAACTGAAATTAAGATCAAGTACTGATAACATTTCCTGTGTTAAATATTTTTCTATTTGGTGACTTACAGAGATGTTCTCCAACATAACACCCCATGGTTCGGCAGATGATGATGTTATGCATGAATTTAATAATGATCAACAATGCAAAAGCATTTCAAGAATTTTAATATTTTATATTCAATTTTACACACAAGTAGGAAATGAATTTCATTTTTAATTTCCTCAAACTCTCAAAGGAGTGGATCTTAAGTGCTTATTGTGTTTGAAGCTGAAATAATAATTTGAAAATGGCTTGTAACAAGATCTACAAAACTAACACATTTTTCAAATTAGAATGGATCTATTGAATTTCAAAAACACTTGGAGAAATATTAAAATCTGAATATGACATTGATAATTAAACATACACCATTTTTATTTGATAGGAACAATCTTATTCATTTTTCTCTGAATGTTTGACTGGTTTGTTATTTTTTATGACTTATCAACCCTTTGTTGGACATTTAAGCTGAAACATATTTTGAATTGTTAGAATAATTTGTTTTGTTTTTTGCAAGTCAATATTTCATTAACCATTATTTGGGAGATAACAATGATTTTCCCAGATACAAGTCTTACTATTTGACTGATAGCTGACGAGAGAAGAGGTGGATTCATACCTTTTCCAAGGGTATTTGTGTGTAAATGCTTTTTCTCAGATATACATAAAACAAAATTATTTTATTACCAAATCAACTATGTATTCAAGTCTCAATTATGTGCAAAAGTTTCCAGCACTTTCTTTTGTAAGAACTAGAGACAAGATACATTGTACTTAAGAAAAACTGACTTGTAACTTATAATACCTCAAAGACCAAGCTAGTATCGTTTCGTTATCACTAATCGGATCCTGAGTTTTCTCCAGTTTTAATGGACGATTGCTCTATGCTCCATGAGCCTCCATGTTTTGAATGTTTACTGGAATTCAAGTTCACTCCAGACCTAAAGTGGAACTCACATACAGAGTGTCTCTCAAAGTTGACATCATTTTGTAGTCAATACTCTCTCAAATGATTTCAAATTTTCACAAAATATGTAAAAACTAAGATTCACTAGAATGTTGTTCACTTGAAATGAAAAGGTATTTTATATGTTAGAATTGGCTCAAACACAGTCAAACAAGAATGTGCAGTATGCATTTTCAAGAAAATTCAAGGAAAATTCACCAACTGGATAGCAGATTTGGTCATGGCACAAAAAATTCAAAGAGGAAGGTTGTCTGGATGACCACCAGTATCGTAAGATATTGTCAATCAGGTTCAGGAAATATTTGTGCAAAGCCCTAGTAAGTCTGTAAGAAGAGCATCTATGGAAACCCAGATTACTTGTACAACACTTTGGTGCTGGAGAATGTTAAAGTGTGTTTGGCAGGAGCTGGACTACCAACTTGTGTCATGTCAGGGTTGGTATGCATATTGAACATTTGTGAAGATTTGTGAAATCGGTTATAAAATCTACATTCCTTTGAATATCTTGTTTGAATTTAAATATATATAAATATTTTATAGTTCAACATGAAGACTACTTAATTTTGATTGTCTGGGACATGGAGTTACTTGTATATTCACATTTTAAAACATGCCAATTTGTATATGATCTCTTGCTAAAGATGCAAGGAAAAAGGTTGGTTCATTCTATCTTATAGTACCTGAATTCTGTTACAAGAGTCAGACTAGACCTAAAAATGGAGTATTGCTTTCATGTTTGACATTGAGCTGCTCAGTTTTCATTTTGCAACCTTGATAGATGTGGTCTTGTGGGGTAAGATTTATTCTTCCCTCTGCTGACTCTTTCCCACCAACATAACATTGCAAACCTTTTACAGCACTGTCACTATTTTCTTGGAAAATGTTGACATTAGCCCCATTCTCGAGTTCCACCAGTTCAGACCTTTACAGGTAAGACATGTCACACTTCATCCATTTCTAATAACCACAGATTCAGTTTATTTTACAACTGATAATTAGTCCTTTCTTACTACTTTTCTTCACTACCATTACTATTCCTGCAGTTTTCTTTCTCTCTGCAATCAACTATGTGTCATGATAGACATGTTGTTAAGATGCCACCAATAATAAATTCAAGTTGGACTTCTAGTTCTCTTCAGATTAGTTCCCTGTAAAGGTTGCATAAATCTGATGAGAAGATGTAGCCCTTTCTTATGCCCCCCCAACTTCTTTTTTAGTGTACTTACTCAATGCATTTCCCTTCATAATATGGCAAATCTGCTAGTAATATAAGTTCTGGATTATTCTATCTTTCCCAAATTAATCAAGTTTTCCATGCAGTTTAGATAGGTCTTTGGTTCATACATTACAAAATGCCTTTGCACAATTCATGAAACATTGCTTTTAATAGTATAATTATAATAAAATGCAGTAGTAATAGGATGACACTAAGTATAAGCTAAAAATTAATAATAACCAACAATGCTTTATTTAAGGACTTCAAAGATAATTAATTTAAGAAGGTAATATAAAAGATTCTATATAAAATTGGATACATTTTTGTGTAACTGGTTGCACACAGTTCATCTCAGTCAAGATGCATTCAATGAAACAAAAGACACTTAAAGGTGCTTTATTTTCACAGCCATGCAGAAGATGAAGAACAGAAAAATAATTGGGAATGGATGGAACAATTGGGGAAAAGCTGACTGGTCACAATCAACACTTTGAAAACTAAACTACTGATGTTCCATCATCTCTTAGCAGAACCTTAATTTGTATCTATTGTTATGAATAAGTGTTTTCCCAGAAAGGCCACGTGACTTGAGCACCTATTCGGACCTAAGCTCAAATCATTCCTCAAGTGGAACTTGTACATTCAATGCATTGCCAAAGATACTTGAAAAATGGTTGGCTCCCTGTAACACTCCAGTAAATATCTATGATATCCTCAACCTTTTACAGGAGCCAGAGCAGGAAGGAAATGAAGTACTGCTGCCATATATGGGCAGAAGCTGCCCAGTCGTCACTCTCCAGTCTTGACAGAGTCCAAAAGCATCTACATGACTTTGTGGGTGATGAATTATCTTCCACCAAACAAACCCTTTCCCACAGATGAAACATTGCAAGCCTCTCACTGCTCTTTCGTTATTTCCATGCATGGAAAATGTTTGGCTGAAATACAATACTTAGTTCCACCAGTTGTAACCATCACTGCTATGACCTGCTGTGATCTTCACGGCTAAGACCTGCTATGACATGCATATTACAGCAAACCACCCTCATTCCATTGGCGAGATGTAAGTTATTCTCAATTATCATCTTCCCTAGGAACTGCTACTTTCTGGAACCGATTCACAAGAGGATACTGCCCCCACCCCACCCCCGTACCAATCACTACAACTTAACCTGTTCAAGTCTCGGTTTAACCATTATATTCCCCACATATCTGCATAAACTGTACCTCTTACTTCTTAATCTGTAACCTGGAGTGGCTCTTGGGCCTTGTACAGGGTGAACATTAAGCTATATAAACAGTTGTTGCAATATGAATTTACATCTGGAGTGAATAGAAATGAACTTATAAACACATCTTTTTCACTATTTTTCATCCAATACAAGGCCTAAGTGCCACTCAACATAGAGTATTACTAAATGGGGATATCGCAAGGGCATATATGGTGGGGAGCAAGGATTAAATATTATGAGGATATGAAGGATAGATAACTGTTGACCCTTGACTTGAAGAGATAATATTAGAATTTTTACTACTCGACCAGTATATATTAAGTGGAGTCAATTTCTGTTCTGGGGAACTAATTGTAATAACAAATGAATTATTGTAATTACTAATCATATGGCAGTTAAGAATAAATTTGGCATATACTAACAAACCAAGTTTCTGCATGGCAATGGCAGCATACACAGAGGCTTAAAGGGAAGATGTTGTTGTCACCTATGACAATTGAATGCTCCATACAGCAAGAACAACACAGGAAGAAATTTGGAAACTCAGTTCGTTTGCTCTACTCCACCCACCATAGTTGCCTGACATTATACCAATAGATTTATTATCTTTTTTTGATTGTTGTAAAATGCTTTGATAGGGAAAATTTTCTCTGACGAAAACCAGATTCAAGAGTTCATTGAAAACATCAAAACCTGCAGAATTTTACTCAAAAAGTAATGAAGAGCTGCCTGACAAGTGGCAACAAGTGATGGCAAATAATGTTTTATTTGGACAAAAACAGTTAGAAAATAGATCTGAATAAATCAATGTAAGATTAGTTGCAAAATTTAGACAAAAACAATGCCAGTGAGAGAGAGAAAGACAGATGAGATGTCATGATAAAAACAAAGATATGGAAATAGATCTGAATAAATTAATCTAAAATATTAACAACACTTCATTGGAGAAATTTAATCAAAAAAAGGCCAGAGGGTAGAACAGATGCAATGTCATGATAAAAACAGCAAAGATACAGAAATGAGTTTGAATAAATCAATGTATAATAGTAAAAAGCTTTCTCATAAATATAGGAGAGAAAATGCATCTATAATTTCCTGTTTATATTTTTTATGATATTTTACACTTTACAATTTGAATCACGAAGAATGGAGGTTTTTAATTGGAGTAATGTAAACACACATATGAAAAGAAAAGAAAGTCATCCAATTTATGATTTTACTGCTTACACACTAGCTCCTTAAAAATAACTTTATTTTATACAATACTAGCAGCATGGCCCGGCGTTGCCCGGGCTTGATTAAAAAATCGTACGACTCATACAGCAATCGCTATCACTTGACTTAAAATACTTTTGCCCTTCCTTGCCTTTAAAGGAGTGCCCTTCGCCATGCTGATGTTGCTACATGCCTTACTTCTTGCCTATCTCACACTGCAAATTTTTTCTAAGCTCTATACTAAACATTAAATCTGTTACGAAAAATGAACTAAACAAAATGAACACAGAACGATCAGCTTTAAAAAAGGACTCATAACTGGGAAAACTGAATGAAAAAAGAATGTTAACAACAAATACTTTTTCACACCCAACCCAGTTCTGCGGAATCAGAATCAACGTTGAGTTTATGCAAACGAATGAGCCAACTGGAGTAAAGTGCCATGCAGATTTAAATTTTTCCCACTTGTGACGAATGCAGCTATCGATTATTTTTGCATGCTAGCATGCTAGTTAACATTTGTGTCAGTCAGCTGTTGGCTCTCACGCTGGCCAATAGAATCTTCCTGCCTATTTGTGGCAGCCAGCTACAGGCTCTCACTATGGTCAGTAGAAAATGGCTGCAAACTACATGAAAACTGCCGTAGAAGCATGAAAAAATTGATTATTTCCACTATCGATGGGAGTTGGGAAATGCAACGTTGGTCATGGCCTTCCCGCTAACTTACAGCATGTGCATGTAAATTTTGGTGCAAATCCGTCGAAAATTGCGGCCGTGCATTCGTTACACTTACACACATATGCTGTCTTTTATAGATAGAGATCATTTTAGTCACATAAAACCATAAAGAAAAATTAAACACAGTTCAAATAAAAAAAAAAGTCTTTAAACATTTTTATCTAAATGTTATTTTTGGAAATCCCTTAAATATGTGAAAACCATTTGTTTATTCCAACCCCAATACTTACACACACACACACACACACATATATTATATTATATTATATTATATATATATATATAAACATAGTCCAATGAAGTCTTAAAGGACAAAACCTGTCACACATAAATCTTTTCCACTCTGTCATACATCATCTGTCTATATTCTGAGATGAGGTGTTTTAAGTATTTATACTATTTACATCATTTGGACTTTGTACTCATCTTTATTGTCATATGATGTTTCAGCAATTGTACACAATATTCATTAAATAATATAGACAAATTTTGTCTATTTATTTTAAGTAGATTCCTTTCATATTGTCTGATAAGCTTAATCACATTATCGTTGAAAGACGAAAGGAAAACACCATATTGATACATGTTTAAATCCAATCTAAGCTTTCGGCTTACATAAGCCATTATCAAAGATGACAATTTCAATAAATCAAACAAAAGACAGATGAAACTACAATAATAGTCCACCCTTGTTGCTTGAATAAGCTCTAAGTAACGACAAACTTGTATTTACGAATCAAGGAAGCGAAAATCACGTTGCAGCTTGTGACATCACACATGACCACGCGAGAGTGAAAAACAAGAAGTATTAAGTATGGGAAGCCGTTGGTATAAACCAATGGCTTCTGTTATAAATTATAGGCATTTAAAAATATTTGTGGAGATTTCATAGTTTATTTTGCTCAGGTTAAGATTCAACTGTTTTATGTATAGAGCTTCAAGGATTTTTAATTTTTGTTTATTGTTTTCATGTTTAAGTACAATTGTGTTGTCAACAAGGATTTTCCGGAATTAAGTACGCGGGCAGGCATGTTGTTTTAAATGTCTAAAAATGTTAGAGTTATCATTAAAATATAGTATTAAGCACCGTAAAAGTGAGTTTGTGGTGTGACAAATGTAAATATTATTTAATCCATTGGAGATACAATCTCCCAAAGGGCACTTGAATTTGTAAACTATGTTGTTTTTTTTCAAATCGCTAACGGGGAGTGGGGAAGAATCATTGCAAATAGTATTATACCAGATTTAGTGTAGTATATGATTAACCTAAATTTTTTGCTAGGATCTGTTGTAGTTATATTAGTATTTACTAGTTTTTTTAGTATATTTTTGTCTTGTTTATAACTAGTATCAAACATGTATGGTGTTTTCCTTTCGTCTTTCAATGATAATGTGATTAAGCTTATCAGACAATTTGAAAGGAACCTACTTAAAATAAATAGACAAAACTTGTCTATATTATTTAATGAAACATGCACTAATGAAAAATTGCTGCTGAAATATACACAATATATATATATATATATATATATATATATATATATAGGACAAAAGGAAAAGTTCTTTACCAATGCATTTTGTCTCCTGAGAAACTTTATCAAGGTAAATGTAGGAATTTTATGTGAAAATATGCTTTTCAAATATCTCCTTTCCTATAAGAAATACATCTTTCCCAAACCAACATCCATGACCATAAAAATTTAAAAAATTACAAGGAAACGGGTAACTTAAAACCTTTAGATATTTCAAATAAATTAATACATAAATAATTTATAAAATTAAAATCAAATAATAATTAAAAAATCTCTGTAGAATTTGGAAACAAAGGCAAATTCCTATTTCAGAAACTTAGCTTGTCTTTTTATATTGACAGAAATTCACTGATTCGACACTTTTTTTAACAACTCTCAGATTCTTTATTATAACGTTTCTTTTTTTGTTTCCTGCTATGGATCATTCTAAAATAAAATATTAAATGTGACAAGTTGGTTAAGGATATGAAGAATTTGCTCTCCCACCAGGGTTCCTTAACATGAACTGAGAGACTGGTTAGAAATCTGGTTCAGTAATGACATCTGTTTGAAGAAAAAATTGACAAAGGTACTGGAGATAGTTGAAGTCACCATCACCTTGTTATAGTAATGAAAAAATCTTTCTTGAAAGAAGTGAGTTTGTACAGGTCAAACCTTTATTCATTGATCATATACTGACTCTCGGGATTTCCATCTATCAAGCACAACTAGAAAGAGCCCTGCTTAATCTCCAGCAGGTTTACAAGATGCATATTATGCTGCCAAAGGCAGTTTGGGGATATTGCAAAAAAAAAGTTTGGATGTATTGCAGTTACTGCTTAAAGTGGATGATGACACTTGACAATAACAGCAACCACTGGGAAAGGATAGCGAAGATAGCCTTTATGGCGTTGAGAAGTGTGCACTTGAATGACAATAAAACCTCGTCTCCTATTATTTGTTCATAGTATCTATCACTTCTGTATCAATTCATATATTCTATCACTTTTATATGCTTTTTACCACTTTTATATGTCTCCTATTACTTCTAAATAATCTAAAAGTTCTCCATGACGTCTATCACCTATCCATGCCTTTTATCACTTCTCTATGCTTTCTCTCACTATCTGTCTATATCTCTGAGATAAGGTATTATAATTATTTACATTATTTCGACTGTTATCCTCATCTTCATTGTCACAATGTTTTGGCATGGCCTAGTGGATAAAGAGGGTTAGATCCAGTGACTAGACCCAAAAAGTTGTGAGTTCATTACCAGGTGACAGCAGTGGTGAACCAAAAACTTGGAGGGTTGAGTTAAAGGGACTTCCAGAAGAGGCATGGCACATGGAACTGAAATAATCTGCCCCGGTGGATGATTTAAGGAGATCGGTTTGAAATTCCTGTTGTGTGAAGAGAGCCAGAGCGTACAACAACCCTAACATTGTGAATATGGCAATGAAGATGAGGATAACAGTCTGAATAATGTAAATTATGTAAGTTTTCTCTTACTTTTACATGCATTATATCTTTCCTACAGTACTTCTGCATGTCTTTTAGCACTTCATATATTCTATCTATATGCCTTTTACCAGTTGTCTATACTTTCTATTACTTTTACATACTGTTGTAACCTAGGGAAGGTTACTGAATAGAATAATCAAACAAAGGTCGGTAATGAACAATAATACTTAGGACAAGAACAGCGCATATAAGATTTGCCAGCAGCGCATAGAAGTAGTTGTCAACTGCTAGAAGTGAGTCAAGTGAATTCCACAAGGAATCTCCAACTGCAGACCAACATACAGTATTTACTACTGTATTTATGTGAATGGGGACATACCCATTATCGTTCATGGATATGCTGCAACACATACCTTCTATCACTTCTACATAACTTCTATAAGATCTTCATGCTTTCTGTCACTTGTGCATGACTTCTATCACTTCTACAGGCTTACTTGCACTTCTATATGCATTCTATCACTTGTCCAAGCCTTGCAACACTTCTCAACACCCTCTGTCACTTTTACATGCATTCTATCACTTCTACAGACCTTCTATCACTTTAAAATCATATTGTGAAAGCTGACTGGAGTATATACAAATGTAAAATGTATTTCTGTGCTTAATAGCCATTGTGACAGTTCTGATTTGAATGACATGCCAGAAGGTAATGCATGAACTGGAATATATCTCTCAACTGATCAATTTATTACTTTAAAAGGCAGAGTAAAAAATCGGAGGAAAATATTTCCTCCCATGGAATTTAGGGGAGGTAAATGAGTGGCTGCTGTGCATTTGTGTAGAATGAGACTATCTATCATTGAATGACATTTTAAAATTAAATGTAGATAAAAAATATTGCTAGACAATCTCTTCAGAGATGAAGATGAGATTTGAAGTGACAGAAGTGTGGTTCTACCAATAAATACTGAGAATACTATGGACAAAACATGTGAACAATGAGGAAGTTTTAATGAAGAAAAGAAGCAAAATGATACTTATAGTTACAATTAAAGAGCAACAATTGAAATCTCTGGGTAACATAATGAGGAAAGAGAGACAAGAGAATTTAGCACTCACTGGACATACTTAAGGTAAAACAAGGAGGGGAAAAGGTCAATAACCTATTTAACAAATTTGTGTGGATGGATGCAAGAACAGGTAAAAATAGGGGTCAGTAAAGACCCAAAAGTTACAACTGACAGAAGTTGTGGAGAGTCATGATCTATGCCTTTAAAGGACATAGAACATAAATAAAAATGCTATTATAAGTCTGTACAATCAACATAGATATCCATAAAAAACTCTCTATCTATTTATCTATCTCAGTTCATACCTATCTATCTATCTATCTAATCTCTTCATATCAAAAAGGGATGGTGAAGAGTCAAAATTATAAATTTATTTATGGCTCACAAAAGACTGGAAGTTGTGGAATGCCAAGATCATATTCTGAATCGACATAGCACCTAAAAATCCTATGTTCGTATGATCTTTTTCTTTATGGTGAAACAAGGACAAAGGGAAAAGGTGATGAGCTAAATGTTACTTAGAAGAACAAAAGACAGGTAATTATGGAGAGACATGATCACCCACATTTTGAACGGACATGGCATCTAAAAGATGATGTGTTTGTATGTTCTTTCTTTTTTATGGTAGAATAAGGGTATTGTGGGATGGTGAAGGGCCAAAAGTTACTTAGAGCAAAAAAAGACTGGAAAGTGTGGAGAGCCATGATCATCAATGTCTTGAAGAGACACAGCACACAAAAACATCTTGAAAATAGAAAAGAATAAAACGATATGAGAAACAGTAAATACTCAGATGCCAAACTAATTCATGCTATTTGAACTTACGACTGATATAATGTTTTCTTTGAGACTGTGTATCACCACAAACAATGCATTATATTCTTTCACTCCTTTTTTCAAGACCTAATAAAGAGACCCCTACATTTAATGTTCGTCTGAAACACTTTATATTCCAAGCTTTTCTTCCTAATCATACCCTATGCACTGGCTTACCACAACACCTGCTTATTATTTTCTTCAGGAAGACCTTCACTCTGTTCTTTGTTCCCTGCTCTTTGCCTTCTGGCCGTCAGGAATTGATCAGCCGCAATAGCTTTTTACCAGTTCTTTTTATCTCTTAAACCCGCTTCTCCACAAGACATTTTTCTTCTCCCTAATAATCTCCGTCTTTAATTTTGTCACCAAAACAGTAACACATCTTGTTAGAGTAGACCTTATTAAGACATTTTTTTAAATTTTCTTTCATGCTTTGGTCAAATGTTTCTTTGAAATCTGATCTCCCATCTATTTACTACAAGACTAACTATCACCTTCGTTATTTTCCCCAAATCTAATTCTATGACAGTACCTGAGATTTCTTTTGTACCAATACCTGCTTCAGGCAATTATCCAGAAATAGAGCTACTTTGGATTGCAGATTAAAAAAAAAAATAACAAAAATATCACTGTATCAACCATTATCTTTGGCACAAGAATTACTGAAGAAATATTTCATAAATGAAGAGAAATATTTTGTTTACTGGTAATATGATAGTGTCATACAAAATTATGTATAAATAATGCAAATGCTTATTTATGGTAATGGTGAGAGTAGCCGTTTCCATATAGAAAACATTTGGCATTCATTATCCAAGCACTTATCATTCTCAAGTCCATTAGCTGTTATTTCTCTTTCTAGTAATCCTAACTTTTAGTTTAATGTAGTGTAGAAAGTCAACATCTTGGTTATATCATTATTTTCCTTTCTAGTTGCATGTGCAACCAATATTTTGTTGTTGCTGTTGGAAGTCTTCAAGTGATGTGGTTTCTGTTATTTGGTAAAGCTCTTTATGATTATGTAGCTCCAGTCTATAGGGTCTAAGGAAGGATTGTCTGCTTTAAGAACTAAAGGATTCATTCACTTGAAACCGTTTTTAATTCTTGGTCTGAGAAAATAGTTGTATATAGATGATAGTTTAGACATTTTTGAAGAGAATAGAAAATAAGAGAAAGAAATCAAATCTGGTAGGCAAATTAATGAAACTTTTCCAATACCATTTTGTTTTTTTTTTGTTGTTTTAGAGGAAAGTTTCTCTTCTTTGCTTCATAGGAAAAACCTGAATCTTGATTATATTATTATTATGAAATTAGACATTTATTGACCAAACACTTAGAATTATGATTGGTTGAAATTTATACAATCCTTCTATTAAAAGAGCTTTTCAAGAAAATAGACTCTACAAGTCCATTAACTATTATTGCTCTTTTTATTAATCCTAACTTTTAGTTCAAAGGAGTGTGGAAAGTCAGCATAAGTTTTTCAAGTCCGTTGTTATCACATTTTCTGGTGCTGATGGGATCTTTTGTTTAAGGGCGTGTGAAAAGTCAACATCTTGGTTATATCATTATTTTCCATTCTAGTTACATATGCTACCAATGATTTGTTGTAGCTGTTGGAAGTCTTCAAGTGATGTTGTTTTCCTTATTTGGTAAAGTTCTTTGTGATTCTGTAGTGCCAATAAGAGAAAGAAATAGATATGGCGGCAAAACACCATTTTTGGTCTGATCACACTCTTGAAAAGACAAAGTATAGCAGGAGGAGTCAGGTAGTTTCTGGAGTGTTACGAGGACTTGAACTTTTTTTTCCAGCATCTTTATAGGTGGGTTGTATATATGAGTTCTAATTGCAGTCTGGATTGATTTTGAATCCCAATAGATGTTCAAAGTTGTTTCACTTGAGGAACTTAAAAATAAAGACATTTTTTCATGAACATCAAAATCTGAAAGTGCATGTGAAAGTGAAAGATGCTTTGCAAAAGCTAATCAAAGTATTAAGAAACAGGAAAATTTCATGAGGAACAAAGAAAAGAGTACTGGACTGTTATGTAATATTGATCCTCCTATACGCCTGTGAACATGGGACAATTTCCTTACAGATAAAGAAGATACATGAAGCAACAGAAATGTGGTTCTACAGAAAAATGCTTTGAATACCATGGACTGAACATGTGAGCAACAACAAAGTTTTAAAGAAAATGGAAACAAAATGGATACTACTAGTTAGAATCAGAAAGAGAGAACTGAGAATTTCTAGGGCACATAATGAGAAAAGACGGCTTAGAAAATTTGACACTTATGAAACATATTGACAGCAAGAAAGACAAAGGGAAGCACTGAATAACAGACTTAATCAATTTGTGTAAATGGTTGGCATAACAGGGATTACAAAAACAAAATTTTACTAAAAGCTACAAAGAACAGGAAGTTGTGGAGAGCCATGATCACCCATGTACAGAAGTGACACAGCACAAAGAAGAAAGAGCTTGTGTACATAGTTGGCAGAACAGCGGTTAGGACAAACTTTACTAAGCACTAAAATGGACAGGAAATTGTGGAGAGACATAAACGCCCACACCCTGAAGGAACACAGCATATAGAAGAAGAAAAAGAATGAGATTGTGTAAATATTTGGCAAAATAGGGATTATGAGAGACAGCAAAAGAAAAATTTTGCTAAGAGCTACAAAAGAGAGGAAATTGTGGAGAGCCATGAGAGTGCATGTCATGAAGGGACATGGCAAATAGAAGTAGAAGGAGCTTAAATAAATGGGTAACAGAACAGGATTATGACAACTGCAAAAACAAAACCTTACTAAGAGCTAGAAATAACAAGATATTGTGGGGAGCCATGATCACTCATGCCCTGAAGGGATATAGAAAAAGAAGAATGAGTTTGTGGGAATTGTTGGCAGAACAAGGATTAGGTGAGATAGCCAAAACTATCCTTTCCTATGACTTATAAAGGACAGGAAGGTGTGGAGATCCACAATCATCCATGTCCTGAAGAAAAAGAAGAACTTGAACTGACTTCCGATGTTATTTGGTGCAAGTTGCATCAACTGATCAAGGTATTAAATTATAAAATTTGTTTTTCTAATTTTATTTTCCATAAAAAATTTGGATATTTACAGAAGCGGCTAAAAATCGTGCAGTCTTCTGAAAAATATTTATGGGACTAGAGCAATAGAATACAAGATTTCTTCAGTGAAATCTCAGAAGAGATTACTTAACAGTGAAATAAATCTCCAACTTTATAAGCTTAAAATCAAACGAGAAAAGCAAATCCAATTTGCTTGACATCAAAACAGATCAAAATCAAGCCAAAAAATCTGTATTGAAAACACTGACGCTATAAAAATATCAGCTGAGTTTTTTTAAGAGCCATCAAACAGTTTGAAAGTCGGAAATGAGTCAGTGTCCTTATTTCAGCAGTTATTTAAACTGCTATCCCCATCCTTGTTGTTTTTATCAAAATACTTTGGTTGATATATTCTTTGGTCTTCCTTGGGTGTACATTTTATCTAGTTGTTTTTTTTTATTATTAATAGAAAATGACTAGATTGATTCTGTCTGCTTGAAATTAATGTTTAAAACCAGAACAAATGGCAAAAAGAAAGAATTCTATATTAGAGTCTGTATACATCTGTCAAAGTTTTGCATAACTTAAACTGTATAAAATATTCTTGAAAGTTGGTTCAGTGTGTCATGCAAGACATTTTTTCTTACCAGAATCTATCCTACGCATTTGTCCTTGCTTTGAATATTGCTGCTACATCTGGTCTGATGAATCTGCTATGAATTTAAAGATTCTTGATAAAATCCAAAGAAGAATCTGCAATGTTATTGATCCTGAACTGGTATTTCAGCTTCAGTCACTTTTGCACCGTTTGTAATGAAGCTTCCCTGTGACTTTTCTGTAAATACTTTCATGGTAATTGTTCTGATGAACTTTCTTTTATGGGGTTATGGGGACTAGTCAGGACTTGAAAGAGACTTTGGGTTATGATGACAGATGTAGTAAGTATGATAAGTAAAAATGTGTTGTTTTGGTGTAAGGAATACTGTGCTATTTTTGGGTCTGTAATTGTGGCTAGCCAAGTTTAATTAGAAGAAAACCAGCCTTCCCCATCCCCCTCTTATGTTCTTGTGGCACATTTTCGTAAATATTATTTTCCTCTATGGTCTGAGAATTCTTGCAAATAAGATATTCTAAAAAATGTTAAATTCAATATAAAACACTCTCTACTGTCCACCTGATTACTCACTTTTCTTTCTGTTCCTACTTCTTCCACACCCTGTAACCCCTTGTGTTTTAGTGTCACTACTGCCTTGCTTAGGGGGATTCTGATTAAAAAAATAATAATAAACAGAAAAATAAATAAATAAATAGTTGTTTGAAAAGTTTAATTATTATCTTTTATTACAAATTATAATAAACTGTTTTATTGCTCCTCCCACTCCGTGTTCTGTCATCCATTTAGTCAAGATCATTAATTAGATTACTTTCCGTTTCCCTCTTGACTTCAATATATCCAGTGAGCATTACATTTTCCAAGCCTTCTTTCCTCATTATGCATCTAAGTAATTTCAACTCATTTTAAGTATAATTTACATTTTTTTATCATTTTTCATGAAAATATCTGAGAATCAGGTTCAAATTCTAGGCAAGCTCACATTTGTATAATTACTCTTCGGAAAGGTCTGAATCTACGGTGGAGTAATGGATAGCGGCTTGGATTGCGGAATCAGAGAGCCGAGTTTGAATTCCAGTCAAATCCATTACATTCACTTACATGCTAATACCCTTGGGAAAGGTATGAGTCATCTTCTTTTCCCCCTAGCTATGGGTAAATAGCAGGATAGACTGGGTTCTATCACCTTGGATGGCAAGTGGTCCACTGCAGAAAGAAATGGCAACCTACTGTGGGACAAATCTTCCTTGTCAGTCATGTATCGAAAGATACATGATCGCCTAAGCATGTATCACACATGGCACATAACTGACTGACTTTATGGCTCAAATAGTAGGGCAGAATGGGTTCTTTAGCCCTGTTTGGCAACCAGTCTAGAAAAAGGACAACTCTGAATTTGAAACTGGAGCTTGTAACTCCATCCTGTGAAAAACGTATTTGCTATGGATATTTTAGTAGTAACACAGTGTGCCGGGGCTGTGGCCCTATGCTCTCCAGTTTGAGAGAGAAAGAAAGATGTGGCAGATGCGAATTTTGTCTGCATAAACATACACTGCATATAGACCCTTTCTGATAGTATTTTTTGATTACTCTTTTTGCCTTGAGACAGAATTTGTTTTTTTTAATGAAAAATATTACTTTTTTTCCCTTGAGGTTTTTATACTATAAATGTCAATGTATGATGCCCTTTCAGCAAAATATTTTATCATCTACTCAAGGACAATAATTGGTTTCACTGTGTTCATCATAATCGATGAATTGTCTTGAATCACAACCTTATTCCCTAACAGGACAAAATCATTTCTCACAAGGCATTTCATCAGCCACTCCCAAATGTTAAAAAAGCATACAGTTACATATTGGGTTGGTGCATAATTATCAGGCGTTTTGTAGGTGAGTTATTTGTTAATAAAAATTGCTGTTTTGTTTACATTTTTTTAATAAAAGTATTATTTTATATTCAGATTATAAAAATGCATGTCAATAATCATTCACTTCAGAATAATCATTTAAAAATGTTATTGTTGAATTGTTATGTTTCTTTTTCATAATAAATATTGTTTAAAAAATGCCTGATAATTATACACCAACCCAATATAAAAGTATTTGACTGCTAGATGACTTTCCCTATATTTTCCAATTTAGATTTGAGGAGACAAATCTGACAAAGTAAACCTGACAACTCCTCTTGAATAGGACCTCCAATCAGTGATTAACTGGGGCAAGGAATGACTTGTAAATTTTAATGCCTCCAAAACAAAACTTTAATCACCATAGAGAAACTTTTCTGTTTAGCATCAGGCATGCAACACTTGACATCTTCTTGGGCTCATGTTTTCCACTGACATGAAGTGCTGTTATTATATTAAATCAATTGCTGCATCTACTGCTAGGAAAGTTGGTTCACTGTGTTATGCCAGATAATTCTTCTCATCGGAATCCCTCTTGCACATTTATAAATCTACCATTTGTCCATTCTTTGAATACTGCTGCCATATCTGGTGTGGTACTCCTACAGTATATCTTGAGATTCTTGACAAAATTCAAAGAAGGGTTTGTAATGTAATTGATCCTTATTTGGCATCTTTACTGTAGTCACTTTCTCACAATTATGACATGGCTTCTATCTTTTCAAGAAATATTTTCATTGCAATTGTTCTGATAAGCTGATCTCCTTAGTGCCTCAACAGCATGAATTTAAGTGTGCTACTAGATTGGCAACTAGGTCTCATTGCTTTACTGTTGAACTAGCTAGATGCAATCAGCTGTTCTATTCTAATAGTTTCTTCTCTTGCACTTCTTGCCTGTGGAACTCCATTCGAATTTCATCTTTCTCTGCCACATACAATATTCAAAAATGTAAATGCACCGTCAATCGCCATCTTCTGTTTTCCTTAATCCTTTGCTTCACTTCTCCTCACTAAAGTCTTTTCATTCTCTTTCATCTCTTGAACCTCCTCCCCGTGTCCTAGTGGCTTCATTACCTTGCTTGGGGGGAAGTGATTACAAAAAAGGCCATTCTCTTATCCTAGCTGTATTCTTTTTTAAACCATTCTCAGTTTGGTTTTAAATCTGTTTAGGGTTGGGTTTCTGGTTTCTTTGAAATTCTACATCAACTCTATACTTCTAATGTCTCCACTTAAACTCTGAAATTTATACTATTATTGGTTTTCTAAGTTCTTTTACTCTTTTTAAACCATTCTGAAGTTGTTTTTTAAACAACTTCAAAGTGGTTTTAAAAGTATAAGGGTAGAATAAGAGAATGGATTCTCTTAATTGTCTGTTCTAAATCTAAGAGTGTGAGTTCAATATCCAGTTAAGGCAGTGGAGAACTTGGAGAGGTCAATTAACAGGAGATAACTGATAACTGACATCTATTAAACATGGCATGTGGAACTAGAACAGTCTACCCCAGTGAGCGAAATAAAGGGTTCAGAAGAAGGCCAGAGTGTACAACGTTGTAATAAATATGGCGACAAAGATGAAGACACTAGTCCGAATAATGTAAATAGTGTCTAATTGAACATTTCTGGAAAGAATACCTATCATTCACTTTATACTCCTCCCTGGTCTTTTGAACATAAATAGAAGTTTATCCCTTGTTGCCTGTTTAAGATTGGGTTTCAAGTTCCTTCTAAATTCCACTTCAACTTTATACTTCTAACATCTCCACCTAAACTCTCAAATTTATAATGAAATCCAAAGGCATATTGAAATAGCAAAAGTATGTTTCAGGTGGTTTGTCTTGTTTGAAGATGAATTGCCTACCAAGTCTAACCCAGAGAGCAGAGTGTAAAAGATTATTTTTAAAAGAATGGACTGATATCATTTTTTATATGCTGTATCCTTGCAGGTTGCAGCAATTATGGCTTTCCACAACTTCCTGTTCCTTGTAGATATATAGGAACATTATTATTATTAATAAATAAAAAATATAAAAATAATAATAATAATAATGAATATTGTAAATAAAATAAAACAAATAACATTAAAACTTTGTTTAAAATAAATAAAGCAAAATAATAAAAGTTCTCCCAGAATGCAACAGAAACATTTCCTGCTTGAAAGAAGAGTTCATGCCAAAAGACACGGAATTCAGTCTCTTTTGCTAATGACTGTTGGAGGATCAAGACATCTATATTCTCTCCTCGGAATATTGCTTGTTATAATACGCAGTGACTTGTTTCTTTTAGGTTGGCATCCCGTTCCCACCCCTACACTGTTGAAACTGTTAGATGTAGACGTCTCTTCTACTCCAATAGCTTCATGTCTCGCACATCTCGCCTATGGAACTCCCTTCCCTATTACTGTTTCCCTGACAAATACAATCTCCAACGGTTTAAGTGTAGCATCAATCGACATCTCCAGTTGCCTTGATCTATCCACTTCCCTTCTCCACATCCTTTCACCTTTCATTCCTATCTGCTCTTGCTCCAAATCTTCTGTAACCCCCTTGCCTTGATCGACCCACTGTCTTTCTCTTTCTCCACATTCTCTCCTTTACCACTCCTATCTGCTCTTCCTCCAACCCTTCTATAACCCCTTGCGTGATAGTGGCCTCCAGCCTTGCTTGGGGTGATACGCTTAAAAAAAACAAAAAAAACATGTAACCGTAAAACACTTATGACTAAAATACACACATACCAGTACACAAAAATAAATTGTAATACTTTTCTTTTAAAAATAGTATTTTATACTCTCCTATCCAGGTTAGTGAGTAATAAATTATACCTTATGAGTTTGTGTAAGACAGAGTGAGAACATAGGGTATTGTAAACAGCTGATTAGGGCTGTGGGTTCACTCACATCATACCAGCAGGGTTACCCTTGTGTTCCTATGAGCAAAAAACATACACAGAAATAACACTCAAAGATTGTTGAACTGTAAATTAAAATCATAAAATTTATTTAATTTTGTATACTGTTTTGTGTTCACTATGAATATGGAATCTCTACTATTATTTTATTGTATCCATTTGTACTCCTGCTGGGTTCAAGCAGTTGTTAGTAAAATGCTATGGAGATTATTGATTCATAGTGAATTCTATGATCTTGTTGATATCTGTATAGGATGTGATACGCCAGTAATACCTAGGATTTTTAATTCAAAGCTAACTTAGACTGGTTGATAACCAAAGAGAGAAAGCTCAGTCTACCCTGCAGTTTAACCCACAGTTAGAGGACGTGAATGTAGCAAACTTAGTTGGAATTCAGGATTGTCTTTCTTTTACACTGGTTGCTAACAATGGATAAAAAGCTTAGTTTGCCTTCTATTTAACCCATATCTAGAGGGAGAAGAAAGAGTATTTATGCAAAAGTGAATGTAACAAACTCAACTGAAATTTAAACTAGGCTTGCCGATTCCTTGTTTTTGAAATGTGGTTTTGAATTCAGAGTTGTCCATCTTCTAGACTGGTTGCCAACCATGGATAAAAAGCCGAGTCTGCCCTGCTACTTAACCCATAGCTATAGGGAGAAAAGCAGTAAAGTTGGAATTTAAAAAATGGTTTGCAAATTTCTCATTCCGAGCTGCTACCATTACACTGCCTGTCCATACAGAAATGGAAAGAATTGAAATTGAATTAAGACTTACAAGATCTGGTTGTCCAAGAAAAATCTTAACATATGCTTTATATAAAATCAAAAGTTTCAGACACAAAGTTAAACATAAATCCAGTAAGATCTGAAGAATGCTGGAATAATTTTAACAATTTGTAGAATATTGAACTGACAAAGATAGGTGGCCCAAAAAGACACTAGTGAAGAAAACATATGAAAAGGCTTGTTTTCTTTTTGGATTGATCAAATTCTTACTGGAATACATTTATTTGTTCAGATAAAACTAAAATTTAACTTTTAGGATATAACATCTGGAGAAAATAGAACAAAGTGCATAATGTGAAAAATCTTATTGTACTATTGAATCATGATGGTGGCCATGTTATTTTATGGAGCTTCCTAAAGACAGCAGATACTAGGAAACTCACCAGGATTGAGAGGAAGATAAATTCAATAAAATAAAATATCAGCCCATACTTTCCAGAATTCTTTTACTCTCTGCTATCTAGTTTAGACTTGGTAAACACTTCATTTTCCAACAGGCCAACAACTTGAAACAGCCTTTTAGAACTAACCTCAGTATGGTTTAAGAAGAACGAGGTTTGGGTAATTGAATGAACATCTCAATTCCTTGTCCTAAATCTAATCAAACACTTGTGGTATAAATTGAAAGTTGCTGTTCATAAATAGAAGCCATTGAATCTGAATGATTTGCAATGATTCTGCAAGGAAGAATGGTCAAGAATACCAATTGTGAGATGCAGAAACATTATTGAAAGCTACAGAAGAGAACTATTAGCAGCTATATATATATATTATAATTTTTACATATGGACAAAAACAACTTACTCACTACAAAAAAAACATAGTGAGTAAGTTGTTTTTGTCCGTATATAAAAATTATAAATATAAATAATTATTACTCTACTCTTGGTATTGAGCCCACTTTTGAATTAATGCTGTGAATGTTAGAATGTATATTATTTTTGTTCTCATTACATTCATATATATATATATATATATATATATGTAATGTTTATCCTTTGTGCTGGCAAAAAAATAGTATTATTAAAAAATATTAAACACTATTTATTCATTAGATTATTTATTTACAATAATAATTTTATATTTACAACATTATAAAAACTAATACAATTAAAACTATTGCAATGCAATATTTATCATTTATAAATAAATAAATATGAAAACAATTTTTTATCCATAAATTTATAAATATTTACTAAATTATTACAATATGTGAACCAACTATAAAGAAATCCTTATTATTTAACATTATATAAAGTTTGAATTGATTGGCAATTAGCCAATGTTTTGCCAACCATTCCAATAGAAATTATTATAAATAAATAGTGTAAATAAACAATAAAAAAACAAAAAATGTTTAGATTAAGTTCTTGGACATTTTATTGCGGGAACACTAGAAAAACAAGTAGAAAAAAATAAAGAGTTCATAGGATTCATCAATGAAATTCACTTTTTGTATTTTTGAAACAGAATTTCCTCAATGTTTTTTTCAAAAACATTCATAATTAATTATCAACACATCAGTGTTTGAAAAGAAGACTGATGTTTGATAGAAAAAGAAAAGACAACTTTTAGGACTTCATACACTGAAGAGTTTTTGAAAATGCATAAAATTGTATAAAAGAAAAGTATTTGATTTCACACTATTACTTAGAATTGAACCTTGAATCTGAGAATCTGTGAAATATTTTCCGTGAAACCATTTTCAGAGACTAATTTTCAACAAGACTTCAATATAAAACAACAACTCAATTAAGATGTTTACTTATGCAATGTAAATTGTGTTTACCTGACACAGCATACAGTTTTCCATTATTCAAAGCTGCCTTGTTATCTCCAGGGATTAAAGTTTCTAACTAATGACACAGCAAACACTTACCTGAAAAGAGAAAGAAAAAAGTTTAATGAATAACATTTAGACCCCATAAAGGCATGAAATATGCAAGATTATGTCAAGATCAGAAATATTCAAGAAATGGCTGCATTTTCAAACATCAAACAAACCTCAATCTTTCAGGTTGCTATTTAAGAGAAGTATACTTATGTGACAGAAAAAGTGGTTGTAAAGTAAGCATGGTACCACAATATAAGTGAGGGGATTAAATTAGATGTTAAAAGTTGGGGAGGGCTAAATCATATGTCAAGAATTGGGGCCGGGCTAAATAAGATGTTAAAAGTAGGGGACTAAATCAGATGATAAAAGATGGGGACAGCTAAATAAAAGTTGGTGGTTAAATTAGATAAAGTTAGGGAGGACTAAATCATATGTCATAAGTGTGTTGGTAGGTGGGGCTGGGCTAAATCATATTATTCTTGGGTATGATGATAAACTATATCCGGCAGCAAGGCCAGGAGATTGGAGGTTTTGAGGAGCTTGGAACCACCTCTTCATTGCTCTTGTTCCCAAGTCCACCCTGACCCCGGGGTGGTAATACCTGTTAGGATCCCAGGTTTGGGCAAATAGTGAACCCCCAAACAAAAACAAAACACTATGAAAGTATAAAAATACCTTCTTATAGTAAAATTACCAACAATACATTTTTATTTAAAAAAATTACCAATGATATATATTTATAGTAAAATTACCAACAATATATCTTTAAAGGAAAATGACAAGCAGTATGGTTTATCTGTAGTTGTAGCCATAAAATTGTGTTCAAAATATTTAGATTTCAGTATTAAATAACCCATATAGGTGTTGATATGCTGCTAAACAAAATCAAACAATCAACATGAAATAACTCTTTCATGATATTAATCCATATAATATCCTAATCCATTAATCCATATAATATCCCAATCCATTAATCCATATAATATCCTAATCCATTAATCCATATAATATCCCAATCCATTAATCCATATAATATCCCAATCCATTAATCCATATATCCTAATCCATTAATCCATATAATATCCTAATCCATTAATCCATATAATATCCTAATCCATTAATCCATATATCCTACAATTTCTTAAATCAAACTGTATTCTAATCCATTAATCCATATAATATCCTAATCCATTAATCCATATAATATCCTAATCCATTAATCCATATAATATCCTAATCCATTAATCCATATATCCTACAATTTCTTAAATCAAACTGTATTCAAAAATATAACTTCAACAAAACTACAATATAAACCACACACATTACTGTCTCTAGTAATTATGTCCACACAAACTTGTATATGCCCAAAAGCCGAGTATCATCTACCATTTATTCAATTGTGAAAGCAGAATAACATATATCATATTTTTATTACTTCAAAGCTCCCAAGAAAGTTCAATTTCAGCATTAAATGACCCATGAGGAGTTGATATGTCGTTAAACAAACAAATCAATCAACCAATCAATCTAAATCATAAGTCATATATCTGTGTGGGGGTGTTCAGAGGCGGTGCTAAGTAAGATGCTAAAAGATGGGGACAGCTAAATCAGGAAAAACTTGAGGAGGGCTAAAACATATGTCAAGGGTGGTGAAGGTTAAATAAAATGTTAAAAGTTGGGGAGAGCTAAGTCACATATCATGAGTGGGGAGCTCAATCAGATGTTAAAAGAGCCCCCACTCTTTTAACATTGTCTAAATAAAAAAAAATATTTTTAAAAACAGTTTTTCTACTAATATAAAACAGTGTTCCTGCTTTTCCTCCCAAGGCCACTGTACTAATGATGAGGGATGCTGATGACAAAGGTATTCATAACTTCTGTCTGAATTTCTGGGACAAGGAGTTATCACTATTTACATTATTTATATTCAGACGACTATCTTCATTTTTATTGTTGTCATTACAGCGTTTTGGCTGTTGTGCCCTCCATGATTACTCATGTGCATATTGATCAACAGAGAATTCTTTTATTTAATCTTTTAGTGGTACCATTTCTAAACTCATTTCCTGAAGGTATTCCATATATGTTTGCAATCACTGGTGACAACTGAGAGAATGTACTAAAATTCCAACAGATAATCTGACTGAAATGCTGACATTCTGTGCACAGACAACATTCTTCCAACTAGAGTTTTCATATATACCAACAGGAAGAGGGGTTGGCTGTGGATGATCTAGCAATTAAAATACTTTCTATACATTTTCGTCTTAATGAATTGCTTTCTCTTTTAATTAAAGTAGAATTTTTTGAATCAAAATCATTACATTGAACAATTAATGTGTTATGGAAAGTTGTCTTAAAAAAGATTCCTTTTGTGTTCATATAATCTTTTATTTAAATCCCTTGAGGTTTTCCCCTATGTATTTTTTGTGATAATTATTGCAAGTGATAGAGTAAATTGCTGCTTCAAGTATTAGCCTATTATTTTGTTTTGCATTAATTAAGCCTTTTATTGTTTTAGGGATAATTGGAACAAATTCTTTTCAATTATAGTTGTAATAGAGTTGGCTTGTCAGTTTTTCCCTAAAATTGTTCTTTATATATAAAAATGTGTATATCATTTTCCCGTAGTGTATTTGATCATCTAAAAGTGCTTGCAGCTCTGTGGGTGCACAGTTAAATCTCCACAGGAGTTTTGTGCCAGCAAATATATAAATTCGGGCATTTTTCTGTCTATGTATATATGAAGTATTTTGTTTCAACAGTGAGGTGCTGAAAAGCCCTCAGTTTTATTTGGTTATCTTGGTCATTTGGTCAGAATTTGGGAAGTTGGCCGGGTTGAGAACATTTTGACACACACATTGGGTTCTTAATTCACTCATCAAAGATAGGGCACTTTTTCTATGGGGAAATCACAATTCTTCACTTGGTACACAATACAGTAGGATATTTTTGGGAGGCCAATTTTGAAAAGGATAAAAGTTCATAACAAGACCAGATGTTGCCAGAATTTATTCTAAATTAAAACTGCTAAAAATGTTAATGCAAATACTTTGGATGCAGTCCAAGTTCTCTAAAACTCCAAAGATAAAAGATATTACAAAGGAACTTATTTCAGTCATAGAACTAAATTGTTAAACATTATATAAAGGGTGTTCCAATAACTTGGACTGATTTTAAATTTGAATTAAGTTTAAGCATCTAATGATCTTTTTTCTTTCAGATTTAACAACTTTGGCAATTTCAACCATGGAAAGATTAACAATTAAACAATGTAATAAAGTTATTGAATCCTATTACGGAAATGGAAGTTCAAACAGAAATGCATTTCATACATATTGTGATTTTTGGGGTCAATATAATTGACCAACCGAGTGTGCATTTGGAAATGATGTAACATTGTTGTGCAGGGGTTCAATTCCTGCGTGTGATGATGAATAGAATTTGTTATGAAGAAAAAAAGCGTGTTGAACTGCTGTGTTATATCAGTCCTCCTATAGGATAGTGAATGCTGGACAATTTTCTCTCAAAGGAGGCTTGAGGTAGCAAAGATGTGTGTTCTGCAGAAGGATGCTGCGAATGGATAGAACGTGAGGGGCAACCCAAGATGTGGGCTACGAATTGGTAACATTAGAATCAAGCAAATACAGAAATTTGACTACCTGGGAGGTGTTATAACAGACAATGGGAAATCTAACACAGAAATCCAAAGGCACATTGGAATAGTAAAAGAAGCCTTCTAAAAGCTAAACAAAGTATTAAGAAATCAGAAAATTTCATGAGAAGCAAAGCAAAGAGTTCTGAACTTCTATATAATATCACTTCTACTATATGGCAGCAAATATTGGATGAGACTTGAAGTAACAGAT
>OZ038496.1:18637184-18719684 GCA_964036315.1 Acanthosepion esculentum | reverse complement strand
AACTTAGAAGAAATTGTTGAATTTTATTTGGCTTGTGAAATCACAGAAATAGAAAAAGAATCACAATGAAAGCCAGAATTTCAGATTATTATCGAAATGTTGTTTACACTAGAGAGTACACAAAAGGAAGACAATTAGTTATTGTGATGTAAAATACATGAATTGTGATAAAAATATCAAGGCAAAGCCTATGAGCTCAAAAATGGCAAACAAAATTTCTCTGTTGGTTATTTTAAGTCATTAAGAATTAAAACAAAATCTCACACTACTGAAACTGAAATTGATAAGAAGAAATATGTAAAAAATGTAGATATTAAATAAGGTTTCACCCACAGTAAAAACCATTAATGCAGTAAAGGAGTAATACAGCTGAAGATTGATGATCTATTTTTTTTATATATATATATGCCATATCTCTCCATTATGTTGATGATCAATGCTCTCTCCAACTTCCTGTCCTTTGTAGCTCTCAATAACTTTTGTCTTTTTGTCATCTCTCCCAAAACCAGCTCCAACACCCATTTGCACAAACTCTCTAGGTAGTTTGTGCATTGCTTTTCTCTAACCTTCTTACCTTTAATCTGTCCTGTGAAAGTCAAATTTTCCAAGCAGTCTTTCCTCATGACATGCCTTAGAAATTTCAACTATCTCTACCTAAATGTCTTTTTTGTTGCCATTGTTTCTGGAACTCTATCGTTACATACATGTTTGGTCCATGCTATTCTCAGCATCCTTCTGTAGAACTAAATTTCTATTGCTTCAAGTCTCTTCATCTGTTAAGAAATAGTCCACCTTCAATCTATCCCATGAGTATCAAATTTTCCAAGCTCTCTTTCTTCATTAGGTGCACTAGAAATTTCAACCGTCTATTCCTGATGTTAAAGTATAAGGGTCCTTTTTGTTTTCATTAGGGGTCCCCAAACTTGTAGACTATCAACTCCTTCTTGGACTACTTGATCCCTCACTGATGCCATGTAGGTACAAAAAATATCAATAATAATTATAGTGGTGGAAATAAGTATAAGACACCCCATGAAATTGTTAATAATTTTTTTTATTACTGCACAGATTCCTCTGAAAATTTGTGTATGGTAACTCGATCTGATGGTATTATTAGGTTGGTGCAAAAATAATGTTGTTTTCTCACATGAAGTTGAACGTCAAAAAACAACATTATTTTTGCACCAACCTAATAGTATACATATTCAATTTTATAATGACTTTCCACCAAAAAAAGTTATTAAGAAAAATACGTTCATAAGGGTGGAAATAAGCATAAGACAGTTTTGAAAATTTGTATTTAACAGCAAAATTGTTTACAAAAATCAATATTTACTTTAATTCCCTTTCAATTGTACTTCTTCAAAAAATCTGTTTTCAAATGATTCAATAAGTTTTCTGACAGTTTTAGATGGAATTTCATTCCAATAATGTTTAATCCAAGATTTTAAAGTTTCTCTATCTTTAAATTGACGTTTACTTTTGTATACTCTTCTTGACAAAATTCCCCACAAATTTTCTATTGGGTTTAAATCTGGAGACTTAGTGGGCCAGTCCAAAACTTCAGTATTTTTTGTTTTAAACCAATCTTTTGTGAGCTTAGAAGTTTGTATGGCTGCGTTGTCCTGTTGAAAAATGGCTTATTTGTGTCTAGACGATTCAGAAATAAGACAAGACTTTTTTCCAACACATTGATATATCGAGCAGAATTTTGTTTCCCTTCCATCACTACTAAATCAGCCTTTCCAGACACTGAAAAAGCTCCCCAAACCATGGCAGATCCTCCCCCAAATGGTCCTTTTGAAAACAGCTGCGTTTCCTTTCTTAAATCATGCCAATAACACTGGTAGCCATCAATTAAACTTTTTCTCATCAGAAAACACCACAATTTCCCATTTCTCCTTTGTCCATGTTACTTTCTTCTTTAGCCAAACTACACGCATTTTCTTGTGTTTAGCAGTTAAACAGGGGCTGTCTTCCTGTTTCAATACACAAGATTTGGCGATTCATGGAAAAGTTGACAAACTCTTCTTGGAGAGATGGGTAAATTCTGAGATTTTTGCAGATCTCTTGAGCTTGATTGTCCTTCAGAAGCTTCTCAAAAATGTTGATGTCTGGCTGCATTTGTAATTTTCAGTGGACAATCTGGATGTTGCCATATGATTCAGGATCCTTTAGATAATTTCTCACAACTGTTCGGGACCTTGACAGTTCTCTTGCAATGAAACTTATAGATTTTCCTTCCAGTTTATAGGCAGAAATTTGCCCTTTTTCATTTTCATTAAGCGGGGAGTTCCTAGGCAGTAACTGTATACAATTGTGAAATGTTTAAATAGGACTCACGTGGCTTAAAATCACGATAAGAGTCTTTTTACAATCTGCACATGCACTTATTCTTCCTTTGGCATTCTGAAGTAAACCAGATATGCAAATTTTCAAAACTGTCTTAAAATTATTTCCACCCTCGAAAACAAAGTTTAATTTTAATTTTTTTTTGGTGGAAAGTTGTTATAAAATCAAATATGTATACTAGTACCCATCGGATCTAGGTACCACACACAAATTTTCAGAGGAATTTGTGCAGTAATAAGAAAATTATTAACAATTTCATGGGATGTCTTGTACTTATTTCCACCACTGTATTTTATTTATGGGTAGAATTTCCTTTGCTCCTTTCCTTCATTATTTTTTCTTGATAAGACCCATTTTAATTTTATTTTGTAGTCTGTTTTAGAGGCACAGTGGAATAATGGAGAGCAGATTGGCTTGAGGAATCGGAGAGCTGAATTTGAATTCCAGTTGAATTCATTACATTCACTTATATGCTAATACCCTTGGGAAAGGTATGAATCCTCGTCTTCTCCCCCCAGCTATGGGTAAATAGCAGGACACACCAGGTTCTATAGCCTTGGATGGCAACTGGTCTACCGCAGAAAGAAAAGACCACCTACTGTGGAAAAAAAAAATTTGCCTGGTCAGTCATGTATCAAAAGATATATGATTGCCCAAGTGTATATCATGCATGACTGACTGAGTCTCTTTTAATTTCTACTTCCTTTCCTAGACCAGACATGCTCGTTTGAATATAAATAATAATAATAATAATAATTATAATAATGAGAAAAACTTCATAATACAGGGTGTTCATAAAGTTCATGTGCACTTTAAAAACTTTATAACTTTATTTGTATTTGCGATAGAAATAATCTGTAAAAAATGTTATGAAGTTTAATGTACCTTGATTTAAGTATAGCTAAAATAACTAATGTGATTTCAGGCATTACTGTAAATCAATTGGCAAATGTTTTCCGTGAACTGCAAAATCGTATTACCCTTTGTATTGCTAATGATGGAGGACATGTGGAAACTTAAATAAAATTTAACTAAAACCTTAAAAAAATATAGATTTACTTCTTTCTAATCCTTTTTACAAATTATTTCTATCGCAAATACAAATAAAATTATAATTTTTTTTAAAGTGCACACAAACTTTATAAACACCCAGTATATGCAGTAATAATATTAAAAATAAATTAATATACTTTTTATTAAATTAGTTGGCATCATTAATGGGAAGGATGAGTTTGATTAATAATAGTGAGGTGATAGGTATTTGGTTAGAAATTAGTGAGTTGTAAGTTAACATGCATTTTTAGGTTCAGGTTGTTCCTCTGCCTAATTAGAAATGCATTTGTCTGTTTAAACATGCTTCATCCATATATAAATTTGGGAAAGCAACTAAAATGACTCAACTACTGCACTAAGTTTACAGTATTTCTTCTTTTATGTCCTTTCAGGATGTAGGATATCATAGCTCTCCTCAACTTCCTACTCTTTGTAGCTCTTAGCTATATTTGCCTGTTCCCTATCCCTCCCACTCCCTAGGTAGGTCAGTCACTGCTTTTCTCTGTTGCTCATGCTTTCAATATGTCCTGTGAGTATCAAATTTTCCATGTCTTCTATTCTCAATATGTGCCCCAGAAATTTCAACTCTTTCTTTCTGATTCTAAGTATAATTGTCCTTTACATTCACATATTCCTTAAAACCTCCTCATGATCTGTCTATAGATTTCTCAGCATCCTGCATAAACATAGCTCTGTTGCCTGAAGTTGCCTCATCATCTGTGAGGAAAATGTCCAGCATTCACTGCCATATAGAAGAACTGATATTACATAGCAGATCAGCAATTTTGCTTTGTAATGAAATTTGTTTGCTTCTTAATACTTAGTTTAGCTTTTGGAAGGCATCTTTTACTATTCCGACGTGCCTTCAGTTTCGCCAGACAAAATATCTCAATCTCAAGTGGATAATCATGCTTTTTAAAACAATCTCTGTTAATATGCCTTGTGAGCATCAACTTTCCTAAGCCCTCTTTCCTCATTATGTGCCCTAGAAATCTCTTTCTGATTATACGTGCGTCCTTTTTGTTTCCATTTTCTCTAAAACTTAATCATTGCTTGCATGTTCAGTCTATGGTATTCTCAACATCCTTCTATAGAACCACATTTCTGTCGCTTCAAGTCTCTTTTTATCAGCAAGGAGATTGTCCAGCATTCACTGCCATATAGAAGGATTAATATTGTATAACAGTTCAGTAATCTTTTCTGTGTTACCAATTAAATTTTCCTGCTTCTTAATACTTTGCTTAGGTTTTGCAAAGTATCTTTCACTATGCCAATGTGCATTCAGATTTAATTGTTACTTTTTCTGTCCTCTACTTCCTAGATATTTAAATTTTTTCACTTCTTCAATTTTGGTATCTCCAATTTGCATTTTGGGCTGTTTTCTTTGTTGGTAATAATACACTGCTTCATTACAATTGATATTTAGTCCTTTCTTGCCACTTTCTTTTATTACCTTCTGTACCAGTTCCTCTAGTTACCTTTCTGTCGCTGCAATCAATTTTTGTACCTGCTATTCTATGCATAAATCTAAAAGGTACCACATTTGCCAGTCTGAACTGAACAATTTCTGCAAAGAAAAGACAGAGTAGCTGTACATTTTGGGTTTTCTGAAAGTGGTTTTGTTTTGGATGTCTGGATGAGATATCAAATGAGAGACTTGTCCACTAATGTGAGCATTAAATATCCAAGGTCAATAACCAAGATATAATAGAAGACATTTCTTGAAGGAGAACTCTGGTCGAACTATAATTCTTCCTCCTTAATAGAATTGCTTTCCTGTTGGTCACAATGGGAAGTAACTGAAGGAGAGTGAAGCAGGAAGTAACATAATTACCAGAACAATAAAATATTGGAAGAAGAAACAGGAGGGACAGTGGTCAGTGATTGATTATTACTGGGGAAATTAATAAAAGATGAAATTGGTTTTTCCCTTTCTAAGAGGCCTGTATTTGAATAGTCTTTGTAAAGTGTTTGAACTACTCAAAATATTATTATGATTAGCGTTCTTCAGGAAATCTATTGAGACCAATTAAATTCTTTTAATACTGAAGTTATCTGTTTCTAAGAATATTTCTGGGTTTGCTGTTCAATAGAACTTCAGTATCAGATATAGGTGTGGGAAGTTGAATTGCAGGGTTCAAATTCCAGTTTTATTTGATGCATTCATGTTTGCACAAATTCCCTTGGAAAATGTATGAACTCATTTCTGGCTTAGGGCTACATCACCTCGAAACACCTTTTCTATACAATCATCAAAGTTAAGCAATGTTGAGACTGGTCAGTACCTAGATAGGTGACCATGTGGGAATACCAGGCACTGTAGGCTTGGATGTGCAGGTGGTGTAATTGATAATCAGGGCTGGTGTTAGTGTCTCAGGTCCCCACCCACCAAAACTTCACTAAAAGGCCTCCTCCACTCTCTACTACATGTTGATTTCAAAGTTTTCTAACCTGGCTGGATGCACAAACCGTTGAAGAAAAACTGGAGAGGAAGTGCAGCACTTTTTTTTAAATTATGAAAATTGGGGAATTATTCAATTTAAATGAAAATTTCAGTACATATTCATTAATTATTTACTTTTAAAATGAACAGGGTTTTTATTTTTTTTTAAATCTGAGAAAATGTTATTCTTTTTGTAATATCCAGCATTATTTTAATGACTAAAATGTTTAAATCGCAAATTTTTACATATCCATAAAGTTTAATTGTTGATGCATCTCTGCTGAAAAATTTTTTTACAAAGATTCCAACACAACACAAATGGGATTGTCTGGAAAATTTTTCATGTGTTGAAATCTTTAAACATTTTTATTTTTTAAGTGATCATTTTCTCTGTTTTTCTTTCTAGAAATTTGGGGACTAGAAATTTTATTTTAATTACTAGCTGTGGACTTCTGGTTAGTATTACTATTAGTGGATGATCTGGGAATAAAAAAAATATTTTACTGAAATATATTACCCTCTTAATTTATTTAAAAGAACTGTTCAAAAAGAAAATTACAATTTAAAAAAATAAATGCTACTGAAATTAGCACTTCTGTCCTCCTTCCCAATAGGCATGTGGCCTCTACACAGTTGAGAGGTTCAGGGTAGTAAGCAATTATGTGTCGATTATTATAGTTGATGATTGACAATATAAGCAAAAGTACAAAAAACAGAAAAAAACACAGCTGAAACTAGCCCTTGTTGGGGGTACCTGTGTTGCACACACCACACAGCCCATGCAGATACAAGATGTTGATGACTGATAATGTAACGTCAGTTTAAAAATAATTAAAAAATGGTGGGTGACCATAAAATGGTATCCAAAAAAATATGTGGTCAAAGGCTTCAGGAGTAAAACATGCTGGCTCCATAAATAATGGCTTGGAATTTCCAATTCCAGTCAGGTTTATTATATTCACTTAAACATATATTTACCCTTTGGAAATGTATGAATCTACCTCCTCTTCCCCAGCTATGGGTTAATCAGTAATACTTGTATCACTAGATAATTATCGCTCTCCTCCACCACCAAAGAATTACTGCTTATCAACCTTTTGCAGGTCATTTAAAGCCAGAAAATAATTTTAGAGAGTAAGAATTTTTTGGATGATAATTATAATGTACTGTTACAAATCCTGCTAATTAGTTCATACTTGAGAGGAGAAAAGGTGGATTCATGCCTTTCCTAAGTGAATTTGTACATAGGTGAATAAAACAAACATGAATAGAATTGGAACTTGGCTCTGATTTCCAATTCCAAGCTGGTATCCCTTACACCATCTGCACATACAAGTTTACGGCATGTGGTATTCCCAAGCAGTTACCCAACTAAGTACTGACCTGCTTGATGTTGCTTAACATCAGTGATAATATCATAACCTGCATTTCAGCGTGATGTGGCTGTAAACCATCTGGACTTGAGGGTGGATGTGATTTGCATAGTTCATGATGAACAATCAATATACAGGGTGAGGCTGGTATTTGAGGACATACAGATTTAAGATTAATACTGCTTCCCACTAACTTATAATGCTTTTATTTTTCAGAAATCAAGAATGGCAAACCCTATGATAACAAATGAAATGAAAAGGCCTGCTGTGATTGTGGCATTAAAGGCTGATCATAGTCATATGCATATTGCATTTTTCCTCAGAGTTGCAAGATCATTTGTCCATAAGATATGAAAAGAGTTAGAAGATGCTGACAATTCCCCAATGTCTGTATCAAAATGTAAAAGACATTCTGCATGTTCTGATAAAGTGAGAACATCCGAATTTATTCCGGAAGTCAAGCAGACAACTGATGAAAACCGAGGTCAGTCAATGAGGTCAATTGCCAAAAAGCTGCACGTGTCTGAAAAAACAATCAGAAGGAGTGTTCATGAAGACATTCGATACAAGTCCTACGTGATGAAGAGAGGTCAATTTATGTCTGAAAAAACAAGAGAAAACTGTTTGAACAGATCCAAGAGGCTTTTAAACAAACTTAAAAATCCTTCAGAAGCTGGTGTGATTTGGTTTTTCTCAGATGAGAAAAATTTTGATCAAGATCAAAAACTTAACAGAAGAAATGACAGATGACTTTGTTCAGATCCTTCCGAGGTGCTAAGAGTGATGCGCACAAAATTTCCTTCAGATGTTATGGTATTGGGTGTTGTTAGCAATGAAGGACATGTTATGCCACCACACTTTCTCCACAAGGTCTTAGAGTAAATGCTGCTGCTTACAGTGAGGTTCTACGAACAGTTGCCAAGCCCTGGATTGACAACATATGCAACGGCAGGCCTTACATATTCCACCAAGACTTGGCTCCATCCTACAAGGCTCTACGAACACAATGATGGATGGCTGACCATTTGTATGACCACATCACACCCAACATTTGGCCTTCTAACTCTCCAGGTCTCAATCCACTAGACTATTATGTGTAGAGCGTTGTTGAGAAGGAGGTTAATAAACAGCCTCATAACACCAAAGACTCTTAAAGTTGCAATAGTTTGAGTAATGTCTGACATAAATAAGGACCAATTAATTAGAGCTTGCAGCCAATTTTGACCTTGTGTAGAAGCAATTATTGATGCTAGTGGTGGTTTTATTGAATAAAATTAAATAATAGTTAGCTAAATTTCATGTTTACTTGTTTGTAATCAAATATAATTATATTCATTTGTTCAGCAATTTTTTTTTTACTAATCCATAAAATCTGTCCTCAAATATTAGGTGGACCCTGTATTTGACAGGTTGTGAAGTATGACCAAACTATCAACTCTATTCACAAGACTTTATCAATTCTAATCTACTGGAATAAAAGAAAAGTCTCAGATAAAGAAAATGAATGAATGCCTAATGTTCATCTGCCAGGTTGGGTGGACATCAGTGCTATCAGGGAACAGATATCAAGAAGACAAGTCGAGGTTAAAAAAATGATGAGAAGAAGCAATATTATCAGGTGATTAATCATTTTCTTGAATTTTTCCTTTTTAATAAATTTTCATATCAATACAATTTTAAAATTCTGTGGTACTCCTGGGTATCTTGTGCAAACTCTAAGTACAGAGAGTATTTTTTAAAATTCTTTTCTCAGGTAAAATGATGATAAATAGCCCAGAAGCTGTGGACAGTGATGTGAAAAATGCTTTTTCATTTTCTATGTGCCGTACCCCTTCAGGACTTTGGCTCTCATAGCTCTCTGCAGTTCACTATCATTTGTAGATTTTAGAAATTTTTTTGTCTTTCTGCTATCTCTCCTAAACTTTGTTCCACCAACACTTTACACAAGCTCATTAGGTAGGTTATGCACTTTTCCCCTTTGTTCCTCTTGCCTTCAATATGTCCTGTGAGTGTCAAATTTTCTAAGCCCTCTTTCATCATGTGTCCAAGAAATTTCAACTCTCTCTTACCTGATGCTAAGTATAAGTGAAAAATACTACTAAATAGAAATAATAATGGTAACAAAAAACTTAGTGAGAACAAAAAATAAACACACAACTAAATAAAGATGATAAGAAAAATACAAGTGTTTTGCTAAAGATATACAAATAAAACAAAAAAAAACTTCTTGTGGTGTCAGCATGACACATGTCAGACAGAACTGGTCATATACACTGTTAGCACTCTGCTGGATATGTTTCCTTTCTTTTTCTACATATGTATATAGTGTGTGTCTGATGCCAGATTGTGCCAGAATAGGCTGTGCAATCAATGTCACACCAGGCCAACAAGGGAGCCAGATGCAGGGTTGACCAGAGGTGACATCCCCAGTTCACATGACAAGGCCAGCATTGGAAAGAACTGCATGACATAGATAGATACATAAACACCCACACCAGTAGTAAGTGAAGCCAGTCTCGCAGACACTCAAGACAAGAATGTAGGTTCCATGTTCAGATAAGGGTTCCTGGGCTACACGTATTGACTGAGGTAAAATGATGATGTCTGGAGTTGAGATTTCATTCTCATGCCATTATAACAAAGATAATATCTATATATATTGATGCATGTTTCATTAAATAATATAGACAAGTTTTGTCTATATATTTTAAGTAAGTTCCTTTCATATTATCTGATAAGCTGAATCACATTATCATTGAAAGATGAAAGGAAATCACCATATTGATACATGTTTTAATCCTATGTAAGCTTTCGGCTTACATAAGCCATTATCAAAGATGACAATTACATTTCAATATATCAACCAATACACGGACAAAACAATAATGATCTCTCTCTCTCTCTATATATATATATATATGTAACTATGAATATAATCAAATGAATAAATATAGATAAATGTACTTGTAAGTGTTCACATACAAATACATACATATATCCCATCAATGCTAAATAGCAGAGCTATTAAGTATATATTAATAAAAATACATAATACCCTATGCAGACAGTATGACTTGCAGTTTCATGTATTATTATATATATGTGTGTGTGTGTGTGTGTGTGTGTGTGTGTTTATATATAACACAAACCGACACATGTGAATGTGTTTGTGTGTGTAAGATACATTTTATTTCTATTCATTAACTCTCTTTTTACTCTTTCTTTCTTTACCTTTTTCCTCTGTTCTCACCCTTTCTCTCTTTCTTCCCAGCTCTCATTCTTATTCTCTCTTTTGCTCTGACCCACTTTCTTATCACCCACTCTCCAAAAGAGTCAAAACTCTTCTTTATCCTCTCCCTCTAATCTTCATCTTCTCTTTCTTCTCACCCCACTCTTATTCTTATTTCTCTCTCTCTTTCTCTCATTACCCATTCTCCAAAAGAATTTTTAAATTCTATAATCTCTCTCTCTCACTGTCACTCTATTTTTCTAAACTTTTCCTTCTTTTTTCAACACTTTCCTTCCACACTTCTTACCTCTCAACCTCCTACTCCTGCAAAAACCCTCTTCTTCATTCCATTTTACTTAACATATTCTTTCTTCCTTGATCAAGTCTTATCCCTATTGTCATTCTCTGATCCCATTTTTCATCACCCACACTCCAAGAGTCTAAACTCTACCTTATTCTCTTATCTCCGTTTCACACTAATCTTCTTCACTTTCTCATCTTTTTTTATTTCTCTTTCTCACCCACTCTCATTCTTATTTTCCCTCTATTTCTGTCTTCCTCACACTTCTTTAATGACCCACTTTAAAAACAAGCTTGCTAACCTTTACACAATGTCAAGGTTCCCATTGATTTTGTAAACATAGCCTAGATGTGGCACAAGGCCGATAGTATAGGGCACCCAGTGAGGATCAAACTCACTACTCAGTTGTAATTGTTCCAGCAAGACAAGCTTGCTAACCATATACCATGTTGAAGTGACCGAATATTTTCTAAGCATAGCTTAAATTTAACACAATGCTGAAAATATCGGGCACCCAGTGAGTATCGAAGCCCATACTTAGTCATAGAAGTGCCCAATTTTCTAAGTCTAAAATCTTCTGTATTCTCTTATCTCTCTTCCCCTCTAATATTATTCTTCTCTTTCTCACCATCCTCACTTTTATTCACTCTGTTTTCCTGACCCTTATTCTCATCATCCACTCTCTTTATTCTCTCACCTCTCTCTATTCCTCTAAATTTGCCTTCATTTAATCTGTCTCTCTCTCTTTTTCTAAATGTTTCCTTCTCTTTTCAACACCTTTCTTTTCACCCTTCCCTTATGACAACCTCCGCCTCCTCCTTTGTGAAAATCCTTTTCTAATTCTCCCTCTATTTCTTTCTGTCTTCCTCACATTTCCTTTAATCACCCAGTCTACAAAAGAATTTAAACTCTTCTGTGATCTCTCTTTCCCTCTAATCTTATTCTTCTCTTTCTCACCATGCTCAGTTTTATTCACTCTGTCTTCCTGAGACTTATTCTCATCATCCACTCTCTTTAATCTCTCACCTCTCTCTATCTCTTTAAACTTACCTTCATTTAATCTCTGTCTCTCTCTTTTCTAAATGTTTCCTTCTTTTGTCAACACCTTCCTTTTCACCCTTCTCTTATCTCAACTTCCTACTCCTTTGTGAAAATCCTTTTCGTCATTTCTTTTTTACTTTAACTCTTCATTCCTTTTCCCTGATCAAGTCTTTTCCCTTTCACCATTCTCTTACCCCCTGTTCTTGTACTTCTGCTACTACAATAATAATAATAACAATAATAATAATAATAATAATAATAATAATTGGCCACTAATGGTAAACTAAATGGAATGAAAAAAATCGCTGCAGTTTTTGCATGTTTAAAAAGATTACCATTCTGTTTCCCTTCCTTCCAAATCCGTGCCATTTCTCAATAAATCTGACACTAAACATGACATAATGGCAAAGAAAAAAAACGAAAGAAGAGAAAAACAAAATGAAATCAAGCTTTTCTTTCACCTGCATTTACTGCTTATTCTTTAAATATTTAAAAATCTTGTTTTAATCTTTGTGCATATGTTTCCAGATGTGTCTTTCGGTGGAAACACCTTCAATGAATATGTGTGTCCGTGTGTATGCCCGATCGTGTATAGACATTACTATGAGTGTTTCATTTTATCTAATCACTGACCTGCAGAAATGCAGTAAACACAAAAATACGTGAAATATTAATATGTACCTGTATATATTCTTATTACATACCAAAATCTATAAATTTCTTTCCAGGTTTTTTTATATTTATCCCCCTATTTATCTCAGAGACTTCATATTGATATCTATCTATCTATCTATCTACTTATTTATTTCAGCCTCTTCATATCTACCTCCCTATCTATTTTGGTCACTTCATATCTATCTATCTGTCTATGTATCTATTTCTGCCTCTTCTTATCTGTCTGTCAGTCCAAGCCTTTTCATATCTATCTATTTCTGCCTTTTCATATCTATGTATCTATCTATATATATATATTAGTCTCTTCATATCTAGCTTAACATCTATCTTAGCCTTTTCATATCTACCAGTCTATTTCTGCTACTTCGTAACTATTTTACCCATTTCATGTCTTAGATTCTTCATATTATCTATCTTAACCTTTTCATATCTATCTCAGCTTCTTCATATCTATCTATCTCAGCTTCTTCATATCTATCTATCTCAGCTTCTTCATATCTATCTCAGCCTTTTCATATCTATCTACTCATGTAAGCCTCTCTCTTGATAGTTTTTTCCATCCATCATTTATAATACATTTTCAGAAAATTGTGATTGCAGCCTTCTTGTAAAATATGTGAAAGTGCCTGTCATAAAATACTTCATCTGAAAGAGAGCCTTTACTTAAATTTAAACATTTATTAGCAGCACAAAATGGAAATATATGACCAAAGTGTCCACTAAGATCACAAAATATTTATATGAAATAAGATTTGATGAGAACATTCTGAGATTATGCAAATAAAAATGCCATTATAAAGAAAATATAGTTCCTAATATTTAATATTTTATCGCTAATGAGAATATAAAATTATTTTGCAGATAACTAATCCTATAAACATGCAAACTGAACCAAATTTGGGCACCTCAACATGGCATAATGGTTAGCAAGCTTGTCCTGTTTGAAACATTATGACTGAGTGCTGAATACTATCGGCCTTGTGCCACATCTAAGCTATGCTTAGAAAATTGGTCACTTCTATGACTAAGTATGGACTTTGATACTCACTGGGTGTTCGATATTTTCAGTATTGTGCTACATCTAAGCTATGCCTAGAAAATATTTGGTCACTTCAACATGGTGTATGGTTAGCAAGCTTGTCTTGCTGGAATAATTACAATTGAGTAGTGAGTTTGATCCTCGCTGGGTGCTCTATACTATCGGCCTTGTGCCACATCTAAGCTATATTTACCAAATCAATGGGAACCTTGTTGTTGTGTAATGATTAGCAATCTTGTCTTGCCAGAACAATTAAGACAAAATAGTGAAGTCAGTCTTCACTGGGTGCACCATATTTTCGGCCTTGTGCCACATGTGAGCTACACTTTGAAAATCATTAGGCACTTTAATGTGTAATGGTTAACAAACTTGTCTCACTGAAACAATTATGACTGAGTAGTGAGTTCGATGCTTACAGGGTGCTCCATACATTTGGCCTTGTGCCACATCTAAATTATGCTCAGAAAATCACCATAAGGAATACAATTTAAAAAATAACCAAAATAATATTAACTTATTTCATACGAAAGCATATGTATTCCAGTTATATAACAACACAAAACCATTAAAAAATATGTAATCCATAGATATGGTTAAATATGTAACAAGTAGAAAAACATTTATAAATTTAATATGTTTGTTTATTTAGATTCATCAGAAATTATAGAAGTGAAATAATGCTGTGTCCGGATTATTCTACTTCCAAAATATAGAAACGTGTTAAATCTATAAATATTTTCCTTCTCATTCTAAATTTAATTCTGTCAGATTTAATCCATACTTTTCACTCAATCTGTAGATATAAAACTCCTGCACATTGTAAAAATCATCTAATGGTATTGGTAATCGCAATATTAGCTGATTCCTTACCTGGTAACATTTGGCATTCACTGGCCAAGCAGCTAATGCTACTTGTGATTGTAATTTATAAAATCTTTCTATTAAAATAATTTTTCAGGAAAATAGCTTTCTCAAGTCAATTCTTATAACTTTTTCCTATATTGACGGGGGCTTCCTTCTCCACATTTTGTTTGTTAAACAGCAACGTCTTGATTATGCCTATGTTCTCTTTGAGTTACACGTGTTATCAATTTTATTTGTTGCTCTCTATATTTCTGAGATATGACTTGATCCAAAGAGTTGAGAGTTCAATACCTGGCCACAGTAGAGGGAACAAAAACTTTGAAAAAAGCTGAGTTACTAAAGGGAATTAACTGATACTGCAATATCCACAAAAGGCATGGCATGTGGAATTAGAACAATCTACCATCATGGCTTAAATAAAGGGTTTGGTTTGAAATTGCAGTGTATATCACCTGAAAAAAGTCAGAGTGTACAACGGCTGAGACATTGTGAAGATGGCAATAAAGATGAGGACAACAGTCCGAACAATGTAAATAGTGCAAATAATTATTTGTTGTTAATGTTGAAATTTTTCAAGTGATGTGGTTTTCATTATTTGATAACGTTTTTTGGGGATTCTGTAGCACCAGTCCATAAGGTTTGAAGAAGGATGGTCCTCACTAAGACCTACAGGCTTTACTCATTCTTCAACGCCATTTTCAACCTTTGACCTTAGAATGCAGTTGTATACAGCTGACAATTTAGATATTTCTGAATGAGTGTGGTGTTATGCATGGCATCCATACGAAAATCTTCCTCTGATGAGGCTATGTAAGAACATGATTTGTGTTTTTATGTTCATGTTTTACTTTTGTAGCAACATGTGGTGTTGTGTGAAACTACCCTACTAAGGTTCATAATATACTGCTGAAAATTAAAAACTCTTTACCATATGATTAATGAAAAACACTCGTCCACAGAAACAACTTTGTAAAAAGTACACCAATTTGCTCATCTCTTGGAAGATTGTGTGTCTGTCAGAAGACAGACTTGTCATACCTTTGAGCAAAGGGATATATGCAAACATATCATGCATATCCATATATATATATATATATATATATATAGAGAGAGAGAGAGAGAGAGAGAGAAATAGATAATATATATTTGGGCAGAAATTTTTTATTCATATATTATTGAATATAAAAGACAAGTAATATTGTGTTAATCTTTATATAGTTCCTTTTGTTTTTGTACAAGACACCACATTACACTATCTGCACAACCAACTTATACAACAATTATATAAAAACACAAAAAACTATAAAATATATAATCCATAGTTATAATTAAATATATAACAAGTAGAGAAACTTTATAAATTTAATATGTTTATTTGGATTCCTCAGAAATTATGGATATATATATATATATATATATATATATATATATATATATATATCCATAGTTCTTATGAGTAAAAAAATATTCTAGACCTTAAAAAAAAATTTCATCAAAATCATAAATGCTAATAAGGCTGAAATAAGAATCATGAAGTTTTAAAAAATTACCAGTGATCCTGTTTATTTGTATGGCAATACAAAAATCCATAAACCTGAAAACTCACAAATTGTATTATATTCTAATTTCTCACTTCAATATACTCATTATAAAAAGCTCTCAATAACATTATTTTATCATATCTTAAAAATAAAAATGGAAACCCATGAATTCCTGAAAATTTTACACTCCACCAAACCTAATAATAATTTTTAGCTTCATTAGATGTAGATAAAATATTTTACTAACATTTAATTTAAAGAAGCTATTGATAAAATTTTACATTACACTGATAAACATCCTTTATTATCACTGTCTAAAATGAAACCTCTTACAATATGTGAATAGATTTTAGCTTACACAACACAAATTTCTTTTTATGACCATCTTGATAACATCTATATATTTATTTTGGTTCAACATTGCCCAATTATTACATTTCTCACCTCAAAAATTTATTTTTTAAAAACCATAAACCCACTTAATATTTTAACACTAATTCTATCCTTCATTTTACTTACAAACTTAACATGAGTGATAAACTTCCCTTCTGAGGCATTTTAATCCTTTTGAAATCATTACCTAAAAAACTCCAATCTGAAACGCTTTCTTCCTTAATTTCAACAATAAATTAGATAACATCAAACAAAGACTTACTAGCAACAGATTCCCCAATTATATTTTTGGTGAACAAATAAAAATTACTCTAAATAAAATAATAATCCACACAAAAATCATAACAAAAACAGTAACACAATAAACTTATTCTATTATAATCAGATGCAACTTAATTATGAACAGGACAAGATAGCTATTAAGAATGTCATACATAGGAAAATACCTTAACAAACATACCGACGAATCATCTACTATGAAAATTAAAAACACTGAATCTTATTATTTCTAATAACATTAGTCTAAAGAAAAACACTATACAAACACCATAATATACAAATTCTTACATGTAACCAGAGATTATAACATCAAAGAAAATTCTGTTGATATTGGTCACACTACTACAACACCGTCTCACAGATTAACTTATCACTTGTCTGACCAAATTTAATTTTTGTCTGAATTTCTGGGATAAGAATTAGATTATACCCCTAGGCATAAGCAGTGGAACGAGAACAATCATAAAAGGTCCAGTTCAGAATTGCCTGTAGATTATCCAGATTGATATATGCCTGAAGAATGCCAAAGGGCTCAATGGTCGAAATGTTGTGATAAAAACAAGAAAGATGAAGACAATAGTCCAAATATAAATAGTATAAATAAAGATCAAATTCAGTTTTTAAAAATCAAGCTAACACAAAACACATCATTGGTATTTTCATATTAAGCAAAAACCTACACAAAATAAAATATCTGAGAGAAACTTTTAAAAGTATTCCATCCTCTATTTACTTAGCTTAAAATAAAAAACAGACTCACTTCCAAGACATTTTAATTGATTTGAGTGGCATCTTAAAAAAATATCTACAAGTTCAAAGTCTTGCTTCCTTAATTATAACACTGAATGTTCCCACAGATATAAAATTGCTGTAATATTTTATAAACATTTATCTACTAATCTCATCATCCTACTCATTATTTCTAAAAGTATTTTATGACATCAAACAAAATTTTATTAACCCCTTCCTTACTAATTATTTTGGGAAAGATGTTTCATTTTCAGACAAATTTGTTTTATTTGTTATACAGTATGTAAGTATTCCATGCCGCAATATCCATAGATGAAAGAAGATTTTCTTGTCTGCTTCAAGAAGACTAAGAAATTGGACTTATTTCAAGCTCAGAAGGACATAAAAAGAATTGATTGACGTATAAACATGTTAGTATCTAATTTTGAATGTTATGTTTTGGACACGTTTAATCATCTGTGTCTGAAAAAGACACTTTCAGTAAAAAAGTATATACATGTCTATACCAGGGAAGGGGTTAACAAATGATTCTCTATATTGTTGATGATCTAAGAAAATTATAACTAATATCATTAAACAATAAAATTATCTTATTGTAACCTTATTTATTAACAGAGCAAGAGAGCTTTTATGAATATCATAGGTAGGAACATTTCTGTTGCCTCTAACAACCATATCAGATTAATAACAGCCATATCAGATTATCAACAATAAAAAAATTAAAAACATTAAATCTTATCACTAATAACAACAGTTCTTTAAAAAAAAATACAAAGATAATATAATATACAGTTTCTGATGTGCAATAGGCAATGGCAACTACAAACAAAATTCTGTTTATGTTGATTATGCCACAATGATATTATCTCACAGATTAACTTACTACTGATGCTCTCAAAGGAAGCACAGATAGAGTAATGGTTACCAGCACAGAATGTGCATCGGCAAGGACGACTTTAAATTTCAAAGTGTGGAGAAGTCCAAGGGAAAATATTTCACTGTATATTCCAAGAATTCATGGGAATACATAGATAATAAAAAAAGGAATCTGTGGGGAGCCATGACTGATTAAGCCCTGAAGATAAATGCCATTTAAAACACATCTGAACAAATTACAATATGATCCTCTGTTGTAGAGTAGGACTCAGCATATATCCTGCTCTTCCCTACTACTGTGACAATGGACTGTTCCTACTTATAAAGATGGCAAGTACCCACATTAGAGTAGGATTTGAGGAGTAGTTAATTTACTCAAGTATTTTCATTCACTGTATAAGTATTTGGAGGCACAGTGGCATAATGGATAGTGACTCAAATTGAGGAATCGGAGAGCTGAGTTCAAATTTCAGTCAAATCCATTACATTCACTTATGTGCTAATACCCTTGGGAAAGGTATGAATCCTCTTCTTCTCCCCCCAGTAAATAGCAAGATAGACTGGGTTCTATAGCCTTGGATGGCAACTGGTCTACCACAGAAAGAAATGACAACCTACTGCCTTGTCAGTCATGTACTGAAAGATACATGATTGCCTAAGTGTGTATCAAGCATAGCACATAACTGACTAGCTGTATAAGTATTTAATAAACTTCTTTTGCTTTGTTTCACCTATGTAGTCTTCTGTTCCTTCAATACTCTTTTTAACTATAACCTTCCTAATTCTCAGTTATTTTGAATAAAGACAAAATTACAACATCCTCTCTTAAGAAATATAATATTCCTACTAATATAAGATCCATAATGGCTGATCATACTTAAATATTATAAATCATTAATTGCAAACAGAAATTCCAAATTCTTCAAGCACGTATAATAAAAATTAAAGACAAAACTACATTAAGTTAGAGGATTATGATAATGAGAGGAAGAACTCAACCCGATGCTGCTCTTTGGTATTTTTTATCTTTGAGAACATCATGATTTAAGACTTTTAATCAGCAGGTGTCATTACAGAAATCAAAGAAGACCACCAATAAAATCTTTAGCCGTGTAATATGCTTTTTGAAAAAAAGATCTGTTAAATTTGTTTTTAGCTATTGAAAATATTAAAACCCAATTCCTAAAGTAAAGGTTATCTAATTTATTGTACTTTTGAACATCAACCCTCACTGGTAATTTTCAGGGGGGAAAAATAAAAAAAATAGGTTGGGAAACAGTTAAGAGCATTTCTATTGTTAATGATCTGGAGTTTAAAATGAACATTTTTTTAAAAAATCATTTAAATCAGACAATAAAAGCCACTAGGATGCAAGAGGTTAATGAGAGTCAGAGGGGCCAATAAAAAAACCTGGGTTCAAAGAGACAGAAGATGATTTAGATTGCCTTTCAATTTTTAAAGATCGTCATTGATAGAAAAATAAGAAACCAGAAGAGAATTCTACAAACAAGAAGTGTGGGAGAAGAAACTGTTAGCATAGAACTTACAAATACATGTAGACATTCCGACTGTGAAATGATGGTCACTAATCTAGTAGTATGCTTAAATTCAAAAAGTCTATGTACTAAAGAGGACAGCTAATTTAAACAATTACCATGTAGAACTCTTCTGGCTTCTTGCTTTCCAGCCAACTTTGATCTTCAAAAATTTAAATGCAATGTCAATTGTTATCCTCTGTCTTCCTAATTCTGATTCTTTTATTATTGTCACTCCTTAATAGTAGTTTTTCTCATATTCTATAATACTCTGCAACCTTGTGCATCCTAGTGGCTTTATTGCCTTGCTTGGGAGGAAATGATTAAAAATAATTGTGAAGGAAGAAACTATTAGTATCTAGGAATTTCAACAGTGAAATTATGAGACCTATCTGCCAATCTAGTACTCTCCTCAAAAAAGAAAGCTCATCAGAACAATTACTATGAAAACATTTATAGAAAAGGCACAAGGGATCTATGTTTCGGCTGTGGGAGTGACCTTATGTTACAAAAGCCATTTAACACATGTTCACCTACTGAGCTTGAAATACATCTTATTGATGGCTGGGTTGCTGTCTTTTAATATGTAAAACCTCCAAAATGCGTAATCTTTTTTGCTGTTGGATTCTGAGAGCACTGTTGTATTGTAGTCCATAATCTCACAAAATATATACAAGATGCTACCCAATGGTTCAGGAGATAACCATAAAAAAGTTACCTCGTCTCCAGTGCCTTGTCACTTGACTATCATTTGCATATAGGCACACAAAATAATGTTAAAAGTCAGTTCTACATTTGATGAACATCTGCTGTTCAATATTGATTCGTAATTTTCCCAATGTAAAGGCTTCACTCTTTCTAAACCTACAGAACCATAAAAAAAATATCTTATTCTATATGCCGTAAACTTGTGTAAATTATCTAAATTATTAACTGAGACATGTCTTTATATATATATATATATATATATATATATTGTTCAATTATTTAATCAATCCTTTTTTTTTCAAACATTGAGCAATTTTTTATCCTGGCATAATTATTTAGCACCTGTCTATTTTAATTAATATTATATATCTATATATATATATATATATATATATATATATATATATAGTTATTTTAGAATGGATTTTTTATTAATCTGACAGATTTTTATCACTTTAAACATTGTTCTAGTGGATACTCATATTTGAGTAGATTGTATGTTTATTTATTAAACAGTATATTTATGTTCATATACTGGCCTGAATGTTTGATAAATTTTATTAAAGAAAAATTGTTGCTCTGTAGTTGGAATTGAACCTGCATTCCTCATCTGTTGGTTAATAAAAAGTCCATTCTAAAATTCTCTTTGTTTACGTTTGGATACAAAACTGTGCAGATATGAAAAACTTTGAGAGATCTATGACAGGAGAAATTTTACTTGAAAGCACAAAATTTTGCCTCACCTAACTGATGGCTCTTTGTGGCCAAGTTGGTAAGGTATACCAGGCTAAATGGTTGCTCCCTCTACCCTGAGTAATGCAAGTTCAATTCCTGCCAGAAAGCATAGATTTTTCTTTAATTAGATTTCTGAAACATTCAGGCCAGTAGACAAAAATAAATAAACAGAGTTCCTACTCAAATACAAGTATCTACTAAAAATAACATTTAAAATGATGTAAGTATATAAATCACAACTCTAACACTGATATCAATGTGACTTAAACAACAAAATCTAAAATAAAATGGAAAAAAGACAAAATACAAAATTAAACCAAAAGCTTTAGTAATTACATTTTTCAAGAATTTTACAAATTCTCTTAGAATAATATCATAGTATAATATCACTGTACTAATATCATATCAAAGTACTAATATAATAGTATAATATCATTGAAAAGCCTTTCTTTTTTATTTATTAGATGCAAACAGAAAAATTTAAGCAACTTGAGTACAAATTCTGGTGCAAAAATTAAGCAACCCATGTCCTGGTGAAAATCTAAAGTCACTTATTAATAAAAAAAATCATATATCTACCAAAACCTCCCTGTCAGTCTGTCTGTCTTTCTATCTACATGATTTTTTATAAACAACACATTTACAATCAGCTATAATCAATTTTTTCTAAGCCTTTTGATGTCAGCTTGGCCTAAGCAACTCAGACAAAAAAAAAAAAGGAAAAAGAAAATTGTGAAATTAAAAAAGGAGACTCACTAAATATGTCGTTTTATTGGATATTCGTCATATATATTATTCGTCAAATATATTATTTTGTACTGTTGTGTAATTTCTTAGTGCTTCTTCACCTTGAAGCGTATATAGATGGTGAAGAAGGCATGTCAGTGTTATTTTCATTTTCGTGTAATTTAGACAATTTATCCATCAAACACTCTGTGTGTGTATATATATATATGTATATATATATATATATATATATATATATATATATATATATAGAGAGAGAGAGAGAGAGAGAGAGAGAGAGAGACATGAATAGAGTAAGATAGATATGAACGGACAGAAAGAATGAGATGAATACTGAGATCATTATCAAGTTGGGTTATTTAATATCTCATATGATAATAATCAGAATGAATTAATAGATAAGTAGACATAGGTTCAGTTTTACACTAGAGTGAAAAAGACAGATATTGGTGTCATTTTACACTAGGTTCAAAAAGGGAGACAGAAGAATGAATAGATAGATAGATATGAATAGAATCATTGATAGATAGGTTGATATGAATAGAATGATAGATTGATACAAAAAGGCTGTGATAGATATATTTGAAGAGAATGAGGTTGATTTATATAAATTGAGAGAAAGATATAATCTTGTTCATTCAAATGATAACAAACAGAAAATGTTTTGCTTGTAATGTATTTAAAAATTAAGAATCTGTTGTTAATGACACACTGATTTGAAAAATAATGTTTGGCAAAGATTTCCCAAAGTAGGATGGATAAGAGGTTTGTTATTTTATAAAGAGGATAGCATGCACGGATTAAGCAAATAAAGAAGTATAGGCAAACATTACTCTGAAAACGAGGATGCCACTTAGCATTGGAAAGTTCTCTTTGAGTAAAAAGAAATAAAAGTAAAACCCTGAAGACAATAGAAGACAAAAAGGCTTCCATTTGCCTACTTTTTTTCAGACAATCTGTCTCTGCCCACACAATCCACATTGGCCATTATGATGGATCAGGGAAATAGAAATTTGATCCGTATTTTGATTTTAGTGTTTTTATTTGTAGATTGAATTTTATATCACTTATGTCAAGAAACTTAGTGTTGCTCTAAAGTAATGCATCTCATTTTATTATGTTGATTCACAATTCACATGCATTTTAATAAGAGGATGTATGTACTACCCTGAAACCCCGACCGAGAAGGCAAGCCTGATTGGGGGACCTGGGCAGTGCTATTTTATCAACTCTTGCACTGGTCCTGATTATAATAAGGGAGGGTGCTGCTGAAAGCTTCATAGCTAGACTAAGAGCTTCTTCTGTTGTGCCTCTTCTGAATGTTGGCAATCATGGCTCCCCATTTCCTGTCCTTTATAGCTCTTAACTTTTGTCGTTTTGCCATCTCAGCCAAACCCTACTCTTCCATCCATTCACTTCAGCTTGCATTGATTTCCTTTGGCCCTCCTACATTCTAGCTGTCTTGTTAGTATCAAATTTTCCAAGTTGTCTTTCCTCATGATGCGCCGTTGAAATTTCAGTGATCTCTCCCTGATGTTATGTATAAGTGTCCTTTTACATGGTATTCTCATCATCCTTCTGTAGAACAACGTTTCTGTTGCTTCAAGTCTCTCCTTAATGTGTGATTTTAACTTTTTGTTATCTCTCCTAAATCTTGTTCTGCCATACATTTACTCATTAGGTAGGTTATACACGGCTTTACTTTATTCCTCTTGCCTTCAAACCATCCCCTGAGTATTAAATTTTCCAAGCCTTCTTCTCTCATGATGTGCCCTAGAAATTTCAACTCTCTCGCTGCACACATGTTTGGTCCATGGTATTCTGAGCATCCTCCTGTGGAACGTCATTTCTGTTGCTTCCAGTCTCTCTTTCTCTTGGGAGATTGTCCAGCATTCACTGACATATGGAAGGACTGATATTACATAACAGTTCAATACTCTTTTCTTTGTTTTGCACAATATTTTTCTGTTTCTTGTAAAAAAAAATTCTGATATTTTGGAAAATGGGATTTTATTTACCTGAACTTCCCACTAAGTTAGAACATAACAGGGTTATTTTTATGTGGGGAGCCCAGATGCATATGTACGAACCATGAATACAAGAATTTCCAGTCTCTGAGACAACTGTTACACTGGCATTGATAATATTCTAAACGCATCTCTCTTAGTGCACTGAGGAAGGTGCTGTTGCAGGGGTGGAATCCCCAGGACCGAGTGCCGTCTCTTATCTAAAATATCATACTTTAATCCTAGTCATCCTCAGAGATGTAGATGCAAATATTTGTATATTTAAATATACAATCTATGGCTATCACTGAATGAAGAGCACTGCTAAGGAAAGAGATTATGTTAAAAGAATTTTATTGTTTAAGAAAGATGCTTTTTCATCATTGTGTTATGGACATTGATGTACTTAATGCTTTCTCTCTCTTTATTTTATATATATATATACATATATATATATATATATATATATATATATATGTATATGTGTATATATATATATATATGGTGTAAAAATGACAACTGGAAAAAAATCTTAGTTTTTTGCCAACACGTTTTGTCTTCTGACTTTATCAAGGCAAGCAATGAAATCAAAATGTTTTGTTGTTATAGTTACATTAAATCCAAAATTTAAAAAGAGGTGCTTCTCTTGTAAGCCTTTTTCTGGATAATAGTAACTTGCTTTACACTCAGCAAACAACGAAATATTCTGGGAAATTTAACTATATATATATATATATATATATATATATATATATATATTATAGCAATAAAGGTATTCAGCTTAATATTACTAGACATATTAAAACGCGTGAAGCAACCGGTTTCGCTCCCGCTCATCAGGCTTGCAACGGGAGAAATTTTTTTTTTTTTTTTCCCCCTACACAATATATTTTTTTTTTAGTGTACATTTTCTGTTTTTTAAATTAAAATCTCCCGTTGCAAGCCTGATGAGCGGGAGCGAAACCGGTTGCTTCACGCGTTTTAATATGTCTAGTAATATTAAGCTGAATACCTTTATCGTTATAATAAAATTTTGTACCTATAAAAATATTTTCAAATATATATATATATATATATATTAAAAAGAAGAGAGGTACCGCAAACGTTTCAGTTTGCGGTACCTCTCTTCTTTTTAATATACACACTTTTCTCTCATTGGAACCATTATAACCTCTTCATTTTATATATATATATATATATATATATATATATATATATATACATATGAAGAATGTGAGATAACAGAGCAAAACAATATTTTAAAACAGAGTCGATATTCTCTGTGACACTCAGGAGACACAAGTGAACATTTATATATATATATATATATATATATATATATAATGTATTTTTACGATATGTGTAGTATTAAACTCTCTCTCTCTCTATATATATATATATATATTTGATGTTTGTAGTATTAAACTCTCTCTACATATATATATATCTGTATATGTATGTATGAATATATTTATGATGTTTATAGTATTAAACTCTCTCTCTCTCTCTCTATATATATATATATATATATATATATATATATGTGTGTGTGTGTGTGTGTGTGTATGCGCACATGTGTATAATACACCAACACACACGCATAAGAATTGTTTCCAAAATAGAACCTTTTTGTTTTTATTATTGTCCCCCCAATACAAGGACCCAGTGCCACAATGTGAAGCATTACCAAATGGGGATGCTGTAACTGTGTGTATAGGTAGACAGTATGGTTGCATATTGGGTATACATAGGATAGATAACGAATGACCTTAGATTTGAAAAGGTTAAGATTTTAGTGATCAGGAAAGTATCCTCTCAGGAGACATTCCACATCACGACAAGAAGCTGTCTGCGTGGAATTTACTTGTTATCAACAGTATACGAATGGAATCAGGATGAGTATGCGGCAGTGTGTTTACTAGCTGTGAAGGTCTGCACTGGTGAAATCAAGGTATGTAGTTTACCAGAACATCTGCCATGAAAATAGCTGTAGCGCAGCAAGAGGCTAGTAACATTTCATCTGTGGGAAAGGGCTTGAAGGATAGGAAACAATTCACCCACAAGGCTGTGCAAATGCTTTTGAATTCTGTCAAAGCTGGAAAGTCTCCTGTTTTATTATGTCGAGTGAAAAGTGGCAGACATAATATGAGGAATTTATGCTGAAAAATTCTCTGTCTGACTAAGAAGAGATCAAAATTCTGGGTGTGAGAGATACATACTAATTGTATGGCAATGGAGGTTGAACCTTCCTACGTTTGACAAAAACATTGGCACCAATCCATTTTCAGTGGACAGTTTATAAGCGACAATGTTGCAAAATAGAATCTTGTATTCAGCACACCAATTCTCATTTTTAAGTTGAAAAATCCAAAATTAGTGATTCCGATTCAAAACATGAACAAACACATTTTTTAATTCATCCATGTAATTTTTTTAAATTTATTTCCTCAACCCTTAACATGAATATTAATGAAATGAAACAAATATATGAGCAAATTTTTAAAACAATTATGATTCCAAATTCAAGGAAAAAATGTTGAACAAAAAAATTCTATTCATTTGTTGTCCTTTTTAAGAATTTATACCTTTTTTTTTTTTAAATTAAATCTGAATTTCTCAAAATAAATTTTATGTTTAACCTTTAATTTTATTTTTAATTCAGATATTTCTTTTTCAAAATATTAATTTCAAATTCCAATAACACAAAAAATACCAATGTTTGTCTGATCAATGGTCATTGATTTCATCCTTTGTCTGAGTTTTACCAGCTACCAAAAGATTCTGACCCTCAAAATGTGTTCCTGGAGATTAAACAAATTTGCAAAGCAAATAACATGCTGATCAGGTCAAAGCCATGGACATAAACAGATGTCTTGTGAAAAATCTTTAAAAAGTTTTTTCCCCAAAACTATATTATTTGGATCCCATTTCAGGAGATTTCAATTTTATTCAGATTTGTGTGTGTATGGATATGCAGGCAATGTGGCAATCAGTGACTTGGAAGGAGAAATCAGTGATCTGAGTTCAAATCCTAGTCAAGTTCATTGTCTACTTTCCCTTGGGAAACCAATGAATCCATCTCCCAGTGATGGGTTAAGTAGGAGCCAGACTGTATTCTATAGCCTTTTGTGACAACCAGTCTAGGAGAAAGACAAGTCTTAATTCAAAAATCAAACTCAGTGCCATGTAGTGCCCCTATGATCCTAATAGGCTATCGGACTTGTGATATGATGCTATTTGATACACTCCTTACAGTTATGACTCTAAAACTGTCTTTGCCTTTCAATCTCTTCATTTAAATTTGAATGCCCAGTGGCCTTGTTTAGTGACTTTAAACAATATAAAATTGAACTCCAGATGGTTCTTGTCTTGGAATCTGTTCATATATAACATATTGATGCTTCATCAATTTGATTGTTGTGTAAATGCCAACAACAAAAGCAATAAAATGTTGACTGAACAAATAATCTAAATATCAACTCACTGTCAAACATAAAGTGTGCTTCTCACTCAAAAAAAAAAAAAAATTAACAAAAATTTCACCCACTTTAAAAATACCAAAGGTGTAAAGGAGTAATAAAACACTACACCCTTGTGCAATTTAATTGAAACAAAACAAATAATTCCATTATTATTTACTTTTTCTCATATTTTTCCAATGAAACATGATGTAGCGCACATGTTAGTACTTCATATGTCCATTCCACAAAGTCGTTCCTTACAGATTGACCACAGATTCTAGATTGGATTTAAATCAGGAGAGTTTCCGGGTCAATCTATAGTACTTTGATTTTTTCACTGATAAGGCTTGCCAGTGTGCTTATGCAGTGTTACAAATTTACAATTTTCGTATGCTTCCTTGGAGTAATGTCCATTACAGACAATGGCCATAGGACAACTAATTGACAGTCGAGACAAGTGTCTGGGTGTGATAAAAAATCTGATACCATCACAGATGACGTAATATTTTTTATGACCAAACAAATTTCATACTGGTACTGAGACATCAAGAAGAGGCATGGCATGTGGAACTAGAACAATCTACTCTGGTGGACGAAAAAAAAAAGACATTAATATGGAAACAAAGTTGAGGACAACAGTCTGAACAATGTAAATAGTGTAAATAATTACAATATGTCATCTCAGAAATATAGAGAAATAACAATTTTAAGAGAAAATGAAAACAAAAAGGTAAACTTACGGTTAACATTAGGGAGTGATAGTTGAAATTTGTAGGGCATGTCATGAGAAAAGAGGCCTTGGAAAATTTGCTACTCACAGAACAGATTAAAGCTAAGAGGGATAGAGGAAAGCAACTTGAGTAAATTGATTGTGGAACAAGGTTTAGGAAATATTACAAAAAGACAAAATTTATTAAGAGCTACAAAGCCAGGAAATTATAAAAAGACATGATCACCAACGTCTTGAAGGGGCACAATATAGAAGAAGAAACCAGATACATGTCTATCTTTTTCTTCTCTTGTGTAAATCAAACCTTAGAGGATTAACACCTATCTGGCACAATAGTGTAGACTGGGATTCATATGCAGCCAATGTGATGATGACATGACATCAATGAGTCAAGGATTTCTTAGACTGAAGTCAATAGCCAATGAGTGAAGGGCTTCCCTAATAGAATCAACAGCCACATGCTGAAGGCCTTTGGCTGTAGTTTACCCCAGAAAAGGAAGGGTTCTGTCAGCTTTAATTACTCAAGACAAGCTATGCATGAATGAATACCTCTACCTCTCCAGTTTTAAACATGGCTATGTGGAAGGAACAGGTCATACTCGGCAACCTTATGGCCACACCTGGTCATGGGACTGATGATGATGACGATGTTAATTGGACATCTGCATAACTTTTTGACTTAGGTGTTAATCAGACTAACTTTCTACTTCTGGCATGAACAACCTTTTTTTTTAATCATTTCACACCAAGTAAAGTAATAAAGCCAGTAAGACACAAGAGTTTACTGAGTGTGAAAGAATAAGAAAAATAACAACATAATAAAAGAGCAAGAACAATAAAATACAAGGAATCAAGAAGACAGTAGATAACTCATCTACCTTTTTGACTTACATTTAAACTACACCTGTGTTTACCTTTCTATGAAATCATTATAACTGTTTATTCTTTAAAACATATTCAGTACTAAATAATTGAATAAGTGTTGATATGCTGTTAAGATGACGAACAAAATATAACATACAAAATGAAGCCGAAATGGCTGATATTCTAATGCTATATTTAAAAAATTGCATAAAATTATTATGACCATAACTTGAGTGTTAAAATAATTTCTTGTCTGATAAGATCAAAGACTGTTGCTGGAAATGATTGGAGGTTCATTTCTTTTCTTTTTTTTTTTAAAATGAAATTATAAACAGCACAAGTGGTGTTTTTAATTTTAATTTTAATTTCCCAAACAGAATTAAGAACAATTTACCTCAAACACCAAATCATGAAATCTGCTTCTTCAGGAAACCCTACCTCGGAATATTCAATTTTTTTCTTCATTTCTATTTTAGTCTAATTTGAATTACTTAAAAGGACAACTTGTGCATGCAATCTGCTTCTTTGATGAACTTGGCTGACTTTTTTCTTATTTGTTTTTCAGATTACTTCAAATCCACTTTAACAGCAACCGGTGCCATTAAATCCTCTTTGCCAAAGATGTTTACTACATCTTTGAAGTTATATGACTCAAAAGGAGAAGATTGTTTTTGCTTAGGAAAATACCTACATGAATTCTTCAATTTATTATCATAGCTACTATAAATTTTGTCAATATCACTTATTATTTACATTTGGACTAATGTCCTCACCCTCAGTTATTGTGTGGGGTTTCACTGTTATTTTTATTCTCACACCCAGACAAATTGTACATATGGGAACTAGTTAGGACTACATAGAGACTTTGAGGTATTATGGTGGCTGTAGTGAGAATGGTGAGTAAAGAATGTGTTGTTTTGGTGTAAGGAATACTGTGCTATGTTTGGGTCAGAAATTGTGGATAGCTAAGTTTAAGATAAGACAGAATGAAGATCAACCTTCCCCTATCTCCTCCTTATGGCCTTCTGCCATGCTTTTGTATTATATCAAAATAAATATTGTTATTGTGCCCTTAGGCTTTTTCTGATCTGACCTTCTTCAGGTGTTTGTTGATCCAAGTAACCTTCAGGGAGTTTTAAACTGAAACCTTAATTTAATCAATTTCTTAATAACTGAAGAGCACAAAAATAAAAAATAAAAACAAGATGAGATATCCCTCAACATAGACAGCAGAACAAAAAAAATCTACACCTGTTAATTAAATAAAGCACACAGTTTGAAAGGTTACCTTGATTGACAAGCACCTGATAAAGGCCAGATGATATAAGAGCCAAAATGTTGTGACAACAACAATGATAAATACTCCAAGAGTAAATAGTGTAAAGAATGATAACTCCTCATCCCAGAAATTCAGAGAGAAAATAACTTTTAGTTGTAAAAAAAAAAATCTAATAAAAGCAGAAACTATTTAAGAATCCATTGTTAGATCCATATTTGCAGATATTTGTTTTTAAATGAGACCAGGTGAAAAATATTGATATGATTTAACTTTTTGAAGATATTTAATTTTATGTGAAGAAAAAAAAAAAAAAATCAAAAAAATCATCATATTCTTAAAAATTAATTTATTTTTATTAAAACACCAGATATATAATTGATACTTAAAAAAAAATCAATGTAATTATTTTTTCATCATTTTATAAAAAACAAAGAAATATTTTATAAGCATTTCTTTCATTTGGCCTTCATTAGGCATTGGTTGGTCCGGGTAAACTTCAAGGAATTTTGAACTGAACTGTTTATTCAATCCATTTATTAATAACTGAGCTGTACAAAAATAAAAATTAGATGAGATATCACTAGCCATGGACAGAAGAAGAAAAAATATCTACACCTGTAGATTAAATAAAGGGTTCAGTTTGAAATTCCCTGATCAACAGGTACCTGAAGAAGGCCAATGGGCACAATGTTCGAAACATTGCGATAATAACAAACAAAGATATTAGTCTAAATGTAAATAGTGTAACTAATGATAACTCCTCATACCATTTTCACATCAATTCTAGGATCAACTGTCATCTACTCTATCTTTTTTTTTCATGAGCCGTGTCCCTTCAGAATGTAGGCAATCATGGCTCTCCACTTCCCCCTATCCCTCGCAGCTCGCAACATGTTTTGTCCTTTTGCTACTTCTCCCAAACCCTGTTCTCTCATCCACTTGCTTAAGTCCGCTAAGTATGTCACATGCTGCTTTCCCTTGTCTCGCTTATCCTCTAATTATCCTGTGAGTATCAGATTCACCAAGCCCTCCTTTCTCATCATATATCCCAGAAACTTCAGCTGTCTCTTCCTGATGTTAATTATAAGCTTCCTCCTTGTTTGCATCCTCGCTAAAACCTTATCATTGCTCACACACTCAGTCCATGTTATCCTTAGCATCCATCTGTAGAACCATGCCTCGAATGTCTTCTTCATCTTTGAGGAGACCGTCCAACATTCACTGCCATAAAGGAGATATCAATATAATCTACTATTCTTACATCAATAATGGTAATAATTCTACCTTGAATGGCTCTTGTGCCTTGTATTGGGTGAACAATAATGTAAAAAAAAATCTTCAGACAGTAAACATTTCTCCCATATAATTTGCAACATTCTGCCATCAAATATCCAAATTTACAAAAGCTTCATCTTTTGTGATAGATGTACTGACAAGAAAAAGCAATATATTTATACCCACATTTACACAAACCCTTCTGAGATTAATTGTTAGAATTCCGTGCAAAACAGGCATAAAAGAAAAGAACACTTCATAAAACCCCAAATGGACAAAAATGTAATAGTTGTAATGATGATGAGGAAAGAAATGTTCTAATAAGATTGTCATATAACATAAAGAACAGAAAGGTAACAAAAAAAACTGGCTGGTTCTGAAACAGAGCTCTCATGACAGCAGAAACAAGAAAATCAATTCTATACATACAGTTTTCTTTCTGAATGAGTGGACCTTGTAAACAGGATTTGAACAAAAGAATCCTGATAAACTGTATGTTTGGCATCAGAATGGTTAATTATACATGGCCACGATCGCTAAAACATCAGCTGCAGGAAAGACATGTCGAGACTTGATCAGAAATAATACATGTCTGTGCTAAGATAATATACATTATGGACAGACATATATATGGATAGATATTTATCATACATCGACATTATATATTTTTCTAAGCATTGTTATGAGTACAGTTTAAGTTCAAAACTTTTGCTGCACCAATAGTGTAAGTACCGGGTTTACCTTATCATGAAAAATGTTTCTCTCACTGGAGCTGAAAAAAATGCTGGTATTGGGGCTAAGTTCAGAGAACAAACAAGGTTTTTGTTGGGATTTGAGTGTCACGTCTGTTCTTCCTAGGCTAAATTCTTGTTTTCAGGTGGGTTGTGGTGTAGGATTTTAAAAAAAAGAAAACAAAAGAAAAAGCTGGTCCTGTGGATTCCAAATCCAAGGCAGAACCTCCCCAATGCACAGGTGGGCTATGGTCATTGGGCAGGACATAGCAACAAACAATATTAGCCCTATTCCATGGATTCCAACTCTAAGGCTGAACCACCCACATGCATGTGTGGAATGTTGTTTTGTTCTTGTTTAGGAGCCTGGATGTGCCGCCCAAAAAGTGATGAGCTTGATCCTATGGATTCCAACTCCAAGGAAGGATGCGGCAAAAAGTTAGAGACACCTAGAATTTTTTCTTCATATAGCCTCCTTTCAGATGAACAATATGCCTTCTGTTTCTCCAGGTTTACAGCTGATAATTTATGTTACTGAATTACTCTATCAAGATTTAGATAAGAATGGTGAAGTTCAGGCTGTGACTCTAGATATCTCAAACACATTCAACAGGGTTTGGCATGCTGTCCTTCTCAACAAGCTCAAGTGTTACAGTATCTCTGTACAAGTATTTGGCTTAATCCAATCATTCCTAACAAATCATATAATAAAGGTTATATTGAACACATGCTCTTCTAGTTCATTTCATATTAAAGTAGGGATCTTCCAGGGCTCTATCCTTGAACCTATGTTATTTCTTATCTTCATCAACAACCTTCCCAATGTCATCAGTTCCCAACTAGGTATTTATTCTGATGACACAACTATATGCTCTGATAAAGTAAACCTGACAACTGCTTCCAATCAGTGGTTAACTGGGGCAAGAAATGTTTTGTAAATGTCAATGCCTCCAAAACAAAACTGCTTTCATTTAATCATCATAGAGAACTACTTTTGCTTTCTGTCAGCATGGCTGATGCTAACCTCCAGGAAAGCAACTCCTTGCACCTTCTTAGTTGAAGTGATATGGCATAAAGTGAAATGTCTATATTGAATCAACTGCTTGGTCTACTGCTAGAAAATAGATTCACTGTGTTGTGCCAAATAATTTTTTGTCAGAATTTATCTTTCACATTTATAAATCTACCATTCATCTGTGCACAGAATATTTCTGCCATATCTGGTCTAGTGCTCCTAATATATATCTCAAGATTCTTGAAAAAATTTAAAGAAGCATCTATAATGTAGTTGATCCTAATCAGGCATCTTGACTGCAGTCACTTTCCGACCAATGTGACATGGCTTTTCTCTATCTTTCCTACAAATATTTTCATGACAATTGTTCTGCTGAGCTTTTTGCCTTAATGTCTCGACTGCATGAATTTAAGCACACTACTAGATTGGCAAGATGCAACCATCAGTTCTATTCTAATAGTTTCTTCTCTTGCACTTCTCGCCTGTGGAACTCCCTTCCAGTTTCTTGCTTCCATGTCACAATCTTCAAAATTTAAATGCAATATCAGTTGCCATCTATTTTCCTTGTCCTCTGTCCTCATTAAAATTTTCTCTTTCACTCTCTGTAACCGCATGCATCTTAATGGCATTATTGCCTTATTTGGGGTGAAATGATTAACAAAATTGGTCTGGCCAAGAACTTTTCATATATACCCACATGTGTATGTGTGTGTTTATTGATGAAGAAATTTTTATATGTGTTTGCTACTGACAGAACAGAAGTACTAATTAAGATTGAAGAATTTAAAAACCAAACAGGAATAATGGTGGTAGCAGAAGCAATAATTAAATTCAGGACCAACGAAAAGCCCAAATATGGAATCTTGCCAACTGTCTTCACTGTTTTTAAAAACATTTCTTTTAAATGGAAAGGAAAATAATATTTTTGAGAAGTGTTTGTTTTTAGATTCTTCTGCCCTGTTCTTTATTCTTACAATGGCACAGAGATTTAAAATGATTATATAAGATAAAAACAGTAGTAACTGTTTATCACTAACATGTTTCATTTTTATTAAAGCCTCATCAGAGATTGAGAGAAAACAGACAAAAAGACAGAAATTTGGTGTTTTCAATTTTGTTTGGATCAAGCCTCATTGATCAGTTAGCCATTACATGCACTAAAATCATAGATAATTCTATTTGTATGCAAGTAAAATATTCTAATATATATCTTAGTGGGCATTGAATGGTAACATTTATTCATAATTACATATGTGTGTGTCCATCTAGTAAGAGGAGTTCTGATGTTTTCACCTTTGTGTGGTCAGCTGGTGCAGTGGGGTGGGACTCTATTAATTTGGACTGTTTTTATATATGTACTCCTTGTATTAGATATAAGTTAGATTCTTTAAGAATGGATTCAAAGAAAAATGGTGATGTAATGTAATATTTTAGGCGTATTTATAGTTGGTAATAATGTTTTTGTTAAGTCTTCAAAGTAATTTCTACTTAAAGAATTATGTTTTTTTTTAATTGGGGTGGCATTAGTAAAATGGCCAGCATCCTTCCTGTGCAAAATATATATATATATATATATATATATATATATATATATATATATATATATATAGACAGAGAGAGGGTTTTAAGCAGCTAATAGATTTTTTAATCCCACATTATTTATTATTAATATATACATTATATCTAATGGGTTTGAACATATTTTTTGAATAAATATCCATGTTATTTTTAAAAAAATGAAATTAATGTGAACCAGCTTAGTCAAGAAAATATTTTTCCAGCAGAGAAACCATTTTGAAGTCGAGTGAGCTGAATGAGTTGGTTTATGGGAAACCATAATGATAAAGCAAGCTTCAATTACCTATTTAAGAAATGCACCGGCACACACACAAATATATATATATATATATATAGGGTGTATCAAAAATATGTTTACAAACTTTGGAGGTATGTTCTGCACACCAAAACAAGGCCAAAAATTTATATAAACATATATCCACAAATCCTTCCTTTTCAAGTTATTAAGTTCAAAGAAAGTTCATGAGAGATGGTACTGTGTTGCCATGCAGACTAGATTATATTTGTCATTCATGTATGTCTGTGGCTGGTATGTCATCAATGTTTAATGCGTGTAGTAATGATTTAACTTCAAAGTGTTCTGTTTAAGTGACAGGATATTCATATCGTCGGCAGCCAGATATGATTTTTACATATGGCCACAAATGATAATGGACGTGAGGCTTTCTTTAAACTTAATAACTCAATGACCAAGGATTTGCAGACATATTTTTATATGGACTTTTGTTCTTGTTTCCATGTGAGGAACCGACCCCCAAAGTTTCTAAAAGTATTTTTGATAAACCCTATATACATATATGAAGAAATATAGTTTTAAGGTGTGCTATATTTATGGGACAAAGTGCTCAATATCAGAGATAGAGCGTATGTAAATATAAAAGTGAACATTGAAGTCAACACTCAGAGGCGACAGGCTGTTTCATGCTAGACGTAATTGTTAGGCTGATATACAGAATCGAGTCACTCTCAGTCACTGTGTGTTTATCTGAATCTAAAAATAAACACGCTAAAATTCACATTCATCCCGTACCGTACGCTGACGGCTTAGTGGGAGAAGTTCGGACTGACACAAATTCAGTCGGGTTTCGATCCTAGCTAGAGGCAACTGGACATCTAGCCACACTGATGAGCTGTGAAACAGCGAAACAGTCTGTCTGTGGATGACAAAAATATTAGCTCCTGAAAAATTAATTTCGGTTGAGCCCTCTGGTTTGAGGTGTGAATTTGTAAACAGTGACTATTTAAGCTAATACTGCATGACTCTTCGACAGAATCGAGTCACTCTCAGTCACTGTGTGTTTATCTGAATCTAAAAATAAACACGCTAAAATTCACCTTCATCCCGTACCGTAAGCTGATGGCTTAGTGGTAGAAGTTCAGACTGACGCAAATTCAGTCGGGTTTCGATCCTAGCTAGAGGCAACCGGACGTCTAGCCACACTGATGAGCTGTGAAACAGCAAAACAGTCTGTCTGTGGACATATATATATATATATATTATATATATATATATATATATATATATATATATTCTGATAATCTGAAACATAATATCTACCTAAGATGCTAACCTTCTTTCTTTTGTTTGCTATAAAATTTTCCTCTGGAATTGAGAGAAACAATGTTAACAGCAGGTTCTTTAACAAAATTTAACCGTATGAAGAAAATTGTTTGAAATACGTATGTGGTCTTGCTTTGAGAGAGCTAATGCTGATTTACCTATAGCTAATAATGCCTTGAAAGATGGCATAGGGCATTTTTGCAGCAAGTGTCATCCCATCATTGCATAATATAGAAATTCTTAGCTGCTCTTAAAAGAGAACGGGGCTTGCAAGAAATTCATATTGCAAAAGTAAGAGCAGATTGCCAAAATATCACGAGTGCCAAGAAATACCAGAATGTAATGTAAATGGAAAATTTAAAAAATTAGTGGCATCCTTTAATGAGTACTCTTTAGTATTTGACTATTTGCATGTAGTATCATATTACTTATAAGGATTTTTTCTTACTAAATTGTTTTATTAATGGCATTTGTATTTTGAATAATTAAAATTTGTGTATTTCCTCTTTTAATTTCTACATTTTTATTACAATAAAAAATTTTGCATTTCGAATACTTATCATTTAGTATAATTGTCCTTTTGATTAATTTTCGTTCAAACTATTTACAGTTTGAATAAATTATTTTCAAACAATGTTCACATAATCCAAGTTAAATGGTAGACCAACTCTAGAGCAAACTTGGTACATTATACCCCCTAAGTGATTGCGATCTGGGAAAATTCAAGACCAAGTCAACACAGTGACGTTTTGTTCATGTTCCTGGAAGCATTACCATATAATTTGTGTGGCATGAATGATGCCATGAAGTGGTGTACCTGATTTTCAATGATGTTAGAGAAGTCTGTACATAACAAAAAGCTTCTTCATGAATGAGAGGACCCCATATTTCCCCACAGAATATTTCCAAAGTAATAACAATATTTTCACTGGCTCTGACGTCACTTGCATCTTGGTGTCACATTTTCCCCATAATAATGATACAAATTTACCAGGACTGCAGCCCACCTTATCCAGGAGAAATCAAGGCTTATCAGACCAGGTGATATTTTGCCACTGGCGCATAGTTCAGTGGCAATGCTCACTGAATACACTACCATAGAAATAAAACTTGTAATAAAATAATAGTAAGAATGAAGTGCATATTGACCCAGAGTGGTGGGATAAAAATCAACAATAACAATGTGAAATAAAAAAATATATTTAAAAAGAGAATTGTGATTCCGACAGAATCAGAAGACCGTTTTGCAGGAAATTGCTGGCACTACTCAAGGTTTCAATACCTACTATTGTCGATCTTTTGATTAGACCATAATCAGCCATAACAAAATTTTCTTCATTAACAAAACAGGGACATCAGACTTCAGAATCTCTGGTATTGTTCGGAAACTGTGTTGGCAAGACTGTAGGCACCATTGTCTGTCGATGTAAACAATTTCAAATCTTCTCAAGGACAGTGGAAGGAAACTCTCAAAGAACAGAGATCAAAATGGTAATTCTATTGTAACTTGATTCTTTCTTAGATTTACAATGGAAAACTCTTACTTAAACAGTTATTTTTTCATGACACTGATTAGCAACAAATATAAGTATATAAACAAGTGGCCTGCTTCCTGCTAGAGAACAGTGTTCAAGTTCATGCAAAAGGACAGGAACTTGAAAGCTGATTTTCTCAGTAGGCACACTCTCCTCATCTTAAAGAAAGATGCAACAGAATCTTCCTATTCCATTTCTTCTCATTTGGTCTTGGATGTTGTTAATAAATAGATATACTTGTTAAAATCATTGCTCATTTCAACTAGTTTCAGAGGTTGGTGTTTCAGCCTAGGTTAAGGTCATAAGTTTAGAATGCGGATTTTCTAGGCATAAACTATCTCTTTACTGGGAATAACACAATTTTACTTATCCCATTTTCACTTGTTTGTTCTTTTGCTTTATTTAAGTGTTAAAAAATTGATTGATTTATTTTTTACAGCTTATCAACCCTTTGCTGGTTATTTAAAGACTCTCTGGCTTTGTGCTATGATAAACTAAACTTTTTAAATCACGATAAGACGAGAGAGATATACTGCTTATATACCAATCAGCACTGTATGGTGACTATAAGATTCTGTACGCGATCTGGGATGGCAAAGGAAATATTTGTCACAGATTACTTCCACAACACAAAGAATAAATCACTGTAAGTTCACACTTGAACATCAGGGGGACAAGAAATGCCGAAAACTCGATTTGCAGGGACTATCTCACAAATCACAATGCATGTAACCAGTCAGAAAAATAACTCACTCTCTGACAAATGCGGTAGCCAAAAATACCTGAATTTTATTTTCTCTTTTGCTTTTATCGGCCGAGCATTTTTTTTTTCATTCGTCGACAACTGGGAGAGGATGCTCAATTTTTGCATATCAAAATACTTTTATAGCAACTCCTGCAATTGATTTGTTTCTAAGTTAAATATTCTGTCTTCAGCATGTCATGTGGAATATGTGCCCTTTTTTTTGGTAAGTAATTTTCTTTTTTGCCACATTTTCCACCGTAGGATACACGCAACACACTGTCGCTTGGTTTGTCGAGGTAAGTCGCCATTTTCTTTGCTATAGATTCACATCACTTGGTTACGAACAGACACGACTGCCCATGTCTGGAACAGGCATTTCATATTGAAGGAAGCTCACAGAATTTTTGTGATGAAAGTGATCAATAGTTAACTAGAGTAACAATAGTCAATAAGTTAATAAATGTTCAAACAATTTATCTCTTGACCAACTCCAGAGTTTTGAATAATATAGCTCATCAGGGCCAGAGAGTATGATAATAAGATTTATCTGTGACTCTTTGACACAAATGAACAATATTATGTAATCTACCTCTCCCTTCATACCGATCATATCTTTCTATTTTTCTAACCCTCAGTCAAGACCCACTTGCTGGTTCAGACACATTTAGTAGTTACTGCAAGAGTCAAAAAAAAATTAATGTTAATTTTCAAGGCATGAACTCTACAATATATAGCACTCAGTTAATGAAATGATAAAAAAAAACAACAGAAACATAATATGCATTACTTTCCTTTGCATTCTGTTTTGATTTTGTTAACATTTTTAACATTTGGTGTTAAATTAATTACTTAGAACAGAAGAGAATTTAATACAATTTGATGGGTCAAATGAGATCATGCTTACCTTTTATTTTTATTTTGTAGTGCGACTGAAACAAGTCTTGTCTCATTTACATATGAATTCATAGACTTGTATGTGTAGTTCTTCTACTACTAAGAATATGAACATTCAAGTAGGAAAACTTGAATCACACACTTTGAAAAAGTTAATTTCTGCGACAAAATCACCGCTTATATCTGGCCACCTAACACCCCAGACTGCAACCCCCTTGATTATTATGTGTGGGGTGCAGTTGAGTGAGAAACCAACAAAATTCCTTGTAACACCAAATATGATCTGAAGGCAATGATTATGGCAGCATTCAGCAACTTAAACAGGGAGATTGTCTGGAAGAGTTGCAGGAGATTCCCAAGTCATGGTTGAAGGAAATGGTGATTTTATTGAATAAATTTACTCTTTAGTATTTCAAGATATTTTTCTGTAATTTTGGTAAATATATCTATTAAAATGAGATGTCAGTGTTATTTGTGCAAGTTAGGCGACAATTTATCCATCGCACAATGTATATATTTGTTTTTGTATTTCATTCTTCTATATCTAGGTTTTTTATTTTCATTTTTTTTTTGTTCTTTGGTTAATATCTTAGTTGCCCTCTTTGTCTGACCCTTAAGTTTCTTTTTTTTTGCCACTCATCAGTTTTTCCTTCATTTTCCTACTTTTTTATATACCCTCTTCATTTTTCTTTCCTTAAAGTTTTCTTTCTATTTTAGCCTCTTATCAGTTTTCCTTCATTTCTTTATTCTCCTTTTTCTTTCTTTTCTCACATCTTTCTTTTCCAAAAGTTTAGTTGTCTTTCTTTTTTTTGCCTCTGATTAGCTTTTGCATCTTTCCTTATCTTCCTTTTCTTTTTCTTACATTTCTCTCTTCATCTTTCTTTCCCTAAAGATGTTTATTTTTAGCCTCTCAGCAGATTTTCCTTAATTTTCCTTTCTTTTTCATTTTTTTTTTTCTTAAATTGTCGTTCTTTTTTAGCCTCTCATCAGTTTTTCCCTCATTTTCCTTTCTTTTCTTTCATTTTTTTTTCTAAAGTTGTCGTTCTTTTTTAGCCTCTCAGCAGTTTTTTCTTCATTTTTCTTTCATTTATGTCTTCTAAAATTGTCGTTCTTTTTTAGCCTCTCAGCAGTTTTCCTTCATTTTTCTTTCTTTTTTCCTAAAATTGTTGTTCTTTTTTAGCCTCTCAGCAATTTTTCCTTCATTTTTCTTTCTTTTTTCCTAAAATTGTTGTTCTTTTTTAGCTTCTCATCAGTTTTTCCTTCATTTTTCTTTCATTTTTTTCTAAAGTTATTGTTCTTTTTTAGCATCTCAGCAGTTTTTCCTTGAATTTCCTTTCTTTTCTTTCATTTTTCCCTAAAGTTGTCATTCTTTTTTTATCCCCTCATCCAGTCTTTCCTTTATTTCTTTCTTCATTTTCCTTTTTCTTCCTCTCATCATGTTTCTTTCCTTAAAGTCTTCTTTTTTTAGCCTCTCATCAGTTTTTACTTTTATTTTCCATTTACTTTCTCTCGTTATGTTTCTTTCCCTTGATTTTTTTTTCCTTTTTTAGTCTCACCTTTTTTGGTTTTGTCTTCACTTTCTTCGTTTTCCCTTTTGATTATCTTTCCTTTTCTTTTCTCTCATCATTTTTTTCCCTTAAATTTTCCTTTTCTTAGCTCCTCCACAATTTTGCCACCTTCTTTATTTTCCTCTTTATCTCTCTTTCTTTCTTTTTCTTTTCTCTCATCATATTTCCTATTTTTTATTTATTTTCCTCTTTTCCCCCCATAAGCAAATTTTATAACAGACATTAAGTGGCAAACCTCCAGCCAACTTCCAAAATTTTCAGAATTAATTCCTGAGCATATCAATAGCTTTGAAAGCCTCATCTATGAGACATCCTGTTAGAAGTGTTTCACTGCTACAGTGAAATTGATCTGAATATTGGTATGCACTTTCTCATTGATTGAACATGTTTGGTGACATTATTTGAAGTGGGAAATGAATTCCTCTGGCTTCGGTGTTTACAGCCATCTTGTCTTCAATTTGTTATTGAGTTTGATAAGAATTGTGGCTTGAAGGTAATATGAACATTCCACCAGATGATGGTTGGAGAAATAACCAATAGAAATGTTGTGCTAAAAACTGCTTAAAAATGGCAACACTGGTCTTAATAAGATATCAAGATTTGCCTGATTTCAAAACTTTGAGTTTCAAAGAAATAAATTTGGCAGGTTGGCTTGGGATGAGAAAATGATGATTAAAGTCATTTGATATACGAAGAAATTGCATACATTGATTGATTGATTCATCTTCTACAGATTATCAACCCTTTTTAGGTTATTTAAAGCCAGAAAATATTTTTTAGATTGTAAGAATTTTTTTTGGTGAGGTGATAATAATGATTTAGTGATACAAGTCTTACTAATTAACCCATAGCTGGGGGAGAAGATGTGGATTCATACCTAATCAGAATTTGATAAACAATAAATTTTAATGTGGCTAGAAAGTGGGAGATCAATTCTATATTACAATCAATATATAAACTGATCCCTCACTTTGTGGCCAATGTTGTTTCTATACATTTATATTCCAGACAATGTAAATAAATCTAAAAGACATGCCTGTGTAGCTAATCAATATTAGTTTAATTGATTTAATTGTTTTCTAGTGATTATCAACACTTTTCAAGTTATTTAAAGGCAGAAAACATTTTAAATTGTAAGAATTTTTTTTGGTGGTGAGGAGAGATAATAATAATTTAGTGATATAAACTTACTAATTAATCCATAGCTGGGTGGAAGAGAGGGGTATTCTTACCTTTCCCAAGGGTATTGATGCTTAAGTGAATATAATGAACCCTACTGGAATTGAATCTCAGCTCTCCAATTAACAATTCTGAGCCATTACCATCTACACATCCAAGCTTACAGCACTTTGTATTCTAAAGTGGTTACCCATCTAGGTACTGAACAGGCTTGACATTGCTTAACTTCAGGAAAGTTACGGAAACTGGTGTTTCAATATGATGTAGCCATAAACCAAAATTGGATACAAATTTTATGCATACTAGAATGTCAAATCATTTCAATAAGAGAGGCAGATTTGCATTGAAAGCTTTGCTTTGTTATTATAAAAGAAGTAGAAATCATGGACAACCGAATACTGAAGTTGTTGCAGTACTGTTCCTAGTTGAAATAAAAGCAATGGCAAACATTATATGCACATGTAAATGACAAGTCGTCATTGTCAGTAGAGGTGAAATGAAATTGAATAAATTTCAACAAAGTGATATTTTCATGTGTCTTTATATAACAACTGATTAACATAAAAGAAAATATGGATTGGAATTTGATGTAATGATAAATTAAAAAAAAAACAAATAGGAAATATTTATCAATCTAATATTTCACTTTTATTAAAGCTTTATCAGAGACCGACATATTGAGAAAAAGAAGAAAGACAGTCTGGTATTTTTCATTTTGTGTTGTTTGATTTTCATTGGTCAATGAGAGACCCCTCTCTGCCTTCCATCAGCATGGCTGATGCTAACCTCCAGGAAAATGACTCATTGCACCTCCTCTGGCTAATGTTCTCAGATGAAATGAAGTGGAAAGACTATATTGAATCCATTGCAAGGTCAGCTGCCAAGAAGTTTGGTTCACTGTGTTGGGCAGGAAATTTTCCTCTCCAGATTCTATCATACATATCTATAAGTTTACCATTCATCCAGGCTTAGAATATTGCTGCCATATATGGTGCAGTGCTCCTGCTATTATTAGTATTGGTCCTGATCTGGAAGCTCGGCTTCAGTCACTTTCCCACCACCATAAGGTTGCCTCTCTGTGCCTTTTCTATAAATACTTTCATGGTAATTATTCGGATGAGTTCTTTGTTATGGTACCTAGACTTTTTTAATTTAAGTGCAGTTACAAGACTGGCATTGAGATCTCATCAATTTACAGATGAACTAGCTAGATGTAACCGTAAATTCTGTACTAACAGTTTCTTTTCTTGCACTTCTTGCTTGTGCAACTCCCTTCTGGCTCCATGCATTCCAGCCAATTTTAATCTACAAAAATTTAAATGCAATGTCAATAGCTATCTACCATCCTCCGGATTACTCTTTCCTCTTCCCACTCATTATTAATGTTTCTGTTCCTAATTCTTCCCTATCCTGTAACCCATTGTGTCTTAGTGGCTTTACTACCTAGCATGGGGTGATACCGATTTTAAAAAAATCATGTGCATTCGAGTCTTTTAAAACAACATTGGTATAATTTGCATCATTTTGAATTCAAGAAGATATGACACCTCCATCCATTTTCAAGAAATTAATGGATTCTAAATTATACTAACATTGTTTTAAGTGTCGAATGCACGTGATACATGAAAATCAAATGTTTCTTATTTGTTCTTTTTGTTATCATAGATAGACAGATAATAAAATAGAACATATATAGATGCTAAACAATGCACTTTTCTTGTTAATGCACTTAATCCAGTAATAAATATTAATCACAGAAATCAACTTACAGATTTCTTTCCCCATTATACACATTTCAAGACACAAATTTGCATACGCACAGTTAAATAGATATACACTTTTCAATATTTCTTATAGTATATTTAAGCAGCAATCCTTCATTTAGACATGTTGTATTAAATAGAATGGACAGGTCATGCTAACTGAACCTTTTACTGAGTCTCCTCCTCAGGTCAAATTAGTCACTTTATAGCAGGTGGGAACTTGTAAAGGAGCGTGGTAAAATCAAATTTTCAGGTCCAAGTACTTTTGGTTGTCTTCAGGGAAAGAAGGAAGAGAGTTCAGATATAGCGAATGCTTGGATCTTAAAATTTAATTTCAGCAAGTTCCTTCAGAAGTTTCCACCTGCAATAGAACAACTAATTTGATGCCAGGAGAAGCTTAGTAAAAGGCTACACTGACATTCTCTTTATCCATTTAATGGAACGTGTTTAAAATTCAATATATATGCAGAGAATTATTCCTCCAAATGGTGCACGTGTACATATTTTTAAAATGCATGCAAATATGCACAAAGAGATATATTCAGTGGCTTACGTATGTACACATACATGCATAAATGACTGGATGCAAACACACATGTACACAAATCTTGCATTTGTCTAACATTCCAATTCTGAGTCAGACTTCAACATGCCCCTGGGGAACAGTCAATTAAAGTCATTAAATATCAAGCCTTTTAATTAGACTTCGAACTGGCTGAAAGGAACAATTAAAAATAAAAAAATAATTGAAAATAAATAAATCATCAATTTTCTTGTCACCATGAGAAAACTTAAAAATAAAATGTAGCATATAAAACAAAATCAATTTCTTTTTTGGCATGTAGACGTTTATATGGGTCATGAAACAAAAATATTAGCATAAAAATGACATTGAAATGTGCCATAAAACAGATTTTTATGGATTTCTTCATAATATTGGAAAAGATTTATATTTCTTTGATGATTGCATTTAAAGGTTTATTATAATAAATTTACCCACACACACTATTAATGTCATTGGTGCAAAAATAACTGATTCTTTCTTTTGTATTATTTTAAAATTTTCAGCTTATTTTAAAATGAATTATGATTTAAATATATTCAGCTAATATAACATTTTAAAACATGAATTTCAACCAATTGATTAAATCTAATTGTTGTTTTTTCACTGTTTATTGGCCAGCAAAATAAAAGTGGAAAAGAAGCCGGTTAAGCACCAAATGATATTAATTAATGTTTCCTTCTTGAAATTTATACCATGTGTTCATTTTGTTCTCTACACACTGCTGTGATTCATAATTGATTTACTTTGTCTGTGATCTTGAACTACACATTCTATTCTATATGTATGTAATAAAGGTGTTAACCAAATGATAAATAAAGTCATATAATTACTAGTCACTTTAAAAGGATCAAAGCAATTTGGCAGAGTTTACTGTTTGACAATTTCAACTAGATGTATTATTCAGATAATGACAGAAATTCTGGCTGATGGCTAACTGAAGAAAATGCTAGATGAGTTTTTTGTTGTTGAGGTAAATCAGAAAACGGGTAAGTGCATATCTACAGGATGAGATGGATAAATTGCCGCCTAAATTATGCAAAAATGAAAATAACACTGACATCCGATTTTAAGATATACAGGGCATAATGGATAAATTGTTATCTAAATTGTGCAAAAATGGAAATAACATTGACATCTCATTTTAACATATTTACCAAAATTGCACAAAAATAGATGAAAGAGTAAATTTATCCAATAAAATCACCATTAGTTTCAACAATGGCCTCCAGACGACTTCGGAATCTCCTGCAAGTCTTCTGGATGGTCTCCTTGTTTAAGTTGCTGAATGCTGCCATAATCCTTGCCTTCAGTTCATCTTTTGTGTTACAAGGAGTTTTGTTGGTCTCTCGCTCAACTGTACTCCACACTTAATAATCAAGAGGATTGCAGTCTGGGGAGTTAGGTGGCCAGATGTAAGGGGTTATGTGGTGGCAAAAATTGTCTGGCAGCCATGACTGGGTTCCCCTGCTGGTCTAGCATTGTGCAGAGTCCTGTTGCCAGACATAGGTCTTCCAGCAGGCCACTGTCTTGACCTAGGGCAGCACAACCCCCACCCCACCTCAAGGCACGATGTAGGCCTCTATGTTGAGTCTGAGGCCCTCGCCAACAAATTCAGGAGTTTTTATCAGAACGATTAGAGTGAGTTTTCTGAGCTGCTGTACCCTTGTAATCACGATTTGACTCATGCAACACTTGCTGCATCTTCAGTGTTTGTATTGATGCTTCCAGCATGAATGCCATGTGGTACAGCATGCCATTTCCAAATTTCTGGTGGAGTGAATTGCATCATACTGGTTTTTTTCTCCCAGATGATGCCCAACTGACCCTACTATTCTGTACAGTTGATAAAATCTAAAAGAAACAATGTACATGCATGAAATTAAAAACATAAAATTTACCCATCACACCCTATATATATATATATATATATATATATATGAACATGGACACATTATCTTGACCATGTTTTGAAATATGAAAACATTATATAAATACATACATGCAAAACTACTTCTTATTTAACAGTTAAAATATTTAATCCTTGAAAATGGCTAAATGTATAGCTAAAAGCTCTTGGAATAAAAGAACATTCGGACAATTTTTATATAATTTATCATCTGAAAAGAAAAAAATGTGCATGAAAGAAGGATTGCTGCCTAAATACATAAATATATATATATATATATATATATATATATATATATATGCATACATCAACTGTAGGCAATATAGGTTCATTGCATGCATGACCAAAAAACACTAAAAAAAATAATTACTTTTCAGATTCTCCACCTGAAGCACACGAAGGATGACATAGAATTAATCATCTGAAATATTTTGGTAACAAGAAAAACAATTGAAATCAATCACCTGCATGACTCTTGAAATGATAATGATTTAACTCCAAATTACAGTATTTACCATTCTCTAAGAATTATAGTTTTCAAGGGGGAATTTGGTGGATTGCCAATTACTACAAACCCCACATCTAATCATTTTGAGCCTCAGTAGCTGGCCTTCTAAACATGATACTAACATATTGATCACAGTGTAATATTTGCATAGTTTTTTTTCAATTTATTTAAATACATTTTCTAATAAGCAGAAAAACCAGTATATATATATATATATATATATATATATATATATATATATATATGTGTGTTTTTTTAATCATTTCACCTGAAGCAATAAAGCCACTAAGGCAAACTGGGTTACTGAGTGTGAAAGAATATAAGAAAAAGAAAAATGTGAGAACAATAATAGAACTGAAATTAAGAAGACAGAAGATAATGATTGGCAAAGTTGAAATGGGAAGTAAGAAGCCAGAAGAGTGTTCAACAAGTGAGAAGAGCAAGAGAAGAAACTGTTAGCACTTACAGGTACATCAGCTGTAAAATGAGGAAACCTTGCCTCATCTAGGTACAAAAGAGGAAAGCTCATCAAAGTAATTACCATGAAAATATTTATAGAAAAGATACAGAAAGGTGGGAAAGTGACTGAGATGCCAACTCAGGACCAATAATATTGCAGATTCTTATTTGTATTTTATCAAAGTACCATCAAAAATATTTTTAAAAATTTTTTTAATTTCCTTTCATTTGTTTACTGACCCAATTGATAATTGAAAAAAAAGTACAAGAAACTTTAAAAATATTGTTTACTAATTTAACAATATTGTTTTAATACCTTCAAAAAACAAACTAAAAGAATTTTATGCTCAAATGTTTCATAATGACCGCTGAGCCTCAACAAATGTGTCACAATGAGCTTTGTGTTTCAACAAATGTGTCACAATGAACTTAAACTTTTGGTTAAGGTATTTTTGCCAGTTTTCCATAGAAAGATCAACACACAGCAGGAGAAAGCATGCTTCACATTTCCATGACAACAATCCTTGTGTGGTGTCATGTGATCTCTGGCAATTCATTCATCTGAGTTAAACTACAAGATTAATGAGGACATTACACGTGCTGTGTATATCATTCTGCATCATAAGGTGTTCAGGGGTGGCAAATTGCAACTGCGCAATGGATATTTTGAATAATTAGTTGTGGTGAGAGTCATGAGAAAATTATTATAATTCTACAAAGAAAAAATACAATAACTTATCAAAATCATTTTTGAATTTATTGTGCAACTTGAGGGCTGTCTATCATATTGCAAATAAATATATATGATAATATAGTTATTGTATTTATTTTTAATTTCCAATATTTAAAGATTAGCATGTGTTGCAAGAAAGATATAATCTCAAAAGAGAAACAAGATATTGCAAAATGAGAATGATGAGGACAAAACTTTGTAAATCACAAATATGTTGATGGAAATCATAGAACTCCCCAGAGTGTTTGACATCTGTTGTTTTGGTGGTTCCTAGGAACAGACTTAGGACTTTTGCAATGGCTCTAGCTAATTTATGGGGCACACTGTTAATACCGGACCCAATGGGGCTGATGGGTATGTTGGTTTTGCGTGTTTTAGTTAAGCCGTAAACAACAAACTAAAAACATTAGCAAGAAGAAAACAAGAAAAATTTACCTTTAATAATGTCAGAAACAGAGATTTTTGCCTTGAGTGGCAACTATTTTAGGAGGAGGAGGAGGAGGACAACTCTGAAATCCCAAACTTCCAACTATGGGTTAAATAGCCTCACCGACTCACAATTCACCAGTCATGGTGAGTATGGATACACCCTTTAAGACATGGTCAATCAGGGAGTGGTTCCTCCAAGACATGGTCAATCAGGGAGTGGTTCCTCCAACAGGAGTAAGAAGACCCTGGTACACCCCTGAAGACATGGTCAGTCAGGGAGAGGTTCCTGAAACAGGAGTGAGAAGGCCCTGGTCCACCCCTGAAAACATGGTCAATCAAGGAGGGGTTCCTTTAACAGGAGTTAGAAGACCCTGGTACACCCCTGAAGACATGGTCAGCCAGGGAGGGGTTTGTGAAACAGGAGTGAGAAGGCCCTGGTACACCCCTGAAAACATAGTCAATCAGGGAGGGGTTCCTCCAACAGGAGTTAGAAGACCCTGGTACACCCCTGAAGACATGGTCAGTCAGGGAGGGGTTCATGAAACAGGAGTGAGAAGGCCTTGGTACACCCCTGAAAACATGGTCAATCAGGATGGGGTTAATTCAACAGGAGTGAGAAGGCTATGGAGTGGAATGGAAAAAGGAAAGCAGAAAATTGAAGAGCTGAGATGAAAATATGGCCATGGTTCTGATACAGGTTCAAAGAAATAGAAAGAAAACCTTTTCTGGTAGATGCAAAAAATGTTGCAGTAATTCATCAACATTAAGCAACATCAACCCTGGTTTATATCTAGATGGGTGACTGCTTAGGAATACAAGGTGCTATAAGCTTGGATGTGTGAGTAATATTGACCATATGACATTGAAACACCAGTTCTTGTATGATCACTGAAGTTAAGCAAACTTGAGCCTGGTCAGTACTAGATGGGTGACTGCTAGAGAATACCAGATGTTGTAAGCTTAGATATGTGGGTGATGTAATGGATTACAGCTTAGAATTGGATATCGGAGAGCCAATCCAGTCACATTTGTTATATTCCCTTACTCACAAATACTCTTTAGAAAAGTATGAATCCACCTTTTCTCCCCCCAGTTAAGGGTTAATTAGTAGAACTTGTACCAGTAAATCATTATTATTTCCAAAACATTTTTACAGTCTAAAAATATTTCCTGGCCTTAAATTGACTGATACATTTTCTATGACTTATCAACCGTTTGAAGATTGTTTAAAGCCAGAAAACATTTTTAGATTGTAAGAAGATATTTAGATAATAATGGTTTAGTGATAGTCTAATTAATCATAGCTGGGGGAAGAAGAGGTGGATTCATGCCTTCCTCAATGGTATTTGTGCATAAGTGAATATAATGAACCCAATGGGAACTGGAACTCGGATCTCCAATTAAAAATTACAAGCCCACACATCCAAGTTGCCAAGTTTATTTCCAAGTGGTCACTCATCGAGATACTTAACAGACTCAACATTGCTTAACTCCAGTAATTGCACAGGAACTGGTGTTCAACATGATGTACTGTAAGCTCTTTTCTGACTTTAAATAACTTGCAAAATGTTGATAAATCATTAAAAAAAAAAAACTCAAATCAATCTATCATTTATTTATTAAAAGACATTTATTTTTATTTATTTTCTTTTTGGTGGAAAATTTCCACCAAGCTTATTAAGACCACACTGTTTATTTTGCACTTTTTCCTTGAGCACAAACAGGAAACATTAATTAATTATTATCATAAAACACTTTTATGACTTCATTTAAAAAAATAATAGTATTCCATTGTTCTAAAATGAACAATGAAAAACTATTGTTTTATTTAATCCCTATCTTCTCTTCCTTCCAGAATCATACGTTCCTGTCTTTCCAGAATTCCTATGTTCTCTTTCCAGAATTCCTACATTCTTGTCTTTCCTGAATTCTTACATCACATTCTTTCCAGAATTCCTACATTCTTGTCTTTCCTGAATTCTTACATTACATTCTTTCCAGAATTCCTATGTTCTTGTCTTTCCAGAATTCTTACATTCTCTTTTTCCCAGAATTTATATGTTCATCTTTGCAGAATTCCTATGGTCTCTTCTTTCCAGAATTCCTACATTCTCGTCTTTTCAGAATTCCTATGTTATCTTCTTTCCAGAATTCCTACATTCTTGCCTTTCCTGAATTCTTACATCCCATTCTTTCCAGAATTCTGATCTTCTTGTCTTTCCAGAATTCTTACATCATCATCTTTCCAGAATTCCCACATTCTCTTCTTTCCAGAATTCCTACATTCTCTTCTTTCCAGAATTCCTATGATCTGCTCTTTCCAGAATTACTACATTCTGTTCTGTTCTTTGACAAACTTAATGTCTAAAAATAATTCTTTACTTCAAGTCAAAATTTTACCCATGAAATAATTTTCTGAATGCACTTTCATTATGCTCCCACTGACTCTCTAAATTATGAAGATAACCCACCTCTGAATTAGGCACCTAAATCGAAAAGATGAAATCTAACATCAAGTGTTGTAAATTTTTTTAATCTATATTTTTATTTTAGTAATCATTTTGAGACTACAACCTATTTTCACATGTCTACAGCAAGTGCTATACTTCAGCTGCATGCCAGGCTCTGTTTATTAAAATGACATGTTTGTTAAAGACTAATATACCCATGTCGTCAAATATGATGGCTTATTTTTTATCCATCACAGTTGTTAATAATTGGCTTCAATGAACAAAAGATTATTTACTCTATGAACTCTGTTTTGTGCATTTCTCATGGCAAGCAAAGTTTCTAGAGAGACAAACCAGTAAGGAGAGACAGATGGCAACAGACTGCCACAGTTCATAAGCTTTAAAAAAATTCCTTACTCATTCACCCGTCTTCCTCACCAAGCTACATGACACTTACACTTCCCTCCTCACTTTCTCCCTTGCCTGTTCTTTCTCACATACACGGGAAGAAATTACATTTCTTTTCATTTTAACAAAAAACTACAAACAAAGATTGCAAGTACTTTAACACTGATACTTGCTAAGAAAAATTTAGTTGTAAGAAACACAAAAATAAAACTATTTTTTATTTTTATATTTAAACATCTTTTTCTTGTGGGTTGATCCATATCTGCAACAAATTTTTTCAAGGAAACTCTCATCAATACTAGAAGTGAACTTTAGAAGTTTAATTTCCTGAAAAACTGTTTTTAAAAAAGTTTTTATAAATTTCAACCAACAGAAACTGTGTTTTGTCAATGAATGCAGAATGTTAAAAGTACATATGAAAACAACAAAGTATTGCCAGTGAGACAGAAAGAAATGGAAACAAGATATGTTAAAATAAAGTTATTTGTGTAGCTGATATAGAGGATCAAGGTGGAAAGTCTCATTGTGGATGAGGGAAGCAACCTGGAGGATGGTAAGTTGGTAGTGTTTGGCATTAAATCTTGTGTCAGGTTGATTGCCTGAGGCTACTGGAGGTGCCAGTTAGAGCCTGTCTATTCACCTGCGACTGTGTTGAGTGCCACAAACGGGTCTTTTAAGCAGTCAGGGGGGATACATAACTCAGTATTTTTGTCACACTTTTGTTTTTCTAGCATCAATAGTGATTTGCTCCTTTTAAATTGTATTTTATATTTGGGGGGGCGGTTGTTTTATGAGCCAGATGTGATGTTTGGAGACCCTGCACAGAGAGCGACTTTTTTTAATTTTAATCTTGCTTTTGTAGCATTCACATCTATCTGACAAGTTGTGATGTGAAGTAAATCAGAAAGAGATGTTCTAAAGGTTATCATAGTTGTAGGGGGGTGACAGTGGGGGGTGACAGTGGGGGGGTGACAGTGGGGGGTGATAGTGGGAACAAGCTCCCACTTTCTATAAAATGCTCAATTATCATGTGTCTCAAATAACCTCTGACAACTAAGTGCAGATCCAAGCAGGAAAATGGATGACGTCAAATAACTTGTGTCTCATAATCAGCTGCTTTGAGCAGGTGGAGAGCTCAGGAAGGCAGTCTCTCTCGATGAAAGAAAACCTTGATTTTAAACTTCTGCTGCCTTGGGGTCAGATCCAAAACATTAAAAAGGATAGGGAAGTAAATCCAGACAGAAAACTCTAAATGGAGCCCCAAAAACTACTGGCCATGAACACTGACAGCTTTCCAGAAACTCCTGTACCAAGCCATCCACATTTGTATTACTGTGTATGTTTTTGGCTCTTGTTGGAATGGCAGAGAGTGGGGGCACGTAATCTGGGCAGTGCATGGTATTCATATACCATTACCAGTCTAGGAGAAGGAAAACTGAATTCAAACCACCTGCTGCCTTGTAGGTCTTGCCTCTTTAACTTCTGAAAGGAGGGACAGGGTCAGCTCAACATCTCAGGTGGAAAAGTATCATATAAGTATTTTAGTATTTTTGTTTAACTAACATTTTATATATTTAAAGAGTTTCTAAAATAAATAATGCATATAAAAATTTATTATGTTTCAAAGTTTGTCATAGCTGGGGTGATAGTGGGAACAAACTCCCACTTTCTATAAAATGCTTCTGTAGCATGTGTCTCCACACATGACAACTAAGTCCAGATTCAAGCAGGAAAATGGGTGATGGTAGACAACTAATGCTTCATAACCAAATGCCTTGGCTAGATGGAGCTTGACAGTTCAGGAAAACTGTCTATCTAGAAGAAAAAAACATCCTGATTTTAAACCTTCGTTGTCTTGTGGTCATATCCAAACATGGCTATGAAAGTAAACCTTGAGTGGAGTCAGAAAGGTGGTTAGCTGTCAACACTGACAACTTTCCAGCAACTACTGTACCCAAGCCATCCCCAAATGTAATGTCCTGTATTCCTTTGGATCTTGTTAGTATGGCTGAGAGTAGGAGGCATGTGATCTGGGCAGTGCATGGTCTCCATAGACCATCGCCCAGGCCTGTACCCTGGAGAGGTCGCTCCAGTCACACCAATAAAGGAATGAATTTCAGCCAAACAGGGTGCTACATTCATCTTGTGAGATAAACAGATGTCTATTTAACATGAATGTTTCCTGTATGTGTAGAATCAAAATATGATACTCACCCTCACAAGAAAGTTTCAAACTAGCATCCAGTTGGCAGATAAGCATGTAACATGATCGGACATTCCAGCCTATTATATAAACCACTTACTAACTGGCCCAGATAATAAACAGCTGTCAGAGAAACTTGCATTACAGTCTAGTATTGGTTCGTTTTCCCAACTAAATCCTACAGTATGGAAATGGATAATTTCACCATTATCATTAACAAGTAGCCATAGCCTTGATATCTCTGAGCTGAATTTCTAACTCACTTATCTGAAACAGAATGAACACAATGCCTCACATGCTTCACATGCAGGTGGCCACTTGCAATGTGAGAAGAGTGTATGCATCAGTGGAATTCTTATGATATTATCACCTGATGAATGTAGAGCTTGCTGGAAATGGCAGTCAGTCGCCTACTGGCACTTGTCAGGAAAAGATAATGATTCCATTCATCAGCAAATATGATCAACAGTAGACTGCATGTTTCATGACTGACAGTCTGAATGCCACCCATATTGAAGTCTCTCCTTTTATTTGCAATGCAGAACCAGCCCACTCATTAGAAACAACCTTCGACCTCATCAGAAACCATGGTGACAGACAATTGTATTGACAATACAACTGTGAGTGATCCAATGTACAATTTTTTTGTCTCAATCAGAACAAAGTTAATTAATCTACTGTCTGAGTTATCAACTATTTGTTTCACTAATGTTCACCCTAGACATGGCTCAAGAGCCAGTCAAGTAGAAGGTTACTACGTGGAATTGTATTAACATAAGCAAGGACAAGCATTAAGAGTAAGGAGTTGAAGTATACTTTAGAAGGAAAGGAAACTCTATTCTAAAGAGGAAACAAGGGATAAACCACTACTCCTGTTTGAAATGCAGGGTGGGGTGTGAACTGTGCAGTAGGTGAACCTATTTAATCCTATTGGTGCAGGAGGGAAAAAAACAAGTAAATGAATAAAATAAATAGTCAATATTGCTATGGAACACCAGGTATTGTAAATAACTTTCTACAATCCAAAATATGTTTTGGCCTTAAATAAGCCAAGGATCGAGGAATCAGAGAGCCGAGTTCGAATTCCAGTCGAATCCATTACGTTATATGCTAATACCCTTGGGAATGGTGTGAATCCTCTTCTTCTCCCTTCAGCTACGGGTAAATAGCAAGATAGACTGAGTTCTATAGCCTTGGATGACAACTGGTCAAGGAGAAGTACAACTCTGAATTCAAAGCCTGCGGAGGGTCGTGTTTGTGGAGCCTGTGGCACGTAGTGCACCTCGTATCTGTATTTAACTCTTCAAAAAGTGTGGATGGTTCTGCAGAAAACCTTCACAACTATAATCAAATCTCATGTGCTGGTGTCGGGCTGTCAGTTTCCTAGGAACTGATCTGCTTGACCCTCATACTTCGAATTCGATGAGAGAGTCGAGAGTATATAGTTTGCAGAGTTGCTGCTTTTTTTTTCTGTTATGTATAGATTTACTATTTTATGCAGCATGCAATCAAAAAATACCAAAATCTATCTATGGGAATTTAAAAAAATATTGCACCATTGCAGGCTGCCTAAAAACATCAGGCAGGCCATAGTTTACCATCTCAGGTTATTTATGTAGAAATTGTAACCAATAAAATTTAAAAATTACTTCAATATATCATCATTTTTATGGTACAAGCAAAATAATACATGGTGTGATGGGCAAAGTGACGCCATTTTATGTTTTTATTTCATGCATGCATGCTGTTTCTTTTTTATTTTATAAATTGCACAGTATAGTAGGCTCACTTGAGCACTGTCTGTGAGAACAAAAAAGCACCACGATGAAGCAGAAATTTGGAAACTGCATGAGGTACTGCTTGGAATTTGCACCAAAAGCTCTAATACAAACATTTCAGTCTTTGGGTGTCAATTTGAGGACGGTGTAAAGGATTCGAAAAGAGTCGGATGAGTCTAATGGTGATTACAAAGGTATTTGGAGTGATCACTAGTGATGGCAACATTATGCCTCCATTCATCTGTAAGTGTCAAATTTTCCAACCCCTCTTTCTTTATTATGTGCCCCAGAAATTTAAAATGTCTCTTTTTGAATCTAAGTATTACCGTTTTCCTTAAAACTTCCTAGTTGCATACATGCTCCATCCATGGTATTCTCAGCATTCTTCTGTAGGGCCACATTTTTGTTGACTCAAGTCTTCTCGTCATCTGGGAAGTTTATGCGGTATAGCCATTCAGTATGCTTTTCCTTATACCTAATAAAATTTTCTTGTTTGTTATACTTTTTAGCTTCAGATATTTGTGTCACATTTTCTGTTGTCTTAGAGAAAAAAATTATTCAGTTTTATTGCTTTTCCTTGAAAAGATCTGATTAGTTTCAAGAATCCAGAAAAAAAAATTCTATCAACACAATTTACTTTAATAAAATAAAAAAATACGCAACACGTCCACAAATATTCCCAAACATTTTTCCTGTCAGGTACAATAATCCAATTGTAAGTAATATCCTTCAAGGAAACATATTTCACCTAAACGCAGACAATCTTAAATCCAAAATGGTGGACATGTTTCTTTGTAAAGCCTGCCATTCAGAGCTCAAAGTATTACAGAAGATATATGAGTGAGTTATATCACTTTATTGATCATATGTAAGAACACACCTGACATGTCTTTCAACAACAAGATAGAAATTCGCTAAGCTGATTGGTCAGCAGACATTGTTTTAAGGCAAACCACTTTAGTTTTCTTTAAGTACTCCTGAGTGAAAATATCTATAGGAAGAAATAGTGAAAAAAGACTTTTGCTTAATACAAAGTTTGCAGTCAAGTATAAAATCCTTCTCTACTGGTTTTCCAGTCTTAAGATCAATGTGTAGTATCTCTTTCACTGAAAAAAAAAAAAATTTAATTTGATCTGAGAAGATAGTTTGAAAACTGATTTCAAAAATTTATTCACTATTTGCCCACAGCTGGAACCCTAACAGATGCTACCACCCTGGGTCAGGGTGGACTGGGGAACAACAGGTGGTTTCAAACTCCTCAGAACCTCCAATCTACCAATCAGAGGCCTTGTTTCCAGATGTAGTTTATCATCGTACCCAGGAAGAGATGGACACTGATCATTTAAGCATTTCATACCACATCCCAAACAAATCACCAAATAGAAAATAGCAATCTGGCTTTCCCTCCTAAGGCAAATATACTGATGAAGATAGTGGCAATATGCTGATGAGATAGGTATTTGTAGTTAGGCTAAGAATGATCTTGACCCCGCCCCGCCCAAATTAACATTCTCAACTAAGTATTCCAAGAAATAGGACTCAAGTTAAATTTTTTCAAAACAGAAACTATGACCTGAAATTAAAATGAAACCAGTAATGGCACATATGCCTTGAAATCCGCCATAAAAATTCAGGATGTGGAATTAGTAAATACTAAACACTTAAAATACTTTGGTGCATGAATCTGTTATAACAAATTTAGTATAGGAGATAAGGAAACATAACATAAAATATGCTGTCTTAGTAGTTTCACCTAATACTGCCAATTGCTACAAAACCAAAACATTAACCTAAAAAAAATGAGTCATGGTTTTAAATAGCCTTGTCAGGTCGACAGTTTCACATGGATGTCATGTATAGTGATAAACTCATTCACAAATATCTAAATTGTCTCTATGCAAACGCTGTTTCACATAAATGATTAAAAATGGCTATGAGTCAGTAAAATATTTAGGTCATAGTAAAGACCATTCTTCTTTGAATATTGTGGACTAGCACTAAAGAATCACAAACAATGAACTATACCTAATAGCAGAAATGACATCACTTGAGGACTTTCAACAGCAGCAACAACTAAAATGGAAGGCATATTTAACTCAATGAGAAAATAATGGTATAATCAAGATGTTGATGTCCCACACTATTTCAAACAAAATGTGAGGAAGATAGCTGCCATCAATAATCGAGAGAGCAATAACAGTGGACGTGAGGGAACCTATTTTCCTGAAAAATTGTTTGAAGAGAAAGATTTTATAAATTTCAACCAAAAGTAGCACTGGCTGCTCGGTCAATGTATGTCGAGTGGGAGGAGCAATAACAGTTAGTGGACTTGAGAAACTTATTTTCCTGAAAAATTGTTTTAAGAGAGATTTTATAAATTTCAACCAAAAGTAGCACTGGCTTCTCAGTTACTGAATGCCGAGTTCTGACTGGAAAAAGCAATAACAGTTAGTGGACTTGAGAAACATATTTGTTGTAGCCTAGAAAAGGTTACTGAATGTGGAATAACCAAAACAGAGGTTGGAAATGAAATGGTAATGTTTATAACATCAACAAAATACAATACTCGCCAGCAGCGTGAAGTAGGTAAACCACTGCTAGTGATGAACTACTCAGACAGCATATTACCTCCAACTCACAGTAGTGCTCAATGTATTTATGAGGACTGGGACATAACCATTACAGTTCATAGGTACAGTATATAACGCTATTTTTCTGAAAAATTGTTTTAAGAGAAAGATTTTATAAATGTCAACAGAAAGTAGCATTGGCTGCTCGGTCAGTGAATGCTAAATATTTCATTTTATTTTGCAACAAACAAGACAATAAAGCAACTAAGACTTATGGCTTCATGAGTGTGAAAAAATATGAGCAAAAGAAAAAACATTATTAAGGAGGAAGAACAATAAAAGAACAGGAATTAAGAAGACAGAAGATAACAACTGGCATTGTATTTAAAGTTGACTGGTAACCTAGAGGTTGGAAGAGAGTTCCACAAGTGAGAAGTTCGAAAGAAGAAATTGTTAGCATAAAACTTACAATTACATCTAACCATTTCAACTGTAAAATGATGAGGCCTAGCTTCCAGTCTAGTACTGCAGTTATATTTGTAAAGTTGAGGTACCAAAGGGAAAAGCTCATCAGAACAATTACAATGAAAATATTTATATGAATGGTATAGGTAGCTACATTATGGTGATGAGAAAGTAACTGAAGCCAAGATCCTATGTCAGGACCGATAACATTTCCTTATAAGGCAATGGCTAATATTACTGGTACCATTACCATAATTAATACTGGATATTTTTTTGAGACCTATAATTAATACCAGATTTCAGAGTGGGCATTAATGAGTTAAATACTGCTGTACACTTCTGGGAATGCAAATAAATACAAAGTAAAAAAGACTGGGGACATTTCTCTGAATAGAGCAATGTTTTATTTCTAGAATATTTGTTAACTTTATTTTCCGTAGTTTGTAAGAATAGAAACTATTTATTAATAGCTATAAAAACAGTTATGTTAAAAAAGGCACAAGAAAGAATATAACAAAGAATGAGGTAACAAAAAGAAGTCTACATTCCTGTAAAGAGGTAATATCACAATAGAAAACACAACAAAAAAGCAGCTTAACCAGTTTATCAATCCTCTCTCATTGGGTTTCATTAAAATAAATTATAAATATATAACAATTAAAGGTTAATTAAATTTAAAGGAAACAATCACTCCTCCTTTTCACACATGAAATTCCAAGTCAACTTTCATCAGTACTGAGAATAGGTCCTGATTATAAGACCAGGCAGGGTGAAATTGATTTTAAAAAAATCAATTTTACCCTAAGCAAGGCAGTATAGCTACTAAAACACAAGGGGTTATTGGGAGTGGAAGAATCAGAAAACAGAAACTTTACCATGAAGCTAGAACAAAAGAAGAAGAATCAGGAGGACAGTAGGAAGCGATTGATACTCCATTTAAATTTTTGTAGATTAAAGTTAGCTGGAAATCATGGAGCCGGAAGAGAGTTCCATAAGTTAGAAATGTGAGAAAAGAAACTGTTAGCATAAACCAGGTACCATGGCAAAGAGCACATCTGAACAGAAGCCATGAAAGTATTTATAGAAAAGACACAGGAGGGCAACTTTATTGCAGTGGAGAAGTGACTAAAGCCAAGACACCAGATCAGGACCAATAATATTGATGATTCTTATTTGGATTTTATCAAGGATTCTAGATATATAGTGAGACTACCAGACTATAAGTGGCAGCAACATTCAAAGCATGGATGAACAGTAGATTTATAGGAGATAAAACGTATCTAGCATGACACTGAACCAAATTTCTTAGCAGCTGACCTAGCAGTGGATTCATTATAGTCTTTTCACTTCATGTTAGTCGAGAATGTTAGGCCAAGAAAGTACAATGACTCACTCTCCTGGAGGTTAGCATCAGCCATGCTGATGGAAAGCAGAAAGGGATCTCTCACAGATGATTAATGCTGAAAATTGTTTAATAAATTTCCACCTAGCATTGAACCAGTTGTGACAATGCACCTAGTAAAACTTGTCCTTGTAAATACTGGCTGGTAAGAGTTAGTCATACTTCCAACCTTTGAACCCATCTATCTACATACTCAGCATCACACTGTAAATCTGAATTGGCAAATTATCAAAATATAAGCCCAATTTTACCACAAGATTGTTTTTCAGTATCTGTCTATAGGCAGTGGAGAACTTGGAGAGAGGAATTAACAGGAGATAACTGACATCCATTAAACATGGCACGTGGAACTAGAACAGTCTACCCCAGTGAGCGAAATAAAGGCCTCAGTTCAACATTCCAACCACCTGAAGAATGCCGGTGCATATAACGGCCGAAATGTTGTAATAAATTTGTCGACAAAGATGAGGACAATAGTCTGAATAATGTAAATAGATTGTTTTTCTGTTATATGATTTCCTGTTTGTCTTGGTTGTTATACACATAGATGTTCAACCATTGTGCCATTTAGCCTCCTTCAGTGCCCGTCATACTTGGTAAACTTCTGGAAAGACACCTGAAGAAGGCTAGGCAGTACAATGGCTGAAGCATTACAAGTTTAATAACCAGGATGGGCATACTGTTCTAAATAGAAAGGCATACAATAATGGTAATTCCTCATCTCAAAGATCCTGGGAAACATTGTGAGTATAACAACCAAGATGAGGATGCTGGTCTGGATAGAAAGGCATATAATAATGGTAATTCCTCATCTCAAAGATCCTGGGAAACATTGTGAGTATAACAACCAAGATGAGGATGCTGGTCTGGATAGAAAGGCATATAATAATGGTAATTCCTCATCTCAAAGATCCTGGGAAACATTGTGAGTATAACAACCAAGATGAGGGTGCTGGTCTGGATAGAAAGGCAAATAATAATGATAATTCCTCATCTCAAAGATCCTGGGAAACATTGTGAGTATAACAACCAAGATGAGGATGCTGGTCTGGATAGAAAGGCATATAATAATGATAATTCCTCATCTCAAAGATCCTGGGAAACATTGTGAGTATAACAACCAAGATGAGGGTGCTGGTCTGGATAGAAAGGCAAATAATAATGATAATTCCTCATCTCAAAGATCCTGGGAAACATTGTGAGTATAACAACCAAGATGAGGATGCTGGTCTGGATAGAAAGGCATATAATAATGATAATAATTTCTCCTCTCAAATAATCTGAAATAATCTATTCATTTTCTAAAATAACTGATTATAACTGAATTTTCTTTATACAGTTTAAAAGATCAGGAATGTTACCAACAAAATATTCACAAGTGCTTATCCAGATATTTGTTGGACTTGAGCAGCTTTAATATTTGATAGAAAAAATCCTGTTTTATTTCAACATCTTGTTAGATCAGCATGCTAACAGAGTGATATTTGTCAGAGAAAGTATTTGATAAAAGGACAGATTTCTGTAACATATACTGATGACTGAACTCACTTTCAATGGCTTGCAAGACCAGCACCAACAACAGTGTTAATTGACTGTATCAGCATTTGTTTTACTGAAGCTAACTTCCTTATCTGGCAGGCACGTTCTCAAAGCTTTCCGAGTTCAGAAAAATAAGCCACTGTTAATGTTTTAATCAACACTTAATTTTCTCCTGACAATTACTCAAAGAATTAAAGAGTTTAGTATTTAATTATTTTAATAAAAAGAAACAGAGTATTTATTTAAACTACTCTAAAAATATCTATACTCATGATTGAAAACTTCAAGCAATTTTTAATGTAAAAAAAGAAAATTTTTACATTTCCTATTTTGGAAAATAGGCCATATAATCTGAAAGTGCTTATAAATAAATAAGAAGAAAAAAATACAAAATTCTAGGATTTCAAAATAGAAAAGAAATTTGGAAGTCTCAGATTAAAGCTTCAGGATATGAAAATAAATTTCTAAATCCACCGATTAAAGAAAAGAAAAATCAACAAACTAAATAAAAACAAAATAAATAAAAACAAAATAAATAAAAACAAAATAAATAAAAACAAAATAAATAAAAACAAAATAAATAAAAACAAAATAAATAAAAACAAAATAAATAAAAACAAAATAAATAAAAACAAAATAAATAAAAACAAAATAAAATAAATAAAAATAAAATAAATAAAAATAAAATAAATAAGCTAACAGAGTTCGGCATTGTGAAATTTTAAAAAAAGACACTTACAAATAAATCCATAAAATCTACAAAATTTTCACGAGGACCTAAAGTATTTTGTTAATCAAGTTGACAAGTGGGTATTGTAAGGAGTTTACATGAAATAGTTTCTTGCTTTTTTACAGGCAGATAAATTTTAATCACCCCCATTAGGGACAAGGGCTATCTAGAAGGCTGAAGGATTCAAATGCTAAGGTAGATATGGAAGTGGTACAGCTCATGGGTTGAGGGGAAAGGTATGTTAATCTGTAATTTAAGGAACATTGACTTAATGCTGTCTGCTAGCATCAGACAATGTTTTTGCCTCGGAGATTTTTTTTTTGTTGTATGTTTTTCTGCTTTTGAGTGCAGATGTAGATATAGGTGTTTAATGAGCTGGGGAGAGCAAAAGAGAAAGAAGATGAGAAGAAGAGGAAGATAAAGAGAAGCAAGAAAAAGAGAGAGTGTCAGAAAAATAATTAAATAAGAAAAGACTAATAAATAAGAGAGTTAGAGAAAAAACATGACAAAAAGTCAGGGAGTGTCAAAGTTAGAGGTGGATGAGAAGAACAACTGATGACTTGAAGGTGAATGAAAAATGAAGAAAAGGAGGAGTCAAAATGAAAACTAGAAAGAAGAAATATATTAAGAAAGAAGAAAGTAATAAGAGGAAGAGCAAGAAGTTATTACTTGAAGGTGAACGAAAAAGGAAAAAAGAATGCAAGATGAGAACTACAAAGAAGAAGAAAAAAATAAGAAGAATGAAGAAGTGATGATTTGAAGGTGAATAAAAGAAATTAAAGGAAGCAAAAATGGGAACTGGAAAGAAGAAGAATAAGAAAGAGAAAAATAATGAAGAATGAATAACTTGTTGGTGAATGAAAAAAGGATGAAAAGAAAGACAAAATGGGAAATGGAAAGAAAATAAAGATGAAAAAGAAGAAAATAAGAAATAATAACTAGAAGGTGAATGAAAAAGAAAGAAAATAAATGAATAAAATGAGAATCGGAAAAAGAAGAAGAAAATGATAAGAAAGAAATACAAGAAGAAATTAAGAAAGATGAAGTGAAAATTTGAAGGTGAATGAAAAAAGAAGAATTAAGAAAAATGAGAAGAAGAAAATAAGAAATGATAACTTGAAGATGAATGAAAAAAGAAGAAAAATAAAGAAAATGAGAAGAAAATATGAAGAAGTGGTAACTTGAAGGTGAAGGGAAAAAGATGAAAGCAAATAAAGAAAATGAGAAGAAGAAGGTAGGAAGAGAAGAAAAAGACAGCAGGAGAAGTAGACAGGAGAAAAGCAGATGATGAAAAGAAGAAGAAACGAAATAGGATCAGAGGGAAAAAAAAAGAATGAAATCCAAGAAAATAGGAACAGTCAAAAGAAAGAGGCAAAGGAAAAAAGGAGAAAAGGGGAGTAAAGAAAAAAGGAAAAAGAAATTAAGAGAAAATGAAAGAGAGAGAGAGAGAGGGATAATGCAAGAGAGAAAAAAGGGAACATAAATTTCAAGGCAAGACATGAGAAAGACAATCAGAAAGAACAAGTCAACTTAATGAAAAATAATAAAACACAATCATTGTAGAAAACAAAGATAAAAATTTTCCCTTCAGACCAAAGTAAATAATGTTGATACTTTCCGGTTCAGAGACCTGAAGAACTTGTTTAAACAAAATCCCCAAGAAAACACCTTAGCAATCAGAAGAATATAACATTCCACATGTCAAGCCAATAAGCAGTTAAACAAATAGCTGCAAAACATGCATTCCTTGGCAAATTCCATAAAAACCCAAAAAATCAGAGAGAATAAATTGTCTTACGGTGATAGAAAAAAATCGCCCCATTTTTGTGTTCAGTTTAATATATGGAACCAGTTAGCAAAAATATGTCTCTGTTTCTAACCCAAGTTAGACCAAAGCTGGAGATTTATTTTGTGTGTGTGTATGTGTGTGTTTTGTTTTTACAATGATTATTATTATTATTATTATTATTATTATTATAAGAAGGAGGAGGAGGAAGAGGAGGTTACAATATGTCCATTGGGTCTTTGTCGCATTATCACGTTGCTTGTGGTGAAATGATTGAAAATAATATTATTTTTTTTTTCCAGTGATGTTCACCCTGTACAAGGCCCAAGAGTCCCTCAAAGTAGAGGGTTACAGAGTAAGAAGCATGGTTTATGGGAATATGTGGGGAATATAAAAGGTAGCCCGAGACTTGAACAGTATAAGATTGTAGTGGTAAGAGAAGCATCCTCTTCAGAGTCAGTTCCACAAACCAGCGGTTCATGGGAACAAGCTGCTCATATGGAACTGACATCACACCAATGGAATATAAAGACAATGAGTGTGGCAGGACTATGTATGTAAATCTTAACTTTTCACTCATTCTTGACAAGTGGTATCTACTGTGATAGTGATCACAACAAACAAGATTGAACTCTTCCTCATCTTTGTTGTTATAGGCTGTCTGTCCTATAACTTTTATTCATGTGTTTATCAATCTGCATAACCTTCAAGGAATTTTGAACTGAACCCCTGTGTGGTGGTAGTTTTTTCTCATTCTGCTGTTTATTTCCAGGGATATCTCATACTTTTTGATTTTCATCATTTCACCTGAAGCAAGGCAATAAAGCCACTAAAATGCAAGTACTTACTAAGTGCTAGAGAATATTACAAAAAACACTATTAAGGAGAGAGAACTCTAAAAAAAACAGGACTTAAGACAGAAGATAATGATTTACTTTGCATTTAAATTTTTGAAGATCAAAGTTGATTGAGAAGCTAGAAGTGAGTTCCACAAGTAAGAAGTGTGAGGGAAAAAACTGTTAGCCTGGAAGTTATGGTTACATCTAGCCATTTCAACTGTAGTTGCCAAAACTCAAATTTTCTTAACTCAAACAGAAGTGCTCACTTCGACATCCGCGACTCACATGACAAAAACAACCTTAATTTCATCTACCTTTGCAGACCCACCTTCAGAATGCTGTTATAAAATATATTTTCTGACCAATCAAAAAAAGCCAACATGTTTTTTACAGCAGCTTTTCTGAGCCAATGGTTGATAATAAAAGTTAACAGATTTCAAACATGAAGACGGATCTGATCAAGCTGGCATTAGCAATGGACCTCATAGCAGGCAAACCTAACCAGACATTCAGTAGCTATGCCAAGGTGCTTCCATCAACAGCAATGCCTTCAGCCAGCAGCAGAAACTAATTCTGTACTGCAGTGCATTAATCCGTGAAATATTCCTCTCAGAAAGGTACCGTGCCTTGAGAGACTATTGAACCCTAAACTCACACAAGACCTCAAGTGGGACTTGTACATAGAATCCATTGCTAAAGATGCAGATAAAATGGTCAATTCCCTGTACCACTTCAGTAAAAGCATAATGAAAAAATTACGGTAATGGATAACAAGGCACAACTTTGTATAAATACTTGTACTAATGAACAACATATAGTTTTGTACCACCTGCACCCCTGAAGATGATCTTGGAAGAAGATCGAAAATACTTGGGAAATTAAAATAAAATAAATTTAAACAGCTATGCATATTTCCCTCATCCTTTAACATCAATACATGGAAGGTTATTCGCGAATATGAACAGATTTTGTTAAAAATTAACAGATATAAGGTCTGTAATTTATTCAATTAGATATATGTATGTATGTATTTATATACATTTATAATATATATACATTTATAATATATATGTATAATATATATATATGTATATTAATATATATATCTGTCTATATTTCTGAGATGAGGTATTATGTACAGTATTTACATTAGTCGGACTATTGTCCTCATCTTTGTCACCATATTTGTCACAACGTTTTGGCCGTTGTACGCTCCGGCCTTCTAGAACTAGAACAGTCTACCCCAGTGATTGAAATAAAGGGTTCAGTTCGAAATTCCAACCACCTGAAGAAGGCTGGAGCGTACAACGGACGAAACGTTGTGACAAATATGGCAACAAAGATGAGGACAATAGTCCGACTAATGTAAATACTGTAATATATATATATATCAGGCATGTTAGATTGAATAAATTACAAACATTGTCAACTTTTTTTTATCATAATCCTTTCATATTCATGAATATTTTTCTGTATTTTACAATCAAATGAGGCAAGAAATGCACTGCAACAGTGAGAATCACTTTTATTTCACAAGTACTTTCTCTTTCTTTCTGAGATCATTATCAGAGCTGCAACTCAGAAAGAGATGGAAAGAACCTGGGAAATAAAAGTGATTTTCCCTATTACAATGCATTTCTTGCCTCATTTGCTTGTAATATACAGAAAAATATTTGCGAATATGAAAGGATTATGATAAAAATAAGCTGACATAATGTTTGTAATTTATTCAATCAGACATACCAAAAAGAGAATTTACTGCCTAAATACACACACACATATATATATATATATATATATATATAATTGTGTATTTGGGGACTGATCCCTCTTTTATACAAGTTTCATTAAAGGTGATTGACAAAGTACTGCAGTTAAGGTTTTTATTCAATTTTTCTTGCATTTGTGCAAGTTTTTTTTTTCTGGAAATAAAGTGCGTAAGTGTAAAGTGTGTATATTATCCAAATGTTCAATATATCAAATCACTTTCAACAATACCATTAGCCATTCTTAAGAATGATTTTATATTTAACTGAACATGTAGATTTTATGTATATCTATACTGATGGAATATTTTTTTATTTATTTTCCAAACATGGTCAGCATATTGTGACTGTGTTCATAGTTGATATTAAATGTTGGCATACACACACATATATATATATGTGTGTGTGTGTGTGTGTGTGTGTGTGTGTGTATAAGTTAGAGTGAGTCAATCTTGCACACAGAGCCCTACCCATTCTTACAGAGACTTCTCTTATATAAACACAACTTATCTACTCTGACTCAGGAGTAAGGAGGGGATGTTATTAGTTTTGTAAAGAGTAGAAATCGTGGGTGTAATATTTATTTCTGGCTTTGAGTGATGTTTGTTCAAATCTGTGGTTGTGCAAAGATGGCAACTGGAAGGCAAAGTCGCAAGGAGCCTCAGGTTGGTATCCAAGAAGCTCATAAGCCTAAAATGGCCTCAGGTTGTCGGCTGAATCAGACATTTCCTGAGTGACATGATGACAAAGATTGAAATTGGGAAAGACAAGCAAGAAAAGAAGAAAAAAGATAAGTGCATAAAATGATAGAGAAGGAAAAAGAGGTATAAAGAAAGAATGGAAGAAAATAACAAAAGTAGAAAAAAGGAAACATACAAGAAAATTATAGAAAAAAGAAATGGAAAGAAAGAAGCAGGAAAAAATGAAGACAAACAATTGCAGAAAGCAAGAAAAGAAGAAAGGAAGGAGAAATAAAGAAAGGCACATAAAATGATAAAGAAGGAAAAAGAAGGAATGAAAGACAGAAAGATAGAAAGAAAGAAGCAGGCAAAGACAAAAACAAAAAAAAATGGAAGAAAGGAAAAAAGGTGCCAGAACATTATAAAGAAAGAAAGAAAGAAAGAAGGAAACAGGAACTGATGAGGACAAAGAATGATAGAATGCAAAAAAGAAAGGAGAAAAAAGGAATAAGAAAGTGAAAGACAAGGAAAAAATGAAGAAAGAATCGAAGAAAGCAAGGAAAAAAGGAAAGAAAGAGAGAAAGAAACTGGGAAAAGATGGGAAGAGGAAGAATGGGAGAAAGCAAGGAAAGAAATAAAAGAGAAAAGAGAAAGGAGTAAGAAAGTGAGGGAGAAGAAAAGAGAAGAAGAAAAGAAAGAGAGGAAGAAACTGGGAAAAGACGGGAAGAAGAAGAAACTGGGAAAAGACGGGAAGAAGAAGAAACTGGGAAAAGACGGGAAGAAGAAGAAACTGGGAAAAGACGGGAAGAAGAAGAAACTGGGAAAAGACGGGAAGAAGAAGAAACTGGGAAAAGACGGGAAGAAGAAGAAACTGGGAAAAGACGGGAAGAAGAAGAAACTGGGAAAAGACGGGAAGAAGAAGAAACTGGGAAAAGACGGGAAGAAGAAGAAACTGGGAAAAGACGGGAAGAAGAAGAAACTGGGAAAAGACGGGAAGAAGAAGAAACTGGGAAAAGACGGGAAGAAGGAGAAACTGGGAAAAGACGGGAAGAAGGAGAAACTGGGAAAAGACGGGAAGAAGAAGAAACTGGGAAAAGACGGGAAGAAGAAGAAACTGGGAAAAGATGGGGAAAAGAAGAAACTGGGAAAAGACGGGAAGAGGAAGAAACTGGGAAAAGATGGGAAAAAGAAGAAACTGGGAAAGATGGGAAGAGGAAGAAACTGGGAAAAGATGGGAAGAGGAAGAAACTGGGAAAAGATGGGAAGAAGAAGAAACTGGGAAAAGACGGGAAGAGGAAGAAACTGGGAAAAGACGGGAAGAGGAAGAAACTGGGAAAAGACGGGAAGAGGAAGAAACTGGGAAAAGACGGGAAGAGGAAGAAACTGGGAAAAGATGGGAAGAAGAAGAAACTGGGAAAAGATGGGAAGAAGAAGAAACTGGGAAAAGATGGGAAGAAGAAGAAACTGGGAAAAGACGGGAAGAAGAAGAAACTGGGAAAAGATGGGAAAAAGAAGAAACTGGGAAAAGACGGGAAGAGGAAGAAACTGGGAAAAGATGGGAAGAGGAAGAAACTGGGAAAAGATGGGAAGAAGAAGAAACTGGGAAAAGACGGGAAGAAGAAGAAACTGGGAAAAGATGGGGAAAAGAAGAAACTGGGAAAAGACGGGAAGAAGAAGAAACTGGGAAAAGATGGGAAGAAGAAGAAAATGGGAAAAGACGGGAAAAAGAAGAACCTGGGAAAGATGGGAAGAGGAAGAATGAAAGAAAGCAAGGAAAGAAATGAAAGAGAGGAGTAAGAAAATGATGGAAAATAGAAAAAGGAAAGATCAAAGTTCAAAAGAAGAAAATGGAAGAAGTGAAATCTCCTAGAACAAAATCCATAGAAGCTGGAAATGAAATGATTGTTGTAAGATTTAAACTTTTAATAATTAAAATAACAATCATGTAAATATTTCAGTGTCATGTCAAAAAGGCAAAAACAAAAAGGCTCAACATGATATATATATATATATATATATATATATACATACATACATACATACATACATACACTACATTTAATATGTTTGAAGTGACTCCAATACTTAGCATGGGATGAACTTGACAGAAGAGTGAAACCTTTACATCCCAAAAATAGAAAAAATAGCTCTTAGAGTCATTGAAAAAAAATGGAATCAATTATCAAACTCATACTTTGAGAAACTTTTGCAACAAATACCAAAAGTTTGTGCTGCAGTAATCAAGATTAAAGGAGGTTTTCTTTTTGTCGTCATAAAATTTCTAATGAAAATCACGTCTAACTTTTTTTTAACCATGCATAATAATTTCCTCTTATTTAAAGCACAAAACAACTACTTTTGTGGCCAATTAAAAAAATTACCAGAGGTGGCCTCACTCAAACTTTTGAACTGTAGTGTATGTATATATCATAAAAATGTGGTTCAAAGGTGTGTTATATTTATGTCAGAAAGTGCTCAGTGGCAGGGATAGAGTGTATGTAAATATAAAATTTAAAATTGGATACTGAGGTCAGCACTAAATGGCAACAGTCTGTTTCATGCTTGAATGCAGTCTTCAGGCCATGTGTATTGTGTTTTGGCTCAACTATTTATATATGCTGTACAATGAGTAGCAAGGCCTATTGTATTATTCTAACAGTTATTGGGTATACAGCAATGGGTATATTTCAATTATTCTAGAGGCTATTGAATAGAAGTAATTGTGGATGTAAATGAGATTATTTGTAGCTATTTTATAGTGTTTTTAACTTTTTAGTGATTATTTATTATTTAATTACTTGTGGTTAAATATTATTATTACGTTTATGTGTGCATTGTTAGTTTGCTAACATTGTTTTTATATATATATATATATATATATATATATATATATATATATATATATATATATATATATTAGTGAATATACATAAAATCCAATGTCAATAGCATGACTAAGAGTTTCATGCAGTTCTTGCAATCTTCAGGTGTGGAGCATATTCTGACAGTTATAGAGTTTGCATTCTCGTGGTGAGGATTCAAAATTCTGTGTTAAAACTTGTTTATTTAATCATTAGTATTTTAACTATGAAGGTTTATGCAAAAAAAGAGAGTTATCCCCCTTGATATCTTGTTTACTTTTAGATTTAATGATATAAATTAGAAATAATTAATTTTAATATTTTAGGTAACAATAATTAAATAAACAAGTTTTAACGCACAATTTTGAATCATCACCAGAAGAACGCAAACTCCATAATGGTCAGAATATGATCCACATTCTGGAGATTGCAAGAACTGCATGCAACTCTGAGTCATGCTATCAATGTTAGATATTATGTATATTTACTAATCTATTCTTATAGCTCTGTCACATAACACTGAGCACTGTATGTATAACACCCGAGTAGAAATATATTTATACGTATGTGCAAGTATATGTGCATGAATGTATATTTTTAACATACCCATGCCTATATATGTGTACGTGTGTATGTTCATTTCAATTTTTGTTTCACCTTTTGGAAGTGCAGTCTGATGATTCAGCATGCTTTAAAAGGGCTATGGTGAAATAAAATATTACAATGGAGCCTTAAAGTGGTCTGTTTTTCTTTAAATTATTAGCTCTGAATTTACATTGAGCTCACAGGATTTCATCCTCCTTGGGACTACCTATAAGGACTACCAAATTTTTCATAACTTATATATATATATATATATATATCAGTGTGACTTCATGTTTTCCACATTCCTGACAAACCTTTTTTTGACTCATTTCACCCCAAGCAAAGCATTAAAGCTACTAAGACACAGGGGGTTGCTGAACGTTAGAGAGTATGTTGAAAAAAGAAAAACTACTATTCAGGAGAGAGAAGAATAAAAGAATAAGAATTAAGAAGACAAAAGATAACAGTTGACATTATATTTAAATTTTTGAAGATCTAAGTTGACTGAGAAGATAGAAGCCAAAAGAAAGTTCCATAATGAGAAGTGTGATAGAAGAAAGTATTAAAAATGAACTTAGATAAAATAGTTCAAATTTTGTAGAATTCAAATTTTGATAAAATAGCTCAACTATATATATATATATATATATATATATATATATATATATTTATTTTCTGTGAATCTCTCTTGCACATTTGTAAATCTACCATTTGTCTGTCAATTGAGTATTTCTTTCAAATCTGTTCTGGTGTTTCTCTATATTTATGGATTCTTGACAAAATCTAAAGAAAAATCTGCAATGTTATTGGTCCTGACTTGTCCTCTTGGTTTCAATCACTTTTCCACCACCGGAATATAGCTGTGCCTTTTCTATGAATATTTTCATAGTAACTGTTCTGATAAGAATTCCTCTTTGTTAGCATTAATTGGATTATTTAAATGTTGACTATTGTCCTTATCTTTGTTAGTATTACATTTTTTGATCATTTCAAGACAATAAACTAATGGCTTGTTAATTCAGGGAGTTAGATTCATGGGTGAAGCAGTGCAGAGATGGACTAAGTGGATTTGGGGTGAGCAATAACGGAGGAGTATTAAATGAAACTAAATAATATATCTCTAGTTATGGTCAGAAGAATAATCTATCCCTGTATATTAAATAAAGGATTTGGTTCAAAATTCTCTGAAGATTACCCTGATTTACAATAACCTGAAGAAGGCCAGTGAGCACAATGGCTAAAATTTTGTGATAATACAAAGATGAGGATAATAACCTGCATGGAAATTATATTTTACAAGAAAATCAAAACCTATTGAATCAGAATACAGAAGAGGAAATCTCAAGATGCGTAGTCAAGTGCTTTAAAAATTGGGATGCTATACAGAAATATCGAACTGCAAACTGTATGATCTGCCATCGGGTGTTTTAAAGATTGGGCTGCAATATAAAAATATAGAAGTAAAAACCTTATAACCGTTAGTCTAGTGCATTAAAATTGGGCTGCTATATAGAAATATAGAACAGCTAACTTTAAAACCTGTAGACTAGTGCTTTAACAATTGGGCTGCTATATAGAAATATAGAACAGCTAACCTTAAGACATGTAGTCTAGTGCTTTGACAATTGGGATGCTATATAGAAATGTAAAAATGAAAAAAAGGTCATATCTATCTTCAAAAGATGCATCTTCAGGAGTCTAACTGAATCATCCATGGTCTTTTATTTCAAAGAATTTCAAGAAAAGAAATCAATAGGTATCAGCTGATGAGGATCAAGAATTGGTTGAAATCCGATCAGAGACAAGAGGATGAAATTTAATGAACATTTCCAAAAATATAACCATACGAGTTTACCTATGCCATCAGTCAAAATTGATGGCAGATGATATTAATATGTAGTGATTTATGGGGGATCAGTTTATTACTTAAAAACAATAAGAAAACGATCCCTCACTTTATGTTCCTTAGAATTTTTTATTATCCTGAGGGAATTAGAAGTCCTACAAGGATTCATTATGGGTGGCCACAATCTTAGCAAAACAACCAACCTAACTTGTATATTCCAAATTGGAGATATCAAAATTAAACAAGTACACAAATTTAAATATCTAGGAATTGTTTAATAGAGGATGAAAAACGGGACACTGAAATCTGAAGATGCATCGGAATAGTGAAAGGCGCCTTTCAAAAGCTAAGCAAAGTATTAAGAAACAGGAAAATTTCATTAAGAACAAAGAAAAGAGTACTGAACTGCTATGTATTTCTATATGGAACTGAATTCTGGACCAGATGAAGAAGAGACTTGAAGCAACAGGAATTTGGTTCTGCAGAAGGATACTGAGAATAACATGGACTAGACATGTGAGCAAATACAAATATTTAGGGAAAATAGAAACTTCTAGGAAATTTTATGGAAATTTCTACAGCATACAATGAGGAAGGAGGGCTTGGAAAATTCAACACTCAAAGGACATATTGAAGATAAGAGAGACAGAGGAAAGCAGTGCATAACCTAGCCAACAAGCTTGTGCAAATGGTTGGCAGTATAGGGATTAGGTGATATAGCAAAAAGATATACCTTACTATAAAGAACAGGAAATTGTGGAGAGCCGTGACTGCCCATGTCTTGAAAGGACAAGGCACATAGAAGAAGAAAGTTAATGGAATTTTTAATACGTGATGAGTTAATAATTCCAAGAAGTGGTGTTAGTTTTTTTTTTTTTTGCCATGTCATTCACTCATCTCTGGAGTGCACTACCAATTCCAGACACAATAGGTCACACTGGAATGCCCATGTCTTGTGTTGTCCATCAACTCTGGGTATTCGAGGGTAGTATTTGATTAATTTTGACCATGGCTTGTCCTCATTATATGTGTGCATGCTGTTGTAAGTGGGTTTCTTTGACATTTCTAAGCCAAAAAGAGAAAAGAGTGCAGACCTGATTTTCTTTTCATTAAGACATAAGAAGCCTTGCTTAAAAAAAAAGCATAAAATAAACTATATTCAGGAAATAAAGTAGAAAAGCTAAAATAAAATCCCTCAAAGTTTCAAAGACAAATTTTCCTATCTTTTTTTGCTTATTATTGTATTTTATTTTTGACTTTGCATTTGCCTTCTGGTATTTTTTCTGTTATTTGTATATGTGTATATATCAGCTTATGTGTACATATATGTCTGTGAATGTCTTTCTTCTTCTGACCTTGACATATACATTTTTTATATCTTGCCTTAACTTCATATATAACAAAACTTTCTCTTTCTTTCATATATACATATATCTATGTCTATATATATATATATGTGTGTGTGTGTATATATATATATATATATATATATATATATATATATATATATATATATACTGTGTATTTTTACAGCAATTCCTCTTTTATACATGCTTCATTAAAGACAACTGACAAAGTACTGGGATTAAGCTTTTTATTTAATTTTTCTTGTGTTCATACAAGTGTTTTCCCTTCTGGACACAAAGTATGTAAAAACTGTCCAAAAGTTCTGCATACCCATCTGCTTTCAGATATTCTTTTCACCATAATCAAGGATGATTTTTATTTTTTATTTTTGACTGAATGTGTGCATTTTTTTATGCCTGTATCTGAAGTTATAGGAAAGTCTCATTTTCCAATCATGGCCAGCATATTGGGGCCGTGTTCGTAGTTAATGTTACCGAGTGTTGGTTTTTCCTTTATTATTATTATTAGGGCTTCATTATTTTTTTTTTCATTTGCTTAATCTATAAATAAATAAATACAAGGCATAATGTTATTGATTCATTTGTATTAATTGCCCATTGTTTTTATTTTTGTATTCTTTTTTTAATTGTTTCACCTCAAGCAACATACTAATACCACTAGAACACAAGGGGGTTACAGGTAGTGAAAGTGAAAGAGAATGAGAAAACTGAGAATGAGGAGAATTGAGGAAAGGACAAAAAAAAGGGTTCAAGGAGAGAGAAAATGATGATTTATATTTCATTTAAATTTTTGAAGAAATTGGAAGGGAGTTCCACAGGTGGGGAATGTGAGAAAAGAAACTTAACGAGTAAAAGTGGTGGTTGTACCTGGTTCAACAGTAAAAGGGTGAGACCTAGTCGCTAATCTAGTAGCACGCTTAAATTCATGTAGTTGGAGCACTAGGAACAAAAAGCTCATCAGAGCAATTGCCATGAAAATGTTTGTAGAAAAGACAGAGTGAAGCCATGTCATGTCCACGAGAAAGTGACTGAAATTGTGAAACCTGGTTACATTACAGATCCTTCTTTGGATTTTGTCAAGAATCTCGAGAAGTACAGCAGAAGCACCAAATCACATATGGCAACAGTATTCAAATTAATCACGTTACTGCTTTGATGTTTGTTTCTGGCATGAATTCTTCTTCTTCAATTTGCAGCCCTTATCTCACAGATGAAACACTGCCAACCTTTTACTACTATATCTCTATTACTATAGCAGATGTTCAGATGAGTTATGTTCCCTAGTGCCACCAGCTTGGACCATCACTGCTAGGACATGACGTGCTGTGCTTACATGGCAAACCATCCTCATTCCCTTCATGTTCCATTGATAAAAAGCAACTTCTACTCAAACAGTTTCTTCCTCAGAACTGTTACTTTGTCAAACAAACTCCCAAGAGAATGCTTTCCTAACAAACTTGGTCTAGGTCTCTTAAAGTCCAAGGTCAACTAATAGCTATCCTACTCATCCGTATAATACTCTCTTACTTCTCCTCCCAACTCTCTTACATCTCACTCAGTAACCCTCTAGCTTGAGTGGCCCTTGGGTCTTGTATTGAGTAAACTATCAATTTAAAAAAAAGTATCTCCCCTGACAACTACAATCTTGTTCTCTTTAAATCCACGTTTAACAGATATCTATCCTACCCATCCTCAAAATACTCATTACTACCCCTTACCCTTACTTACAATCTCACACAGTTGCCGTCTACTTTGAGGGGCTCATGGGACTTTTATTGGGTGAACGAACAGTAAATTAAAAAAATAAAAGAAAACCTGTGTTATCTTCCCCTCACATATTGCAGAGAACTGCACTCTGATATTAATTTTCTCAATTTAGGCTTTTTCCATGATTTCCTTCCTTTCTTTCAGGGTGGTCATGTCTTCGAAAGAAAAAAAAATTCCAAAGAAAAGAGACAAGAATTAAAAAATAAATAAGTTTTTTCACGTTTTTCTTTTTTTTATCCCTTGCAAGAGAATCTTCAGAAAGCAGCTTCTTCTCAATTTTTTTTTTTTTCCACCCCCTAAACCTCATTTTGAAATAACCTGCTTCTGTCTCCGGTTTCTGCTGGTGCATTTTATCTTCCTATCTTATTCAGGTATTCGTGATAGCTGACAAAACTGCTAAGTTGCTTTCTGTCCTTTGTATTCAAATCATGACTATTTCTGTGTGCGCTTCCTTAGATATCTACTGGCTTTGTGCAAGTGAAGACCATCCTCCATTTAAACTTGTGGATTGGCGCTACAGGATCACAAACAAAGAACGGTTCCGATTAATAGAAACCACATCATTTGAGAAATTTCAACAAGAAAGTGTGTTGGAAGTATTTTTGTTTTCTTGTTTTAGACCTTTAATCCAAAGCTTATCTCAAGCAAATAATCTAAAACACATCTATGAATGCACAATTTTATTAACATTATTATTCTATATTAGAAACCACATCGCTTGGGGACTTTCAGCAGCAGCAACAACTAAAATGGATAGCACATGTAACGCAAAGAGAAAATAATGACATAATCTAGATGTTGATGCCCCACATTACATCAAACAAAAGTTTAGAAAGGAAACCTCCATGAAAACTTGAAAGAGAAATAATAGCTACTGGACTTGAGAAACCTGTCTTCCTGAAATATTGTTTTAAAAGAAAGATTTTATAAATTTCAATCAAAGTAGCACTTGTTTCTTTAAAAAGCTAATTTTAATTAAATCAACTAAATTAACTAAATCAATTAAAACAGTCTTCAAGCACATGAATCCTGTAGGTATTAGCAAGGAGCATTCTTTTTTAACCTTGATGACCGGTGCTACAGAATCACAAAGAATTTTATCAAATAACAGAAACAACATCACTTGATGACTTTCAGCAGCAGTAACAACTAAAATGGACAGCACATGTGCCTCAAAGAGAAAATAATTGCATTTTAAAAAATTTTTTTTTTAAGCGTATCACCCCAAGCAAGGCTGGAGGCCACTATCACGCAAGGGGTTAAAGAAGGTTTGGAGGAAGAGCAGATAGGAATGGTAAAGGAGAGGATGTGGAGGAAGAGAAAGACAGTGGGTCGATCAAGGCAAGGGGGTTACAGGAGATTTGGAGCGAGAGCAGATAGGAATAAAAAATGAAAGGATGTGGAGAAGGGAAGTGGATAGATCAAGGCAACTGGAGATGTTGATTGATGCTACACTTAAACCGTTGGAGATTGTATTTGTTAGGGAAACAGTAATAGGGAAGGGAGTTCCATAGGCGAGATGTGCCAGACATGAAGCTATTGGAGTAGAAGAGACATCTACATCTAACAGTTTCCACGGTGTAGGGGTGGGAGCGGGATGCCAGCCTCGTGGGACGTTTAAATTCACGAGGCCTAGGGACAAGCGAAAGCAGCTCCTCGGAGCAATTACCGTGAAAGTACTTGTAAAAAAGGCAGAGCGAGGCAACATCACGTCTGTGAGAGAGCGACTGCAGACGAGATGACAGATCAGGGCCAATCACGTTACCTATTCGTCTCTGGATCTTATCAAGAACCCTGAGGCAAACAGCAGGGGCCCCAGACCATATGTCTTATCTTGCTTGGTATGTCTATATATCTATCTACAGTTCTATATGCTTTCTTATACTTTTATTCTATGAATAAAATCAGTAACATTTTTTTCCAAGTTTGATTCTATCTGCTTTTGGGTGTAAAAGTATAAAAACTAAACGAACATATTTTCTTAAATGTTTGTTACATGTTCTACTATAGTGGGGTCTGCTTGTGGGATTTGATTTGGGCCTTGTTAGGATAAGCCCACTACAAAGAATGTATGAATGAGTAAATAAAACACGATAAACTACATCTTAAGGACAATCAAGTCTGGAGTATAACAATAGTAATTTGCATAAACATTAATAAGTAGTTTTGTATTGTACAAAATCATTAGCAATGTTCATAGATAGCACAAGGTTGGTAAGATTAAACAAAATGTTTTTGAGAGATGCTAGTTTCATTTTGTAATATGTCCTGTGAATAAGAAAAAGGAGGTAGAATGTATGAGAGAAGTAAAGGAGGGTGAAAATAACGAGAAAGATGTGAGGAGTGGTATTGGTTGTTGAAGCCGAGATGTCCTTGATGTATCCGCCCACAGTTATAAGGGTTCATCTCTCTCTGTGTCTCATGTTGGAATCTCTATTTTCTTTCAGACAGGGGTCTATTTATATTGTTAGCGAAGTTGGAAGAAGCTCTGATTAAGTTGTCGATTATTTCAGGTGTGCTTATTGGTCAACATATATTTATTTAGGATTGTAATTTAATCAACTTTAACCGGAAGTTATGCATAGAGCCTATTGCACAAAGCCCGAATTATGTCATCATGTTTTAAGCCAAGAAAGTCGTAACTTCCTGTTTCTGCTCTTAGTGTTATTACACTACATTACATTTTTTAAAATTGTAAATTAAGTTAATCATGTAATTTACAATGCAACAACAAAAAACTTGCTGACACCCTGTTTGATAACTGAAACAAACGAGAAGGGTAAATTTGCTAGCATGATATTTAGTTACAAAAAGTGCTGATTGGAGAGAAAAGAAAATGTTTGGTAAATTAAGAGCAACCTCTTTGTCAAGTTTTATCTATTTTTTTGTTGATTGTGTTCTTTGTTGATTTACAGAAAAATCAATACAAAGAAGAAAAATGTCCTCACTAAACCCTATGGAATGAAGTTAAAATACTAGACAATACCAATACTGCTCCAGCAATGCTAGAAATAATTTTGAGAGATAGAAAGTGGGCAACAGAGAAGATACCAAGTTAGGAGATACCATCATGGAACTGATTAAGAGGTGAAATATGGGCTACACATAGCAAATAAAGATAACAGATGGAGTAAAAGGCTGCTTGATTGGGACCTAATGGACAGCAACTCCAATAAGAAAAAAAGAACACTCGGAAGGTGGAGAGGTGAGGGGTTGTAAGACCGAAAGATTATTTATCTTCTTTTATGTGCCAAGTCCCTTTAGAATGTGGATGATCGTGTCTCTTCATCATTTTTAGCTCGAAGCAATGTTTGACACCATCTCTTTCATTCTCTGTTCTTTTAACTATTGACAAAAGTTTTATTAAACAGCTTACTTGCTGATTCTCTCTACACATCTTGCTTTCAAAATGTCTTGTGAATGTCTAATACTCCAAGCTTTCTTTCCTCATTATATGTCCTATTGTTTTATTGTTTCGTTCTTTAAAATATATATATATATATATATATATATATATATAATCATTTATTTGAATATTACAACATAAATATGTTATAAAATCACTACAAAAATAGCCATTTTGTTTCAACACCTCTGGTGTCTTAGAGGTGTTGAAACAAAATGGCTATTTTTGTAGTGATTTTATAACATATTTATGTTGTAATATTCAAATAAATGATTATATCTGCTCTACTCTGTATTGAGCACTCTTTAAAGAATAATAATTGTTGGTTATTGGAATTTACTCCGTATATACCAATCCCACACTTGTGTGTGTGTGTATATATATATATATATATATATATAGAGAGAGAGAGAGAGAGAGATATATATAGATAAACATGTTCTTTTTACACAAATTTTGTTCTGTTTCTTTTTTTCTTGACTTTTTGGTCAATAATTATGCAAGAAAAATATAAAGACAATTACAAATTTACTACGTCCTGGGTATGACGATAAACTACATCCGCGTCCTGGGTATGACGATAAACTACGTCCAACCAAAAGGCCGTAGATCCGATCAATCGGCTGGTCATTTCATGCCCCATCACATCTAACTCATCCCAAAACAACTACAACTTACAATTAACTTTCCCTCCCAAACCCTACACTAAATATACTAACACCCTTACCCCTAAAATGTGATGGCAAACAATGATGTTGCCAGCTATACGTTTTTGAAACAATTATGTTGCCAGCTATACGTTTTTGATATATCTAGTAAATACTGGATCTGGCATTAAATAACCCATAGTGGTTGATATGCCATAAAACCCCAAACAAACAAACAAATTTACTTTATCGTATTATTTATATTTTCTGCAGGAGAAATATAGGACTTTTATTTTAGCAATCAATGGCTTATAGCCACAGCATATTGAATATGTTCCTGTACAATCACCAAAGTTAAACAATGTCAAACTTGGTCAGTACCTAGATGGGTGACTGCTTGGAAATACCAGGTGCTGTAAGTGGGTGGTATAAAGGATAATGGCTCAGAATTATTAATAGGAGAGCCAAGTTCTTAATTTCTGTTGGGTTTATTAATCCACACCTTTTCACTATTTTATTATCTTCAGATATCTACATCATATTTTCCATTGTCTGTTATAATATTTCTAGTAAAATCAAATTTCTGTACTTGCATGATTCTGACATCTCCAATCTGTACACAAAAACTTTCATGATTCTGACATCTTCAATTTGTACACAAAAATAAAATTGGGAAAGATATAAATCCACCCCTTTTCTCCCCAGCTATGGCTAAATTAGTAAAACAAACTAAACCATTATTCTGTCTATAATTCTGAGATGAGGTATTATGTACAGTATTTACATTGGTCGGACTATTGTCCTCATCTTTGTCGCCATATTTGTCACAACGTTTTGGCCATTGTTTGCTCCGGCCTTCTTCAGGTGGTTGGAATTTCGAACTGAACCCTTTATTTCAATCACTGGGGTAGACTGTTCTAGTTCCAAAGAGTGTGAGTTCAATACCTGGTTAAAGCAGTGGAGAACTTTCAGAGGGAAAATTAGCAGGAGATAACTGATAACTGACATCCATCAAACATGGCATGTGGAACTAGAACAGTCTACCCCAGTGATCGAAATAAAAGGTTCAGTTCGAAATTCCAACCACCTGAAGAAGGCCGGAGCATACAACGGCCGAAACGTTGTGACAAATATGGCGACAAAGATGAGGACAATAGTCCGACTAATATAAATACTGTAAACCATTATTATTTAAAAAAAAATAAAATTCTTCCAATCTAAAAATATTTTCTGGCTTTAAATAACCTGAAAAAGGTTGATAAGCCATAAAAAACAAATCATTCAATCAACCTATTTGTCTCCATTTTCATTAAAACTTATTGCTCACATTCCATCCATGGTATTTTCAGCATTTTTCTGTAAAAGCACACATCTGTTGCCTCAAGGCTCCTCTTCATTTGTGAGGGACTTGTCCAGCCTTCATTACCATATCAGAGGATGGATACTACATAGCTCTTCAGTGCTCTTTTCTCTGTTTCTAACAAAATTCTTCCAGTTTCTTAATATTTTGCGTAGTTTTTGAAGGATATTTTTCGCTATTCCATTATCTTCAGATATCTACATCATATTTTCCATTGTCTGTAATAATATTTCAAGTAAAATAAATTTGTTGTACTTGTACGATTCTGACATCTCCAATTTGAAACTCTCATCATGGGTTGTCCCTTTTGGTAACAAGCATTCATTTTTCTTCTTATAACTGATGATTAGTCATTGCTTTCCTTTATTACCTTTTGTCAGTGTCATAGTTGAGATAGGTAGCTGTCCAACAGTGGACAAGCATTGACTGCTACAAATAATGATAGCAAATGATAAAAATCAGATTATCTATAGAGATATTTAGGAAAATAGATTGCTATATGATATCCATCCTCTCATATGGAAGTGAATGCTGGACAATCATCTGACAAATGAGGAGAAAACTGGAGGCAACAGAAATGTGGTTCTACAGAAGGATACTGAGAATGGAGTGTGCAAGCAATGAGAATGTTTAAAGAAAATGGCATCTAAAAAGAATGCTTATGCTCAGAATCAGAAAGAGGGAGCTGAACTTCCTTGGACATATCTTGAGGATAGGGAAACTCAACAAAAAAAAAACAAAAAAACTTAGAGGTCAACAGAGGGTAAGAAAATAAAAAGGGAGGGAGGAGCCTTAGCAAAAGTAGAAAAACTGTTAATGGCCCAAAGGGATAGGAAGTTTTGGAGAATGATGACTGTCCGTGTCCTGAAGAGAAACACCACATAGAAGAACAATATTTAACATTAAAATAAAATGATCTCTTCTTTCTTTAGACAAAATAAATGGTCTTTGAAAATAAACCAAGGGTCAACTCAAATATGGACATCCACTAAAAATAAGATTTTGAAGTAATCATATTAAAAAAATAAAATCCATTAATTCTATATATATATATATATATATATATATATATATTTTAAATAAAAACAGACCACTTTAAGGTTCCATATAATAAATTATTTCACCACAGCCCTTTTAAAGGACAGCGGATCATCAGATTTTATTTCCAAATGTTGAAATTGAGCTCTCTGGATTTTATCCTCCTTGGGTCTACCCATACGGATTACCTAGTTTTTTGTAAACTATATATATATATATATATATATATATATAAAAATGGACATTGAAGTCAACACCCAGAGGTGACTGTCTGCTTCATGCTAAACAC